>JAWZYV010015061.1:0-533031 GCA_038373885.1 Cheiracanthium punctorium | reverse complement strand
ACATTTTAATATGGCCAAGTGGGATGCTGACATTTCAATTTTTATACATAATGATTTTAAATGAAATCATCCCTTGTTCAAAAAGTTGACATCAGAAATTTATCAATTACTGCTGGTGTTAGCAAAAATCAAAGAAACTCGCAAAAATATCCAAGCACGAATGGGTTAAACTTTTCTCTCTTCTATCATGCTAACTGTGAAGTCTTGGTAATAGATTCCATTCTGGTAAGTTTCTATTTATTTTTAAGATCAATTCTTAATGAGGTATAATTAAACTTTTTTTAATTGTTTAGGAAAAAAAAATTAACTGAGATTTTTACCTATGGGGCTGACTATTGTCAGACATTAAAAACTACTGAAAATATTCACAATTACTAATGAAAAATCTTATTGAGGGTTTGCATCTCTGCATTAAAAAAAAAAAAAAAAAAAAAAAAAAAAACTGGTCATCCATTGTAATTTAGAAAGCTGTCGTTTTTTTATGTTAATTTTTTGAAGTAAATGAAATAAGAATGTTAGGCAAGTTGGAGTGTTTAGGCCGATTAATTTTATTTTTTACCAACTATGTGAAAAATAAGATTAATCAGCCTAAACACTCCAACTTGCCGAATATACTTGAAAGGTTAATAGAATCACTTTCTAAAATAGAGTGAATGAAATGAGAATGTTTATTTATGTATTTTTATTTTTTTAACAGACACGTGGGAATCTAATTGTCCGGACCTAACTAGTGTGATGTTAAAAGCTAAGGATGACAAAGCATTTACAGATATTCAATTTGTAATTGGAAAGAAGCCATTACAGAAGACATTTCATGCGCATAAAATGATTTTAGGAGTTAAAAATGAATATTTTAGAATGATGCTTTATGGATCATTGTCGGAGAACACTATTGTAATTGAAGATGATGATCCTGAAGCTTTTGATATGTTACTCAAGTAAGTGCTACATAAGTAATTCTTATTAGCCTAATATTTGATAACTGTCACTTCGTTCAAAAAATTTTTTCTAAATGTTAAAACGATTTTAAGTCCCAAAACTTTTCACTGTTCTTCTATTAGGCTTTAGTTTTTACTGATGGTAAAGCTGACAAACTGGTCTGTATCACACTGCCTGTTTGTACTTCTGTATCACACTCCCACCGTATAAAGTTCCTGAATGGTTTCTGATTGTTATTTCATGATAATTGTGCAAAGAACTCTGATTTACTAAGACATCAGATTCAAAGAGGTGACCCACAAAGGAAATTTCAGAAGATCATTTCATTCTTCTCTCTGTCTTAAAAGCTGATGGATACACTGGCCTTTTCGGGCATCAAAATTTCCTTTGCCTTAATTTTGCTTGTTAACAGATATTTTTATGATATTTTGTACTGTTATCTTAAGTTTTAATAAGCAGATTTCAGTTCGATTTGTGGGAATGACTGTTATCATTTAAAAAATGGTATTACATGTATTTTACCTCGATATTTTCATTTTGCATTATTCTCCCTATCTTGTTTTAATATTAGACTAGCTGGATACCCGTTCTCCGCACTGTGGGAAACGAATATTTTCCTTACACATATAATTCGAATTAAACCCAGTAATGCGGAGTCTCAAAACGTGAAAAAAATACTTGAATCGTGACTAAAAGTTGACGTCATGAGTGCAAATCTGAGATGATTGCAACCTGATGACACAAAAACTTCGTCAGTGTCACTGGCGATAAAAAAAGAAGATCTTTATGGCATGCAGATGAAACTTCTCTCTTTCAAAAAATGCCTGATTTCTACATCATATAATTGTGTTTTTTAAGCTTAATTATAGCATTTAATATATACGAGATGAATAAGTTACATGATGTTGACAACTATTTTATTTTATCTTGCATTTCCTAAAGCGTGGACAATGCATTAGCGCAGTTATTTCGCAGATGACTTTATTGAATTTCACCTAAATTAACAAAACCTACATGAAAGAATAGATGCACCACGTACGTTAGAAGCCAAAATTGCACACAGTTTTCGTGAAAATAGTCACATTTCAAATGAAAACATTTGTGACGTAACTTCTGCGATAAAGTTTATCACCCTTACTAAACTCTTAACACTTGTTACATACTCTGTGTCTCTCACACTTGTTACATAAAACTGACGTTGATCTCACTGTCAACTCGCAATAAATAAATAACTAATTTCATGTTTTATTTTTAACAACTTACAGTAGACCCCTTCATAACACGGGTCTACAACACGAATTCGTAGAACACGGAGAAAAAATTGTGATCGTTTTCGTGTAACACGTTAAAAGAGACTCGTACAGCACGGTAAAATGAGACATATGTTCTGATATTATGACGCTTTAGCTCCTGTAATTAACATACCTTTTGAATTGCAATACAAAGCATCATTGTATTTCTACGGAGTGCAAATAAGTTTTGCCGCGATTATTCCGCGCAATCCGCACTCCAGGTGGAGTATAGCGCAGGACCAGTACAACACGGATTCCTATAGCACGGAACGTATCTACCTTGTTATAGGGAATCTACTGTAGTTGCATAGTGTCAAATTCAAAAGAAAATTCTAGGTTGCCGTATTTAGAAATATTTCATCTCACCTTGGTGGCAAATATCCGAACTGTATCAAAAGTAAACTTTACAAAATTTTTAATTCTGTATAATCCTCGAAAAAACTTCGGTGTTTACCACCTACGACGGTTTTTCATGACGTGACAACTTAAGCTTGCGTGCAGTGGCGTAGCCAAGGAGGGGATAGGGGGTCACAACCCCCCCATGAGGAGTTTTTTGCCATCCAAAATGTATATTCTTCACTCCCTTATCACACACGTGTATACATACATATATGTGAGCTGCAGTAGTCGTAACACCTCCATGAAAAATTTCCGGCTACGTCACTGCTAGCGCATAGTTGATCATTTTTCTTTTCATGTATCAGTGATCAATATACTTCAGGATGAGAATCTCCATTGAAAAAAAAAATGTTCTAAAAAATCTGACCCCAGAAAACTCTGATTAACACAGTGGGGTTACCATGGGCCGTACCCAGAAAAAAATTTTGGGGGAGGGGGGTGTGCAGAAATTAAATTTATAAATTCATAAAAGATGAAAAAGACCAAAAGATGAAAAAGGCCCAATTTTTCACAAAAACGCTTCATTATTATTGTTTCGTTAACAAAATTTTAGATTTCGGGGGGGGTGGGGGGACCCCATGGTCCCCCGGGGTACGGCCTGGGGGTTACACAAATACGCGCCGGACATACGCTCTTGTTTATGTCAGGAGGAGCATGTACATTAGTGCTTGTGTACTGCTCCGGATAATCTGCCAGAAAGGCAGCAAAAATTGACATAAAAATGCCATCCACACGCGAAGGAAATAAAATTAAAGGTATATAGAATTACATGAAAACTTCGATTATTTTTAAAGTGCAAGTCTCTTACAGTTCTATTTGTTTCACATTTGATGCGCTTTCACTTTTACGAGTCTTAAAAGCTATAGAAATGAGTGGTTTCACTTATTTGTTAAATTTAATAACTTAAGTGGCAACAATGGATTCTGTTGCTACGGAAACTATAAAAATGTAACATGAAATGAGTTATTTATGTTTACTTTGCTAGAACTGCCATATTGGTGTCATTAACGCCACCAGTCGATGCCAAATAGCTCCAATCACAAACTAAACTTGTCACTAACGGCAATTCGCCATACCCTGTTTGGCGGAATTTAAAAAAAAATTTCTATGCATACGCTAGTGACATCTGCTCATCTCAATTGTGGAATGGAATTAATAATACGAACAGAGTTTAACTACATTTGAATATTTTTCGCCTACTTTGCTAAGAAATGTACTAAAGTAGGAATCAACATAGATTTCAATTCGTAAAGCAAAAAATACATTAGACAGTATTAATTACGCCGTTCTAACAGTTTGCAATAAAAGAAATGCAGTGCTGCTTTAACATATAAGAATGAATTATTTATAACATGTAACTACTTCAATCGCCAAAATGCCAACATACACCATTTTGCGAGATTTTTTGTTTTCAGGGAATCATTCGAAGGTTTGATTTAACAGCAATCAAAATGGGAAATAGTTATCTATCATTTATATAGTTCGCACGCCAAAATTTAATCCAGACATCTAATTGATTAGTAGCAGTTATTCAAATTATTAACTATAACGTGTTTTAATCCCCGTAACTACAATGTACAAGATGCAAGAATTTTAATTTTCTGAAATTTGGCGGAATTCCTCTAACTTAAATCAGTTTACTTAATTTGGTGAAAATTCTGTAGATAATTTAAAATCGCCTTAATAACTGCATTATTTCTGTATGAAAAATCGAAGTGTAGCGCCGTATTCTAATAAAACTATACTTGTTATTAAAAATACTATTTCGTTACGCTCTCAGTAATTTGCGCCAAGCCCCAAACTGTGCAAATCGGTAAAATCTACTACTTTATCAAAATCGCCAAATCAGCCATTTTTTTTCGACAAACTAAAAAATATACATATAGTCTCGGAAATCTCCCAATCCCTTATTCTTTAGTCTTTAAACATAAAAAACATTGAATTCCTGCTCTGATTTCACACGCACGCAATACTTTAATTAAAAAATATCTTTGTAAATAATCTTAACAGAAAAAAATCATTATTCTTTTACTTGTACTGCAGGAGTCTAAATAATTTAATAAAATAGCCAAACATGGCAACCTCGATGCTTATTTCTCAATTTTTGACTACAGGGGGTTACAATTAGGGAATTAAGGAGATCAAAAATTAGCGTTTTTGATGGGTTTTTTATCAATATCTCCTAAACTAATTCGAATTTCGAAATTTAAATCAGCAGAGGTTCTTTCTCGGAATTTTCCGAATCCGTGGATACCTCGATCGAAACTCGGGTCCCAGCCGTTTCGGAGGAGATGATGTTACAGACAGACAGACGCGCACAGATTTTAATAGTATAGATTTTTTTATTCAGGTCAAGATTACTGATTTTTTTTAAAAACAAATTTAACATTGACTAAAAGCATAGTCTTTTTAAAAAACTACAGCAGTCACAATCTATATCAATTCAAATTATCAATTAAAAGTTTCTGTGTACCTTCTGATGTCTTTTTGTGAATTTATCCTAAAATTCTGTTTCCATGAGCGCTGAATAGAAATGGACTTTGAAATAAAAATTCCTCAACAAATAGTTGCATATTTAAATCTCTCTAATTTTTCTTTAATACTTACTCCCCCCCCCCCAATTTTAGACAATGTTCATTACTGTGCAAAAAATACATTATGTACTTCCAACATTTTCAGTCATATTATGTTTATAATTAGATTATAAAAATAAGTACATGCATGTATGCAAATATGAATAATTTGAAACATTAAGCAGGGATGCCACTTTTATGGCAATTGGCACATTTCCACTTTTTTTTTTCTTTCTTTGAATTTATTTATTATTTCTTCATTCTGTGTATTCAGTGGAATTTTTCTAAAAATGCCACAGTACTTACGTCTCCCTTCCCCCTTTTTTTCCCCAGCAGCATCTCAATTTCAATCTTTTTTCACCCGTCTTGAAAATTAATAATTTCCCTTTAGCAGTCCTTTACTTAATATCTCCAATGCTGTAAGAATAAAAATTAACCCCTATTTCAAATTTAGTTCTTTCATTTTTAAAGAAACCAATGAAGGAAAATTTTGCAAAAAAGAGCAGGTTCAGACGTGAATGAAAATGGTGTAAACTATAGAAGATAAAAGTTGAAACAAAGAATATTTAGTCAATGAAAAACAAGAAAGATAAATCATGCCGAATGCATCAATTATGAAACACTTTTTAACACCTCGTGTGCACACACACACACACACACACATTCCCTTCGCAGATAGCCCTTGTGTAGCTTTGCTTTGACACAACACAACACACTTAAATTGGTTAATTAGAGCACGAGTAGTGAATTTATCAAAATTCCAATTGAATCTTTCCTTAATATTACCACATCATATTTTTTTGTTCTCCCGTCAAATAATGAAAATATTGCCAAGCTAGGTTTATTTTCTGAGCAAGTTTTTTCTCACCATATGTGGCAATTTATCACAAAAGTCGCCAATATTGGTGACATTCGATGCAACTTTTAAGGGAAGCACACGATTGTCGTCTGACCATTAGCTAATATTACATAGTAAGATAGTATTGTGCTTTAAAAGGTTGTCTGTCTCTAAACTGCCTTTGACCGTAATCTATTGGAATTACTTTGAGTGCTCCTGTAGAAGAACTATTAACGATACAGACACTATTCTCGAAGGAGAGCTTTATCTTTTAATCCTTAATAATTTGTATCGATTTTGTTTCATTTCCAATAGCCAAATATCTCTCAAATACACTTTAAAGAATGACTGCCCATCCAGTGTAATGTATGGAAATCTTTTGAGCTGCCCTGTAGAAGAACTATAAATGCTGCATACACTATTTTTACTAGGGTACATGGTACAGTACATACAAATAATGTATATGAATTTCATAGGAATCGATATATATTAACAGAAATTAGAGCACAGGCAGATAGACAGACAAACCAAAATCATAAACACTTTTCAACTTCATTGGAAAGTGTTAAAAAATATAAATATACCTCTTATACAACATAACAGTATCCCAAGAACGCAAAAAGCCAGAAATTTATTCTTTTAAGGATTAGCAGTCTAAAATTAATGTTCAATGCGCTAAAAAATCAAAGTTTGCAATTTTGCTCCATGTATATCCATTAAAGCTTTAGAACCCTTTAAAAATTCCTCCCACGCAACCTCCCTCCCACTCCTAGGCAGATAGCCCTTAGCTGTGCCTTAACACAGCACAACACACTAAATCGGACAACTCAATTACAGCTTAAGTAACGAATTTTCAAAATTCCCATTGAGTATTAACTGAAATTCATGTTAATCGATAAAACAGCAAAAGTCAAGACTTGATTGAGGAAACTGTTTTCTTTCGTATTAAGCACTTTCGTCCTAAGAAAGTTCCAGTGTATATACTTTCCAGTTTTTCTTGTTTTCTTTATTTACATAGGATTTCCGCTCTTTTTCCACTATTTTTGTTTATTCATGCATATTGGTTACCCCCCCCCCCCTTTTTTTTTCTATTTTATGATTTGCATCACTGATTAAAATAAATAAACAAGGATATATATCATGCTGCAATTTTCCCAAATTTTCATAATTGCACAGCTTCAACAAAGGTCATGAGTTCCAAATCTTCATTGTTGTGCCGATCTGTTTCCAGCATTGTGAGGCCATTCTTCTATTCCCATTGTTACCAAGTAGACATGCTGAAGTAAAAGTCGAAATAAGCTCTTCCCAATATGATGCAAAATCTTGCGTGGCTTCCACTGCTGCAAAATTGTGAAAAAATGCATAATCTAAATTTGTATACTGCCCCCAGGTCCTTACATTCCTATTTAAGGAAATCTTGCCATACAAAAAAATTTCAAACTCAAAAAAGTTCAGCAGGGTACAGTAGTGTTCATGGATTTTGTCAAAGAACAAACTTTTAGTATGTACAATTATGACAAAAGTGTTCCTGTTCAAGTTAAAGAAAAGTACAATATCTCTGTCTAGCCACAGTTATTGGAAAAAATGGATATTTTATTTTGTATAATACATAAAATCACAGTACGCAAGTGTTTTCCCTTAATAAATTTGAGCAAAAGCAAAATATAGTAAACATTTGCAAATTGTAACATATATCATGTTCAAACTGTTACTTTCTAATGTCACATTGAAAGTAATTTTAATTTTACCGAAAACACTCAGATGTTAAATTTAAATTTTGTTGCATTTCAATTTTTCTTAAATCTTATGACGCATTACATTAACATTACTATTACTGACTCATTTAAATATGAAACAGTAACCAGAAAAAAATCATAATATTAAGTGTTTATAAATATGCAAAGTCAATTAACTACTAATTTTTTTAAATAAAATATTCAGAGGTTGAAAAAATCATCATTTCACAAACATTTAAAAAGATTATTAATAATGTTTAAAGGAAGCACTTTGATATATATTACATTTTGCGGTATCCAGAAGTTTTACACCATATGAAATATTAAGTATTGTTTAAAAACAAATTAAAGTAATCATTGTTATCAAAGTTTAATAACGGTTTAGTAAGTTTAATGCATTTTTACTAAATATTCAGTATTTGGCCGAATATTCGGTTTGAACTTTAACCGTATACTCGGTATTTGTTATTCGGCAAAACATGGTATTCGGTGCATCCCTAGATGAAATGCAATTCTACAAATCTACTCAGTTAACTAATTTGATTTCTCAAAATTTTTCGAAAAAAATTGCCTTTTTTTCTGTGTTCCATATTATACACAGCCCCTAATAATATGTAAATGGTACAATATGCCACATATGTAAAGCGGCTTAAGTCACTAAACAACATTCTTTATATCTCGGTGAATATCAGTCTTACCTAAGTTGAACTTTTTGTGTTTGCAATGTTTTTGTATGGGCAAGATTTCCTTAAATATGAATTCAGGAACTGAAGGCTGTATCAAAATGTAAATTGTGTATATTTTCATTAATTTTTACCTTAGCTTCAAACTTTTGATAACGTCACTCAGAATTGAATTTTGACCCTTTTTGTAATTGGAAGCATGCATTTAGGATTAAAGTTTGCAAAAGCAAGGGTCGGTCAATGTCTAGGATACACTATATCTTGATTCTAATGAAAACAATTTTTTGTACTATTGTATTTATATAAATCGTTAGACTATTACATGAACAATATAAAGTTTTAATTTTCATAAAACTTATATATTTTGTTTCAAATTTATGGTGTATGTCACTTCATGATGTATGAAAGTCTCAATAATGTTAAATCATATAGATGGTTCTAAAGATTTAGAGACTAACAACAAAAAAATATGTATAATTTTCTTTTATATAGAGTCAATAAAATTTTTTAAATGACACTTAAAATTGGGTTTTTAAAAGAGTAGACTGTACATTATCTATCCTAATGTAAAAAATATCAATTGACATCAGATTTTGAAATACAAAAGGTTCAGAGTTCTTTTTACTGGCACCATTGCATTCTATGTCCTTTAGCTTTGTTTTAATTCACTCCCTGCCACTGACACTTCTACTGACTGAAAATTGAAAAATATTGCTTTTCCTTCATTTTATTAGCTTATTAAATGAATGAAGTTGATTTTGAAAGAAAGCAATAGTTATTATAGAATTCTGCTCCAGTTGCTCTGGCTTGCTCCATTGCATAGTATTTGCTCCTATTTGTGCCAAAACACACATTTTTCTTCCCTTTGCTCCAAAACTATTTTTCTAAAAATACTTTGGTCATTGACATCTGCAGAATTAGCCTGCTCGGCAATTCTTGGCAGCTGGCAAGTGTATTTCACAAGGTGATTCTCTTCCCTTTACCTTTCTTTAAAAGCAACTTCACAGAAATGGTGAGGAGCACTCTGACAGAAACAGTAGAAGTCACTGTACAAATTAAGCCTTTATACACAGAATGAGCAGGAGAAAAATGGGAGACCATTCCCTGCATGCAACATTCACCCTGATCATAGTCTCCAAGGCTCCACCATGACCAAGTGAATAAAGATTCTGAACATGATAGATGGCTGAAGTGTAAAGGTTCCAGGTTTGAGCCTATTGTGTGGCCATTGATCTTAACTGCCTGGAGTTCGGGGCCTTTTTTTCCGGATGCAACGTGAATGTGTGTTAGAATTCTTCGAAAAGTCCTTCTCCTAAGGCAGATAGCCCTCGAGAAGCTTTGCATCTGTATTCATAGTCTCTAAGCTCAGACATGACAATCTTTTGGAATTTTGTTTGTTTGTGTTGTTGTGGCAAAGCTATTCGTGGACTGTCTGCCTTGGATGGGGGTTGCCTTTGTCACATGACTTTTTGTTGTTATTGTTGCTATCTCAGAGTCCAGCTTCTTCTAGACGAGATCTACGAGTTTATTCACCCTAAACTCTCCCCAACCATTTTTGAGGGTATTAATGCATATTCACATTACATCTCGAGAAAACCGATCAAAACTCCAGACTGTTAGATCGACAGCTGCACGATGGGCTCGAACTCAGAACCGTGACTCTTCAGCTGTCTAACTACATTCAATGTCTTTATCCACTTACCATGGTGGAGCCATTTAAAATTTTGTCCCCTTCTACTCACCTCCTTTAGCATTGCTGTACAGTATGTACGTAGTATTTTTTCATTTGTGTACCTACTATTCAAAACTATTGATTATTCATTCTTTTACGTGTTGTTTAAACATGAAAAAGAACGAATAATTGGTTTCGGCAAAAATTATTTTTCAGTACATGAACATATTTACTTTTAAAATTAATTATATATACATATTTATCAAAATAATTAAGTTTGGTTACTAATTATTATTGTTATTAATTAATTATGATTATTTTTAATAAGTAAGTTGCTGTTAAGCAATTATATTATTGAAAATGGACCCTATACCTCTTCCACCTGCTCCCAAAAATGCTACAAAACTGTTTACAGCAGTTAGCACCCCTGCATTTCCTTGATCAAAACTGGAATATTAATAACTGGATGAAAGTAAAAATCTACAAAGTGTTTTAGTGCAAATTTTGTGCGAAAAAATAAGCATGTTATTGCGTGTGTTACTTAGTCGATTTCCATAACAATCAAATCAAACACATTTTGACTGAATATTTGATAAAAACAATTTGTAACTTCAAAGTTGCAGTTGTGTACTATAATAGTCTGTACTTTTAACTTTTCAGTATCTAATGATAAACTTTTATATAGAGTATTTTCATTACTCTTCCTTTCCCTTTATTGTGTGGTTTATTAAAAAATCCAAGCTTGTTTGAAGCATTCTTTACTATAGCATTATTATCATTTAAAGCATCATCTATGTACTCATCATCTGAAATAACATCTTCATCAGGTGGGATGGATAGCAGATCGATTTTAACTGAATTATTAACAATAACGAAGAACAATTAATATTAGTTCTTTGTTTTCTAATTCTTCTAAAAATTGTGACATAAATCTCGATTTCTGTTCTTTGAATTCAAGACTGAATATAAAAACAAAATAGAAATGGAATCAAATGAAAAAAAAAAAAAAAAAAAGTGTAAATGACTTTTTTATATTGTACTAGCTGAAGTACCAGTTCTTCGCACGGGAATGAATGGACTTTTTGATATTAATATTTGTTGTGATTACTATTTATTGTAATCACAACAAATAGTAATCACAAGAGACATAGCAAAATGGATATCGCGTTATATTGTGTTCAATAATCATGCATACTGAATTTCAAGGCAATCGTTTTTACGGTGCAGAAGGCGATGCGGCGTAGCACAATCTAGTGGCGAGTTTTAGCAAAGCGGATACGGCAAAAATATTCTTCGCATTCAGATATCGATGTATACGAATTTTCATGACGATCAGCTGAATAGTCTTGAAGTTCATGTGTTGACGCGACATCTAGTGTCAAGTTATAGGAAAATGGATCGTGCCAAACTCTTCCCCGTGTTCAAATATCTATGTATACCTATTTTCATAGCGATCATTCGCACAGTCAAGAAGTGATACACTGCAGGGCCATCTAGTGGTTAATTAAAGTAATGATTTGCTACAGCGCCGTCATGTGGCGAGTTATAGCAAAATGGATAACGCCAAAATATTCTCATTGTTCAAATAGCTATGTATACTGATTTTCATAGCCACCGTTTGAATGGTCAAAAATTTGGCCTGCTGCAGCGTCATCTAGTGGCGAGTTAAAATAATAATGCATTGCAGTGCCATCTAGTGGAGAGTAACATCAAAAGAATATATTCTTCGTTCTCAAATGTGTAAGTATAAAAAATTTTATGCCGATCAGTCGAACAGTATAGAAGTTGATGCGTTGCAGCGCTATTTAGCGGTAAGTTACAGCAAATGCATAGTGAAAAATATTCTCCGTGTTCTAATATTCGCGTGTACCAAATTTCATCGAAATTGGTTGGACGATATTCGCATAGCAAACGGCTAAACGGAATAGAATTCGACGTTCTGCTGCGCCACCTAGTGAAAAGTTAGAAGAAAACGGATAGCATAAAAACCTTCTCCATGATAAAAGACTTAGGTGAACCAAATTTCATGGTGATCGGTGAAACGGTGCTGGAGTTTTTCAACCTCCTACACACATACCAACATTCATTTTTATCTATAACCAGTCTTATTATACGTATATACCAGTCTCAAGTAAAATCCAGTTTCAAATCTAAGCCTCGCCAAAGTGCCAGCATACGCCATTTTGCAAGAGTTTTTTCAGGGAATCATTCGAAGCATTGACTTAGCAGCAATCAAAATGGGAAATGGTTCGACCGCCAGGCATTTATTTGAAAAGTGGAATCCCTTAATACAGCCGCATTTTTTAAATTATCAACTATAACAAGTTTTATTCATCGTTACCTCGATGTACAAAATGCGAAGATTTCAATTTTCTGAAATTTGGCGGATTTCCCCCAAGTTAAATCAATGTACTCAATTGGCGAGAATTCTGAAGCTACATCGCTTGAAATGCCCTAATAACTGCATTATTTCTGCACGGATAGTTAAAATTTAATGCTGTATTCTAAGAAAACCTATACACTTGTTTTCAAAAATGCTATTCCCTTAAGCTCTCAGTAAATTGCGCCAAAAAGCCTAAAACTGTGCAAACCGCTAGAACTCACTCTCTAAAAATCGGCCTATCAGCCATTTTTTTTTTTCCGCCAAACTAAAAAAAATTACATATTAGTCTCGGATATCTTCGATCCTCATTGTTTTGCGTATAAAACATTTCATTCCTGCTCTCATTTCTTATGCGCACACGATATTATAATTAAAAAATAAACTAAAAAAATCATTATTATTCTTTTATTTTTACTTTAAGAATTTAAAACATTTTATTCGGCAAAATCGCCACACATGGCAACCAAGATGCTTATTTCACACACTTTTTTCACTACAGGGGTTAATATTACGTAAAGCTTTCTGCGTGGAGAACATAAAAAATCTCTTAAATTCCGGGAACGGAAATTAAGAGAACCATTCAGGAGGAAAACGTTTTTAAGTGGAGTTTCAAAGTTTTAAAGTGGACTATCATTTATTCTATATTATTTTACATATCTGTGTAAAATTTCAGGCTGACAGGTCTCGTTACTTTCGTTACTACTAATAGAATCGGTAATAGGGTGTTATATAGTGCCCCATAACAACACATCCGGGACAGTGTTGTTATGGGTATATGCCGCCCATACATAAACCCATAGCAAAACCTAACCAAAAAGAATTTTTTTTAGCGAAGTTGTACAAAGTTGTATTTAGAGCTTATTTTCTCTGATTTACAGATTGTTTTTATACACATTTATGGTTTTATACAATGCTAAATTATCCGAATTACTGAGTGCACATAGAAATCTTCCAAAGACATATGCCATTCTTTTCTTTTCTCAACCCCCCCCCCATTTTTTAATTCTGAACGCTGGTTTAACCTGTTCATTCTTATCATAAAAAGTGTAAAGGAAAGCTTGTGACTCGTGTTTTTTCTGGGTTGCGGGTTCTCGAATACTGAGATCCAGGGATTGGGCCACATATATAAAATTCACAGGGCAGGGGATCTCAGTATGATATCAACTACTTTGCGTTTCTACAAGCATAATATCTTTATTATTTGTGAGTTCTTATTTCATATCAAAAACTTCTTTTGCTGGATCATTTTTCGAAGTAAATTAAAAATTACCATATTTTAATTTAAAATTGTTTAATTCAGTGAGAATTATCTATTTTTAAGATATTTCCAGTTCTATTTCTGCACTTTTGGGATGAAAGGGGTTAGCCCCTTCTGTGGGTGCATATATGAGAGCATCCTTTAAACAAAAATTATCACTCCTTTCATACAGAAAGAATGGTTGCACCGGATTATGCGTATTCCATGAGTTCATGGAATAAAATGTACCATAAAATAGGGCAGATGGCCCCCTAAACACCGACATTTTAGAAACATACTGAACTTTATTGAAATATTTTAATACCAGTGGCTTACGCAGGAGTGGGCATAGAAATCCCGGGTCGCTCCCAATTTTTTATATATTTTTTAAACAATTACTTAAAAAATGTGTTTAGGTTTCCATGCTAAATATTTTTTTAGTTCCAAATAACCATTTTTGTGGAATTGTATACTACCCAAATCAACAAATTGACAAACAGAATTTCATTTTTATTTATAAGATAACCTACGCTTGTTTTTAAAAATACCCTCTCATTAAATTGCGCCAAGCGCTAGAATCATAGAAAATCTGACACACTTTCAGATTTTTAAATACGCACTAAAGTGCTATATGTAAAAAGAGTTATAATCCATGGGTCTTCCCTATTTTCGTTCCTTCTTTCATTAAGTTGGAAAGTGTATCATTATTCATGAGTGTGATTAAACAAAATTAAAATTGATATTTCTAACATCCTTTTTTCTGGATGTAATACATTAGATGCAGAAAAGCTGCTCAGAAAAATGCACAATTCCAACTGAATGAAAATTTCAAAAACTTATACGCAGGTGTATTCATAACCCAAACAGCAGACGATTAAATTACGATAAATAGCGCCAAGCGTTAGAATCCTCCTCATAATCGCGAGAATGCTGAAGATAGATCGCTTGAAATCCCTTAATAACTGCATTATTTTCTCACGGATTATTAAAATTTAACGCTGTATTCTAATAAAACCTTTGCACTTGTTTTCAAAAATCCGTTTCCTTAAGCTCTCAGTAAATTGCGCCAAGCCGGAAACTGTGCAAACCGCTAGAACTCACTTTCTCGGCATTTGAGCCATTTTATTTTTTCGCCAAACTAAAAAATTTTAACATATTAGCCTCGGAAATCTTCAATTCTTATTGTTTTGCGTATAAAACATTTCATTCCTGCTCCGATTTCCCATGCACACGATATTATAATTAAAAAAAATATAACCTCACGAATATAAACTAACAAAAAAAATCATTATTATTCTTTTATTTTTACTTTGAGAATTTAAAACATCTCATTCGGCAAAATCGCCTCACATGGCAACCACGATCCTTATTTCACACTTTTTTCACTACAGGGGTTACAATTACGGAAAGCTTTTTGCGTGGAGAACATAAAAAATCTCTTAAATTCCGGGAACGGGTGGACTTTCAAAGTTTTAAAGTGGACTATGATTTATTCTATATTATTTTACATATCTGTGCAAAATTTCAGGCTGATAGGTCCATTTTTGTGGATTTGTATACAACTCAAATCCACAAACAAACAAACAAACAAACAGAATTTCATTTTTATTTATAAGATTATACCAATATTGTGTTTTTGCAACATTTTGTAAGAGAGATAATTGAATACTATTAAAAGTTTTATGCTTACTTGCAGTTGCCATTTTCTTTGAGACATTCCTAACAAAAGTAAATAAAGTTTCTTTAATCAACAAGACAACTTCACTGTCTTTAGTGAGACCTTACAAAATTGCAAAACTTAGTTTTTCAAAATTGCTGGAGTTAATTTTTTTTTTCAAAGTATTATAGCATTTCAGTAAAAAAAAAAGTTTATTATAAATTTTAACATTTACATGAAGAAAGCTGATCAAAAATAAAATAAAAATGTTAATGGTGCAAAAATGCAGTGTCAGCGAAGAATGGGTTAATGCATAATATTTTTTTCTTTTCTTTTTTAATATAAAAGAAACCATGCTATGCAATACTATTGATCTATGCATTTTTTTTTTCAGTTATATTTATGGCAGATGTGACAAATTAGAAAGGAAATCGTTCCTGAGTCTCTGGAAGATTTATTCCATTGCAGACAAGTACTCAGAGAAGGGACTTGCAGACGATGTTAAACAATTTATTAAATTCTCAAGTATGAAAGAGAAAGAGTTTTGGGACTTATGTGAATATCAACTTTTTACAAAGGAAATCTTCAAAGAAAAAATCAGTGATTATATCCAAAAAAATGCAAGTCTGATTTTGAAATCTGAACAATTTCATTTATTGTCTGTAAACATTATTACAGAAATTTTACAGATGGATAAATTAAATATATCTGAGTTTGAACTTTTGCAATCCATCACAAAATGGGGAAATTTAAACTTTCGCTCTGAGGAAAAACCCGAGAAAATGATGTATCTATTACAACATATCAGGTTTTCTAATTTGACTGTCGAAGAATTCCTAAAATTTACTGATACTTTTCCTGATACAATTGATATTAAAAGTTGTTGGGAAATTTTAAAATACTTAGAGAACAAGGTTTCCTATAAGCTTCCTGGCTGGTGTTCAACTAATGATGATTCCAGAGAATTTTCTTACAATTATAGCGATTTATGTGTGTATTTTACTAGCGAAGAATGTTTTTCAGATTCAGTTATACATGTACGTACAATGAAAAGCCAAAACATGATCACCTAGTGATACCATGATCACATGCTGTTCATAACTAATAATTTAAACGGGAAACAATTTACATTAATAAATAAAAAGTATTCAATATTTTGAATTTTGTATGTGGAAATCGATTTATGAAAATAAAATGCAACTAATATTTTGTAATGGAGCCTTTTTTCATTAGTTTTGTTAATTCTATCGTTTGTGGGTAAAATAAAATTTTGAATACATTTCTGATCAATTTTTATCCATTTCTGACTTATTGAAACTCTCGGTTCTGTAATCGATGAATGTGTTTGTTCATTTCGAGAGACCATTCAAACAAGTTCGGACCAAGCCATTGCTGCAACCAATTGGGGGGGGGGATATAAAAGGGCACTTTTGAGTTTCACGAGAATGTACACTCATTTAAAATCAAATTACTCAAATGCATTGTTCTTCCTCATTCACTCTTCTGATTTAATGTTTCCTCATTCATGAAAAGCATTCATTTGTTGAGAATGAGTATGTTTCTTAAAAAGCACTACATTGTCCTTAACAAGATATGCAAGTTTTACCAGACATAAATATAAATCAATTTTTTTTAAACTCACGGAATTTTCCAAAGGTAAGAAATAATGCTCACTCAAAATATTTTAAATAATTTACTTTTTTAAAAAATCTTTATTTTTTAATTTTTTTTTGTGACATACTCATAAAAGTCCCTTTAAGGGGATGGTAAGCTATGACATTACCAAATATCCACCAAAAAATTGCAATTTTTTCTTTATTGTATTAATATTCTATGATTTTTATACTGTATCTGAAACAAAAAACCGCATGTCTCTAACTTAATTGGTAAAAAAGGTTATAAGCATTAAAATAGTGCAAGTACATCATAAATGGCACTTTAAATGCCCTAAAAAATGCCTTTATTGCAAAATGAATATTTTTTGCAATACTATTTCTTTAAAATGTCCCTAGCGACACAATTTTTGAAGAAATCTTATAAAATTCATAACAGAAGCCCAAAACACATATAAAAATAAATTTTCTTATCCATTTTAATTTTGGTGGCCATTACAATTGAAGGGTCCACGGGAAGAACGATGAGAGTCCACTTTTCGTCAATGTTGAGGTTTCTACTGCATTCTGTTTTTCATTAGTGGCACTATTAATATCCGAACCCATAAGGGGAAAGAACGATGAGAATACACTGAAAAAATAGCCCAAAGATACAGTTTACTGGGGAAGAATGTGGAAAGTCCCGTGCGCTTTTCGATTTTTTGGAAAATCAGCTGTATTGGACTCTCATCGTTCTACCCGTGCACCCTTCAATTGAGAAAATTCAATATAAATTTATAAAAACATGAAAATTTTGTGAAAATTCAATGTTAACGTATAAAAATACTTCCTAAAATTTTATTTTTCTACGAATCTCTAAATTAAGAAAATTTGTTCGGAATACATTTCATTTCTGAATGATAACAAGGGAAAATTCAAGGAAAAAATAAAAGATTATGGTGCACAAGAGACATTTTTTAGAAATTCATTTTTTTTTAATTTAAAAAAGTAATTTTTTAAAAAAGTTTTTTAAGTATTTAATTTTGTCATACTTCAAGGCATATATATATATATATATATATATATATATATATATATACACACAAAAATTCATAATTTGTGGTCAAAAAATAAAAAAAAAAACTTTCATAACGTTCATGTCCCGTTAAAAACACTAAATTTTCTTTCTTAAACTTCGATTTAATCTTTTTGACAGAAAAAAAAAGTATTATAAAATTGTATTAATTAAATATTTTATTTTAACCAACAAGTTTTTTAATCAGATTAAAATAAATGAGATCCTGTTACAGAAAATATTTAAACAATTTAAAAAACTTTGTACTATTCTTTTTAAAGAGTATTTGAAAAACTGAAAATAAGTTTAAATTGATGATCCTTTGTTCTTAGAATAACCTAACTGCAGCGATGCCAACTACTACGGATTCTTCGTAGTTTTCTTTGAAATTTGTTTTGAAAATTTGATTTACCACGGACTACGGAAACAGCATGTATTTTTTCAGTGATTTAAATATAAACTGATTTATTCTATAGTGTTTTTATACGTTCCTGTAATAGTCTTTAAAAAAACAGGAGTTAATGCATAACACTCAAACCCTCAAACAAACAATTATCAGATGCGAATTGATTATCTGCACCGGCTGAAGAGAAAAAGTGATGAGTCTGAACTTCTCTACAGGGTGTCTACCATCATGCAAAGGTCACGAAAGTCACGGAAAAGTCAAGAAATAGAAGAAAGGTCACGAAAGTCAAGAAATGAGGCACTAGGTCACGATTAGCGACTCAACTACGCTTTTCCATTTCATTCAAATTCTTTGTTTCTAATTTTTTGCATTAAGTTCATCGAGAGAAATTATTTTATGTATATTTTCGTAACTTCATTAATTCGCGTTTGATTTCATGAGTGACTTCCTGTGAGGAAGGAAGTTGATTTGTTTATTCTTGTATCAATGGTGTGTGTGTGTGTGTGAGGTGAGGGAGGGGATCTGCTGAGTGTCCGCTCTTCTCCCTCCCGACCTGAGGAGAGGGTTGAAACCGCTGTAGCTTCAGGTCATGAAATATCTCATTAGAGAAACAACCTGTCTTCTGCAGAAGAGTAGTCATAACAATAAATCATTTCCTACTGTGAATGGTGCTTTACGGTGTTTTATAATAAACAACTTGGTTATTGTTTTTTTTCAGATTTTCAAAACACATTCATTCAAACTTAACCCTCTCGTCACCGAATTATGAAAAATACGAGAAAAAAAAATCTGTCTAGCATTTAATCCATTTGAAATGCTATTATAAAACATGCAAAAATATTTTTTTCTAATGTCAATTAATATTAGATTTTTCTAATATTAATTTATGCATTTTCGAAGCATTTTGTTATGCTAAAATTAATTTAAAAGGATGCACATATTAGGTAAAGGTTGAGGAATAAGAAAAATCTATACTTACCTTAAAAAGAAAAAAAAAGCAGCGTAAATATTTTCTTAATTTTTCTCCTGAAACAATGAAACGGAAACTGTAAAAAATGATCTAAATTGACTAGTACTGCAATCTAGGCAAGATTTATGCATCTAGTTAAGAGCCTCATATACTTTCTACATGAATTAATGATATTGATATCACTGAAAGAAAAAAAATACTAAATTCAACTGTTTTCTTTCTAAATATTGCTATTTGAAGTAGGAGCCTCATATGAGGTTCAGGGTGACGAGAGGGTTATGGCTGGCTGCCCAGAAAGTTCAAAACAAGAGCAGTTCCGGAAGTGTCCCCCCCCCCCCCCCTCCTGCCTGTCGATGTACTAAATAGAAACGGAAAAAATTGATTCAATTACAGAGTATCCAGCAGTCGGGAAATGCACCTGATTATTTTGCACGACCGGAAAGTCGGGAAATACTGCTTCAGGGTGGCTACAGAACCTGGAAATCATGGAATTATCAGGGGATTTTGCATTTCTGGAGAACTCGCGGAAATTTCAGGGAATTCTGCAAAAATGACTCTTAAATCAGGGAAATTCAAAGTTTATGTTTACTTCAGCATTTGTTGGCAACAGCATACGCTATAAAATCATTTTCGTTATTGCTAAGCGATAATGATATATTTTTATAATATTTGTTCGATTTAATTGATTTATCAATATCAAAATACTCAAGTCAGTGATTTTTTTTAAACACTGCATACTAAATAACAAAGTTTACTAATTTATTTGAATTTATGTTTTTTGCTTTCATATTCTATACAGCAGACTCTCGATTAGGGAATATAATCCCGATCCCGCTCAAATGTTTGCGGGATTAAGATCCTAATCGGAATTGACACTGAGATATAATTTTTTTTTTTATTACAGTCTCACGCTGCTTTCCCAGTCAATAGACCGAAAAGTTTTGCATATTTATGTCTCTCATTAACAATAAAGAAATCAATAATTACAAATTTTAATTTAAAGTTTTATTTTTTAAATTATCTTCCAACGGGAGTCTGGATCGAACATCTAAATCTAAACACTGTAGTATAAATTTTTCGTTAAGTTCCCAATCTCCAAATGAACTGAAATATTTCATACTATTTATCTCTTGGCCAAAAGTCACGAATTAATTATAAAAAAAATTTCATTTTAGTTTAAAATTTTTTTAATAATTCACACTTTTAATTATTTTACTAAAATTAAATCTAGACTAGGAAATGATTCATTGAATTTATTCGATTTTGTACTTTATTTTTCAGCAACTAAGAAAATAACGTATGTTAACATATCTATGAATTGTATATTCCTCATTTTTAGCAACTAATATAAGACATAACTTAGTATATTATTCTGAATATCATGATTATAATTTTCATATTTCTAAGTTATTGTATTAATTATCTCATAAGATTAATTATTATTATTAAAGTTCATAGTGCTTAAAATCTTACTTTTTCTACTTTTCTCTGTTGAAATGAAGTCCTAACTAAATGAAATGTCAATCCCGCAGGATTGCGGGATCCCGCTGGATCAATGAATCTCGATCCCGAAATCCCGCAGGACGGGATTGCATTCCTTACTCTCGATTAACCTGGATGGTCGGGAAAAATCTCGTCCCGGATAAGCAAACATCCCAAATAATCAAACTTTTGCAAAACTGATGAAAATTTTTGAAAAAATGATATACAATGTTAAATTATCATATTTATTATTGAATTAATGCAAAATAAAGAGAATGAATTTTATTTAGATTTACAATTAGTGCACTGCAAGAGCAAATGTAGTTTATTTCACTGTTTTGTATAGAATGAAATGATAGAAGTCTTTTTTTTCGTCATTTACTCTTTAAAGAATTTTAATTCATGATCGTGAGTTCATTTTTGATGCTTTATACTACATTTTCTTCATCTCTTTTTGGACATTCTTCAAAATTCCTTATTTTTTTTTAAAACAAAAGTGACACACTAAAATATTTTTTTTTTCTGCAAATTTCATTTTCTGATAAAATTTGATGAAAAATTCATCTCCGTGATTTCTTAATTGGGGTGTTTTTTATTGATGTCTCTGCTAATCAACATGAAAAACTACTTCTATGACTGTTCTCAAAAAGAATGTAGCAAAGAAAAGAAGGAAATGTTCTCGTATCCTTCTCTACTAAATTAAAGAGCAAGTCTATATTGTATATTGTGTTAAGGTTTTCAATAATATTTTAGGCTATGACGTTCCGGATAATCATCTCATCCTGATTAATCGAGTGCATTGTATTAAGATTTTGAGAAATTTTGTGGGGACTAATATACTTTAATTTTCTGTAGAAAAATCTTAAAAGATTTTGATAAAGAATAATGTTAGATTTGTAGGCTATCAGGTATGGTATAATAAATAAAACCAAATCGATTGCCAGTTTTGTGTATGTCCTGTAAATATGAACGATAGACAATTTTATTTCTAAATTTAACATGAATACTCTCAAAATCAAAAATTTTTACTCTGGCGTTTTTTGGAAGGTCTTACTTGAATGATTAGTTTCATTCATTGCTACTTTCTGTTTAAGCAATTTGAACTTTATATGGAAGTGTCCAATGAGCAGACATTTTTCATTTTTGTAACTAATACATGCATGTGCTCTTTGAATATATTGGTTGCTAGCAGGGGCGTAGCCAGAAATTTTTCATGGGGGGGGGTTACGACTACTACAATTCATATATATGTATACGTGTGTGTGATAATGTAGTAAAGAATATACATTTTGTATGGCAAATATTTCTCGTGGGGGGCGTTATGACCCCCCCTACCCCCCCCCTCTTGGTTACGCCCCTGGTTGCTAGTCATGCAAACAAAAATTAACTGTTTTTGTGATACATAATAGAATCAAGGAAGTTTTTGCAAAATCATGGAATAATCAGGGGATTTTTTTTTCTCAGATCTTGTAGCCGCCTTGTGCTTGAAAATACCGAATTTTAAGGTCAGCATCGGTGCCAAATTGATGACAGCTCTGCTATAGAAAAATGTTCGTCGGAGAATGGGGTTGAAACTGTCAATACAAAATTTGTGTCTGTTTTGCGGCCGCTCCACAAAAATGAAATTGTGGTCGATTGCGAAAATGCAAGTCTTTCGTCGACTGCACGCGCCCCTGGGATGTTCATTTTCACTGTACTCAGCAAAAGTCCAATCGGCAGCGGCAGTGCGAAAATGTGCGGTGGCAGGGCCATTGAGACTATTTTGAATTCTTTGATCGGGAAATAAAAAATTTTGTGCAAGATGGTCAAATTCTTTCCGATCTCTGAAGTGTCGGGAGTTTTTTTTTATAATTATGTAATTACGAATATTACACAACAATAATTATTAACCCTTTGAGGCGCAACCCTTTCCCAATGCTGAAAAAAGGGCGCACAGCCAGCTGTCATCAAAAAAGGGTCTCTAGATCTGTAGCACGCGATGAACGTTTCGATTGTCTGCCATTTTGCCGGTAGTTAAGTCGAGCGATGGCAGCGGCTGCCCTTTTTTCAGCATTGGGCAATCTGTCCAGCTGTTCTCGCATTCTTCCATTTTTGCAGCAGATGTCAGTGCTGTTAAAAATAATCGTGACAATTTTTTTTACGGGAAATGGCGTGCTAAAATGTAAAGGATTCTCGCAGAGCTATGTAACCCGCAACTATTTTTTATAGAAATCAAATCTGTTCTTCGTGACTGGCAACAGTCAAAACGTCGGAGTTTGGTGTTCCCAGAGCGGGAACACTGCGCGTTAAAGGGTTAAGATTTTTTGGCTCTTTAGAAAATCCGTTGCCGCTGCGCACAATAGGAAATACTATCGCCACCACCCCCTTTTTTTTACTATGTCGCACACTTGCAATTTTTTTTTCCCTCGGGCACGGCTTAAACTGGCGTTCCTGCTACAGATTATTTCCAAACATTATGCATATACAGTGCTGCAACGTCGCCCACACACTCAGGACAAACCTTTGTTTAGGTGCTCCATTCTCTCTCTCTCCTTTCCTTTTCGACATAGTAGCACAGCACTATGCCTGGGGCAAGTGTCCCGTTTCCCCTTCTCTACATGCAGACTAGCATATATATAGAGAGAGAAAAATTGCAGATGAGGCCGAATACGATAAAATTTGAATCTAAAACGAAATATTTTCGGGTCCGAAAATTTGCGTGGTTGAAAAATTTGTCGGCAAAACTGGATTTCCGTTATTTTACGATTACGAAATTTAATTTTTAATTAATTATTTATTTATTTACTTATTTTTTGTTGAAATAAAGCATAATGGCGGCCTTACACAACTTTTGTAAAAGTGTAGATTTCATTAAGCGAAAAAATTTGGTAGTTTAAAATACGAATCTCACCACACTTTTAAATTTATATATACATTGAAGTTTTTTAAAGGAAATTATGACCCATATTTTGTTTTAAAAAATAATCTCTTTAAAATTTACTGTGAATGAAAGCACCGCAAAATTGCCCATTAAAAGGAATAATAATAATAATAAAAAAGCCAAGTTTGCTTTTACAAATGTTTTTTTTCCCTTAGTCAAAACATCTACTCCTTCATTTTCATTGTTCCGTTATTTTGCGATTACAAAACTTGAATTTTTTATGTTTTTTGTTGAAATAAAGCATAATGACGGCCTTACAAAATTTTTGTAAAAGTATCTATAGTATTAAGGGAAAAAATGTGGTATTTTAAGATACAATTCCACTCATGAGTTAAGGAATAAAATCATTAAGACAAGTTGAATATACTTATTCATACTTTACTAACTTTACGCTTTTATCGTAGTTTACGTTTTTTCACCAGTTTTTATGATTTTATGTGAAACTTCCATTTTTTTTACGCTTTTTTATGAATTTTTGGAGTTTTTAAATAAAATATGCCCCATATTTCGTTTTAAAATTAAAATCTCTTAAAATTTATTATTAATGAGCTTTTCCCGCGGAATTCCGCGGTTTTGTTTATTTTAAGATTACTGAATTGCTACCCCCATCTCTTATTTAAATTTGAAATGAGAATAAAATTGATTCTTATTTCAAATTTAAATTGTTTTACCACTTTTTAAAATGTAAAATAGTAAAGTAAAAATTTCATTGAAGATCCCCGATTCAAATATGAACGAAAATTGTACAAAATGATAGTAATGATAATGAAATTGAAACAAAGCCTGTTTTGATTAGGAAAAGTAAAATATTTGTAAAAGCAAACGAGTTGGCATGTTTATGTCTTTTTTTCTTCCTTTTCAGGTGTAATTTTAGAGTACTTTTATGTATTACACAATTGCTTTTTTCCCTTTCCCTAATGAGTTTAAAATAATAAATTTTGTGTCCAGTATGATTTTTTTAATTTAAAAAATATATATTAAGTGTGTGTTACGTAAATGTTAATATTTTATACTATTTAAACTACGCAAATAGACAAAACTTAAAAGTCTTTGTTTCTTTCACGGGAAAACATTGAAATACTGTTTGTATGCTAGTTATAAAATTCCTTTAAAATGTCATTTACTTGTTATTTAGCAGAAATTATCAAAAATGATGTCCGTCTAATAGTTGTATATTGAACTGGCAATAGTTCAATATATCAATTGCGTGTTATTTTACACCTTGAGAATTTTCAAAAGTTGGCAAGTATGTAACTTCAAAACTTGAGAAAAGTATATAAATTATCCACCTCCCCTCCTCCTCCTCCTCCCAAAAAAAAAAAAAAAAAAAAAAAAAAAAAAGAAAACGTTGTTGGATACAAAAGTAATTTTTTTTTTTCGTCCTTCATTCCCTTTTCAATTCAGTGTTTTGATTATTTTCCACATTTTTTAAAAAACAATTACTTGGATTCTACTTAAAAATTATAATTATCGCTGAAAATGTTTTTGCATCCTTTTGGTAAATGAATATTTACCCTTAAAAGTATCTTTGTATTTATATCCTTAGGGAAATCACTTATCTACACAAATGCATATATCAATTAAAAAAAAAAATAAATTTCTTGATTTTTTAATGCATCTGAATGTTTGTATGCAAACTTAAAAGCTATCACATCACACTGATTTTGTGATTTTGAAAGGATATAGATTTGGATTAGACTGATTTTACATGGCTAAATGGGGGAAAAAGAAAGAAAATGGCTGACTTTATTTTAAATTCTTCTTTTTTTTAATGCAATTTTTTATATTTGACTGTGTGCCAGGGCTAGGATAGGGGCAGAGAGCAGGGCGTGAGGAAGGACGTAGAAAACTCCATGTAACCGACCACTTGTCAAAACAACACATTTTAATAACAAGAACAAAGGTTACAAAAACAAAAGGTGAATTTAGAATAAACACTGTGCGAGGACATATTGTAGCAGCTACGCGAGAGCAGAGAGATGAACTAACCTTCTCGATGATTTTCTTCATCGCCGGTAGGGGGAGCGTCGCATGAAAGAAAGATGATATAGGCGGCGCGCTACAAACTCCCCCTCTGGTCCTGGCAAGGAGACCAGGATAAAAAAAAAAAAAAAAAAATAGGCAAAAAGTACAGCTGCGAAAAAAAAAAAAAAATGTCCCACTTGTACTTTATTCAGCCGTCGTTCGTCGTACAGTAAAGTTACATATACCAATCGTTTAAGATTGACGTACACTTTAATTTGCTATACATAAAAATTGCATAAGGGGCCGTTTCCATATTAAAATTCGCACCAACTTTTTTTTGTTTTTTTTTTCCAATAGCAATCCCTAGATTTCACTTCATATTTCGAAAATTTAGCTCATTTTAACCCTGGATACCCATTTTCAATAAATTTGAACTGAAAATGAATGAGTCATGAGCACCCCAAATCCCCCTCCCCCTATGTTAAAATATTTTTTCATACTTTAATTCATATCTCATATAATACTGATAATAAGAAGCTGACTTTTATTCGTACTATTAGAACTAAACGACCCAAGCATAATTTACTATTATTATAATCTTATAAATAAAAATGAAATTCTGTTTGTTTGTTTGTTTGTTTGTTTGTTTGTTTGTTTGTTTGTTTGTTTGTTTGTGGATTTGAGTTGTATACAAATCCACAAAAATGGACCTATCAGCCTGAAATTTTGCACAGATATGTAAAATAATATAGAATAAATCATAGTCCACTTTAAAACTTTGAAAGTCCACCCGTTCCCGGAATTTAAGAGATTTTTTATGTTCTCCACGCAAAAAGCTTTCCGTAATTGTAACCCCTGTAGTGAAAAAAGTGTGAAATAAGGATCGTGGTTGCCATGTGTGGCGATTTTGCCGAATAAGATGTTTTAAATTCTCAAAGTAAAAATAAAAGAATAATAATGATTTTTTTGTTAGTTTATATTCGTAAGGTTATATTTTTTTTAATTATAATATCGTGTGCATGGGAAATCGGAGCAGGAATGAAATGTTTTATACGCAAAACAATAAGAATTGAAGATTTCAGAGACTAATATGTTAAAATTTTTTAGTTTGGCGAAAAAATAAAATGGCTCAAATGCCGAGAAAGTGAGTTCTAGCGGTTTGCACAGTTTCCAGCTTGGCGCAATTTACTGAGAGCTTAAGGAAACGGATTTTTGAAAACAAGTGCAAAGGTTTTATTAGAATACAGCGTTAAATTTTAATGATCCGTGCGAAAATAATGCAGTTATTAAGGGATTTCAAGCCATCTATCTTCAGCATTCTCGCGATTTTGAGGAGGATTCTAACGCTTGGCGCCATTTATCGTAATTTAATCGTCTGCTATTTGGGTTATGAATACACCTGCGTATAAGTTTTTGAAATTTTCATTCAGTTGGAATTGTGCATTTTTCTGAGCAGCTTTTCTGCATCTAATGTATTACATCCAGAAAAAAGGATGTTAGAAATATCAATTTTAATTTTGTTTAATCACACTCATGAATAATGATACACTTTCCAACTTAATGAAAGAAGGAACGAAAATAGGGAAGACCCATGGATTATAACTCTTTTTATATATAGCACTTTAGTGCGTATTTAAAAATATGAAAGTGTGTCAGATTTTCTATGATTCTAGAGCTTGGCGCAATTTAATGAGAGGGTATTTTTAAAAACAAGCGTAGGTTATCTTATAAATAAAAATAAAATTCTGTTTGTCAATTTGTTGATTTGGGTAGTATACAATTCCACAAAAATGGACCTGTCAGCCTGAAATTTTACACAGATATGTAAAATAATATAGAATAAATGATAGTCCACTTTAAAACTTTGAAATTCCACTTAAAAACGTTTTCCTCCTGAATGGTTCTCTTAATTTCCGTTCCCGGAATTTAAGAAATTTTTTATGTTCTCCACGCAGAAAGCTTTACGTAATATTAACCCCTGTAGTGAAAAAAGTGTGTGAAATAAGCATCTTGGTTGCCATGTGTGGCGATTTTGCCGAATACAATGTTTTAAATTCTTAAAGTAAAAATAAAAGAATAATAATGATTTTTTTAGTTTATATTTTTAGGTTATTTTTTTAATTATAATATCGTGTGCGCATAAGAAATGAGAGCAGGAATGAAATGTTTTATACGCAAAACAATGAGGATCGAAGATATTCGAGACTAATATGTAATTTTTTTTAGTTTGGCGAAAAAAAAAATGGCTGATAGGCCGATTTTTAGAGAGTGAGTTCTAGCGGTTTGCACAGTTTTAGGCTTTTTGGCGCAATTTACTGAGAGCTTAAGGGAATAGCATTTTTGAAAACAAGTGTATAGGTTTTCTTAGAATACAGCATTAAATTTTAACTATCCGTGCAGAAATAATGCAGTTATTAGGGCATTTCAAGCGATGTAGCTTCAGAATTCTCGCCAATTGAGTACATTGATTAACTTGGGGGAAATCCGCCAAATTTCAGAAAATTGAAATCTTCGCATTTAGTACATCGAGGTAACGATGAATAAAACATGTTATAGTTGATAATTTAAAAAATGCGGCTGTATTAAGGGATTCCACTTTTCAAATAAATGCCTGGCGGTCGAACCATTTCCCATTTTGATTGCTGCTAAGTCAATGCTTCGAATGATTCCCTGAAAAAACTCTTGCAAAATGGCGTATGCTGGCACTTTGGCGAGGCTTAGATTTGAAACTGGATTTTACTTGAGACTGGTATATACGTATAATAAGACTGGTTATAGATAAAAATGAATGTTGGTATGAGTGTAGGAGGTTGAAAAACTCCAGCACCGTTTCACCCATCACCATGAAATTTGGTTCACCTAAGTCTTTTATCATGGAGAAGGTTTTTATGCTATCCGTTTTCCTCTAACTTTTCACTAGGTGGCGCAGCAGAACGTCGAATTCTATTCCGTTTAGCCGTTTGCTATGCCAATATCGTCCAACCAATTTCGATAAAATTTGGTACACGCGAATATTAGAACACGGAGAATATTTTTCACTATCCATTTGCTGTAACTTACCGCTAAATAGCGCTACAACGCATCAACTTCTATACCGTTCGACCGATCGGCATAAAATTTTTTATACTTACACATTTGAGAACGAAGAATATATTCTAACTGCGTTACTTTTGATGTTACTCACCACTAGATGGCACTGCAATGCATTATTATTTTAACTCGCCACTAGATGACGCTGCAGCAGGCCAAATTTTTGACCATTCAAACGGTGGCTATGAAAATCAGTATACATAGCTATTTGAACAATGAGAATATTTTGGCGTGATCCATTTTGCTATAACTCGCCACATGACGGCGCTGTAGCAAATCATTACTTTAATTAACCACTAGATGGCCCTGCAGTGTATCACTTCTTGACTATGCGAATGATCGCTATGAAAATAGGTATACATAGATATTTGAACGCGGGGAAGAGTTTGGCACGATCCATTTTCCTATAACTTGACACTAGATGTCGCGTCAACACATGAACTTCAAGACTATTCAGCCGATCGTCATGAAAATTCGTATACATCGATATCTGAATGCGAAGAATATCCGTTTTGCTAAAACTCGCCACTAGATTGTGCTACGCCGCATCGCCTTCTGCACCGTAAAAACGATTGCCTTGAAATTCAGTATGCATGATTATTGAACACAACATAACGCGATATCCATTTTGCTATATCTCTTTATTACAATAAATAGTAATCACAACAAATATTAATATCAAAAAGTCCATTCATTCCCGTGCGAAGAACGGGTACTTCAGCTAGTTTTTAATAAAATATTAATATGAATTATGAATTATTAAATTAATATTAAAAAAAATTATGAATAGCAACCTAGCCAAATTTTGATGATTGAAATAGATGCAGAAAACAATATTAATGGCAGTGCAAATTTTGAAATTTTTATGTTCATCAGTTTAATTTATATTAATTAAAATGTGTTATTTTCATGAGTTAAGGGACCATATATAAATTTATTTAGTGACAATTTTTTGAAAATTGCCTAAAGTAAACGTAAATTAGATTTCTTTTGTCCAAAAACACAGTCAAAGATAGCGGTATATAAAAAATATCAAATTTTGAAGCAAATAAATTGAGAGTTTTTTACAGTTTTATGGTGATTCTATAAAGCGCCTGTTGTTGCGTCCACTACCATATCCTCCAAATAAAATATTTTCCATGTATAGAATTAGATGCAGTAGATGTATGTCTTCCAATACAATGTTCTATTTCTGAAAAACTAACATCCTCAACATTCCAGGCACGAATTTAACCTTTTTTTAATATTGGAAACATCAGGTCTTTGGACTTCTCCATACTTTATCAAACATTCAACAAACATTCAAAATCACGTTTTTCTGTCTAAATTTTCATCTGACTATAAATTAAAATACCGCCAATAGTCTTAAAAGAATATTGCATTGCAGACGATAATATTAAATGAAGGAAACGAAATAATAAAACACCGTGATAATATTGGGTCGGCAGAAAAGTAATTGCGTTTTTTACATGCAATTCAAACAAATAAATTCTTAGTCATGAAACCATTCTTCGAGTTCGACCGTAGCTGAGTAACATTTATGCTTTTACTCAGAAGAGCAGAGGACAGCCTCTCACTCCTGGCAACATTTATCCTGTCTAAGCGAACCTTCAAGAGAAATACTCAATATCAATTTCAAAATTAAAGATTTTCAAAATAAGATTTTCAAAATAGTAAGCATTCGTTTTGCATTTTTCCTTTAAATCATGTGTACGAACCAAGGAAGTAATGGACTCACGGAACATTTGGACCACTGACTAAATATTCTAATTTCTACCCCTGATATTCTCAGCACAAAGAACTTTTAAGAATAGAAACAGTCTCTCCCTTGAAAATAATATTTATTTCTTTTAACTCTCGCAAGCGAAATGAATGAAAGGCGAAAAGTTCGGAACCTACAAATAGCGTTTTTCAATTTGCAGAAAGTCCCTTAAAATCGCGCAAAAAAGAATGTGCAATATCTCCGGAAATTATCGCAGAAAATTGGTGAAAATTTATATTTAGGGTAATTTGAAGATTTTCTTTCGTTTAATAAAGTCAAAATACAGTGTTGCCATTGAGAAAAACGAAGTTGATGCAGAATTAAATATGAAGACGCTGGCCGTCACTGGAAGAAAATGAGTCGAACTCCGACTGCGGTTACATAATTTTATTTGGATTCAATACATCTTTATTTGGCAGTTGCGTCGCGTGAAAGTTCCGCTCCTGGGATGATGCATATTGTTCGCTTTTATCACCTTCCGAGGTCGTGTCACATGACCAAAAAGCATTGCTATTATTCGCCAAGAGCTAAATTTGGGCAGCGGTTTTCCAAGGTTTGTTATGACTCTTAAGACGCCTATGTGGCTGGCTGCCGGGACAAAATTACAAAGGAATTGCAAGGGACCGTGTATTAATTTCAGTTTTTGAACGCGGATTTCTTTGTTCCAACTGAATTAAACTGCGTAGTTCCAGAAACATGGGATTTTCATCTGCTTTTGACTTGTAATGTTACATATATGTATATATATACAGGCTGAGAAACTCGCAGGGGATGTAGGGGTACAGAGATGGTTCAGAATCACAGAGCAATGTGGGGTCGAAAACGTCGTCTTCATGTACCTGTTAATAATCCCTTTGGAAGAAGTGTTGAAGTGTGCCTCTAATTTCTTAATCGAGTTTCATAAACAATGGGCTTTCCTCAGACAATTTCATAAATGTAATGAAAGAAACAATTCTGAAATAACTATTTTTATCAAGTGCAATCGGTGAAAAAGGGATTAGTTTTGAAAAACCATGGCTGGAAAGTTTACTATCACTTGAACACTTTTTCTAAAGTGTACAGGTACATGAAGACGACGTTTCCAACCTGTATTGCTATGTGATTCTGAACCGTCCCTGTACCCCCTACACCCCCTGCAAGTTTGTCAGTCTGGTAGCGAATAAACTTGTATATTTATATATATACAAGGTGATCCAAAAATAGCTCCCAAACTCTGCATAGCCAGATTCCTCGTTGGAAGTACATAAAAATTTCCCAAAGCACTGTACCTGTACGATCCATAGTTTACAAGAAAAATGCAGAAACGCCATATCCAGTGTACCGAAAGTGCCTTTATTGCAAGCATGAATATAGGTTTTCTTGCATATGCTTTCATAAAATGATAAAAATTCCACAGTGACTATCGAGGCTTGGGTGCGGCGTGTAATGGCTAACTGCTCACTCTGCATCAATCTGGTGCCCATGTAAATGCACACAGAATGAAGGGGAGGGACTGAATCACTTTTTACTGTAGTTAGATCAATCCTTTCAAACATTTTCATTGGAAGGAATTCAAAGGTGGCAGATCTGATGAGCATAGCGGTCCCCCCTTATCCAGTCTAGTGTCCAATTTAATGTTTCTAATTGATTTTCCTTGCACTGGATGTGACGTCATAATTTGTTTTTCCTATTTTTCTCAAACAATGGGTCGTACAGGTACAGTTCTTTGGACAATTTTTATGTGCTTCCAACGAGGAATCGGGCTGTGCAGAGTTTAGATGCTATTTTTGGGACTCCCTGTATATCTATATAAATAAAATTAGACTTTTGTCTGTACATTTCTTGGAATTCAAAAATTTTGCGATTTCTATCCGTTTCAAGCACCCGGGAATCCGATGCGACCCTCAAAAAAAAGTTTGTCTGTCTGTCATTCTGTCCTTCTGTCATTCTGTGATTCTGTCCGTGACGCTTTTTTTGTTTAAGCATCACGTAAAAACGGCTGAAGCGAATGATATGAAATTGGGTGTCATGATAGGTGGTCACTCAATTTAAAACATAGGCGTCGAATTTTTAAAAAATCTTGATTAGATTTTCAGATTTTGCGAAAATCGTTTCAAACTGCGTAAATTTGTGTTCAAGCATCACGTAAAAACGACTGAAGCGAATGATATGAAATTGGGTGTCATGATAGGTGGTCACTCAACTTAAAACATAGGCGTCGAATTTTTAAAAAATCTTGATTGTATTTTGAGATTTTGCGAAAATCCTTTCAAACTGCGTAAATTTGTGTTCAAGCATCACGTAAAAACGACTGAAGCGAATGATATGAAATTAGGTGTCATGATAGGTGGTCACTCAACTTAAAACATAGGCGTCGAATTAAAAAAAAATCTTGATTAGATTTTGAGATTTTGCGAAAATTGTTTCACACTGCGTATTGTGTTCGCACATCACGTAATAACTGCAAAGGTGAAAAAATAGTATTTGGTGAAATGATAGGTGGTCACCTTAAACTATAAGCATCTAAAAAAAACTGATCAGATTTTGGGATTTTGCGAAAATCGTTTCAAACTGAGTAAATTTTTGTTCACACATTACGTAATAACGACTAAAGCGAATGATATGAAATTTGGTCACATGATAGGTTGTTGTTCAACATAAAGTATAGGTGTCCAATTTTTTAAACTTTTTATTAGATTTTGAGATTTTGTGAAAATTCTCCCAAAATGCGGTTATATTTTTTCAAGCATCGCGTAATAACGACTAATACGAAATTTGGTGATATGATAGGTAGTTGCTAATCTTAATTTATGTGTGTTGAATTTTTAAAATATTTTGATTACATTTTGAGATTTTGTGAAAATCGTTTAAAAATGCTAAAATGTTTGTTCCAGCATCACGAAATAAAGACAGCAGGGAATTAAACAAAATTGGGTGACATGATAGGTTGTCACTCAACTTAAATTCTAGGCTTCCAATTTTTCAAAAATGTTGATTAGATTTTGAGATTTTGCGAAAATTATTTGAATATGTGTAAATATTCGTTCACGCATTCCATAATTACGACTAAAGCGAATGAAATGATATTACTTAGTTACTCTCTAACCTGTAATATTTTAACAATACATAAAAATTATAATTGCGCTTTCTTTACTTTGGCTACATACTACATCCATTCTGTGTACTCCAACAATGCTGACGAAAGTTCTTGCTTTTAGAAATTTGCATTCAGTACTAACCCGTCAACGACGGGTACTTCAGCTAGTTATATCTATATAAATAAAATTAGACTTTTGTCTGTACATTTCTTGGAATTCAAAAATTTTACAATTTCTATCCGTTTCAAGCACCCGGTATTCCGATGCGACCCTCAAAAAAAAGTTTGTCTGTCTGTCATTCTGTCATTCTGTCCTGTCATTCTGTCATTCTGTCCGTGACGCTTTTTTTGTTTAAGCATCACGTAAAAACGATTGAAGCGAATGATATGAAATTTTGTGTCATGATAGGTGGTCACTCAACTTAAAACATAGGCGTCGAATTTTTAAAAAATCTTGATTAGATTTTCCGATTTTGCGAAAATCGTTTCAAACTGCGTAAATTTGTGTTCAAGCATCACGCAAAAACGACTGAAGCGAATGATATGAAATTGGGTGTCATGATAGGTGGTCACTCAACTTAAAACATAGGCGTCGAATTTAAAAAAAATCTTGATTGGATTTTCCGATTTTGCGAAAATTGTTTCAACTGCGTAAATTTGTGCTCAAGCATCACGCAAAAACGACTGAAGCGAATGATATGAAATTGGGTGTCATGATAGGTGGTCACTCAACTTAAACTATAAGCATCTAATTAAAAAAAATCGACCAGATTTCGAGATTTTGTGAAAATCGTTTAAAACTGAGTGAATCTTTGTTCCCACATTACGTAATAACGACTAAAGCGAATGATATGAAATTTGGTCACACAATAGATGGTTGCTCAACATAAATTATAGGAGTCCAATTTTTTAAACATTTTTATTAGATTTTGAGATTTTGTGAAAATTCTCTCAAAATGCGTTTATATTTCTTCAAACATCACGTAATAACGATTAATACGAATGATACGAAATTTAGTGATATGATAGGTAGTTGCTAATCTTAATTTATAGGCGTTGAATTTTTAAAATATTTTGATTACATTTTGAGATTTTGCGAAAATCGTTTTAAAATGCTGAAAATTTGTTCCAGCATCACGAAATAAAGATTGCAGGGAATGAAACGAATTTGGTTGACAGGATAGGTTGTCACTCAACTTAAATTCTAGGCTTCCATTTTTTCAAAAATGTTGATTGAATTTTTAGATTTTGCGAAAATTATTTCAATATGCGTAAATATTCGTTCGCGCATCACATAATTACGACTAATGCGAATGAAATGATATTACTTAGTTACTCTCTAACCTGTAATATTTTAACAATACATAAAAATTATAACTTCGCTTTCTTTACTTTGGCAACATACTACATCCATTCTGTGTACTCATACAATGCTGACGAAAGATCTTGCTTTTTTGGAAATTTGCATTCACTAACCCGTCGAGGACGGGTACTTCAGCTAGTATATATATATATAATTATAATATGACTAAATTTAGTTACATTTCAAAAGCAACAAAATGGCGGTATGTCACGAAAATTCCCTTGTGGTCATGATTTTTTTTGCTACACTCCAGTAGACACCCTGTTTTAATCTTAAACCTAATCTTAAACCTAACCCTAAAAACGAAAATAGGTTGGCACGTACATACATTATTACGTACTCAAAGACAGAATTAAATACTCTTAGATAATAATAGATATGATACAATGTAAGTATTTATATAAAAAAAACCTCTATTTAAAAAAATAAATTTTCTATTTCTGAAAAATTCACTTTAAGAACACAATTTACAACAGGCAGCATACGACACTAAATAGAAGTCAGTGGCGTACCTCTAAGATATAGCAAGAAAGGTGTGTGCCATCTGTGACACTTGAAAAGGGGTGCAGATTTCTATTGCAAGCTTGATGCAATAAAAGAAGCGTTCAACAAGTACGATCGCATCGTTGCAAGGACGTGACGACAGCTATTCTCCCTTCTGTACCCATCGTTCTTTCCGTCTTGGTACTTGAATGCCTGTGATGTAGCACAACGCAAACGCTTGCTCGAAACAAAAGCATTGAAACAACTAGGTCTGGAAGCAAAAATGAGAACAGAAGAGAGAATCGCTACCAGCGTTTCCATGTAACGATGGGAGCGAACAGGTTAAAGTCAATAAGACACTACTTATTGTGACCTAACTTTGTGATAGCTTCTTCATTTGCTTAATCAACACCCACAACACTAACCATGGAACAAAGAATGGTCGTATACAAACGAAGAGATCGGTGTCGTTCTTACTGAGAAAAAAGTGCAATTTTGTTGCCTGCCATGGGCGCTACTTTACCCGAGTGTGTCACTGAGAGAAATAAGAATTATTATGGCTAAGTACATTTACTAAAATCTGCTGAAGAAAAAAGCAGAAAACACTAGTACTATTAGTCTGAAAACTATTCTTTTAATGTAATTTAAACAACTGAAAATTACAGCAGCAACACCAAAAGCTTATCTATTCGTCCTAAATTTCCATAAAAATACCTTTAAAAATATTGAATATATTTACAAATTTATAATAGAAGTAATGTATTATACTACATTTGAGTGTAGGCACACACCAGTGGCGGAGCTTATTTAATGCATTTCAAGCATTTTATTACCTTTCACCTGTATTAAATTAATAAAAATGTTTTCATATAATGATTTTTTAATATATGATATACTAAGACTTAAAAAAAAATATGCAAATATCTTATTCTTGCATTTAATACTTTTTTTTGAGCTAGTGTGGTTAAATAACTGAATTATTTTTTATTTTAACTTCATTTAAATAAAAAAATTAAATAAATAAATAAAACATACCTTTGGTCTTTGATAAGGTCTTTGCTCCAAAGGCCTTTTCGGTATTTAGCTCCGAATTAGCTCCAGTTTTTAAAATTTTAAACACAAAGTTATGCATACATCTAAAAATTTTAAGCGTAAAATTACATTCACATAGAAAAAAATTTAACATAAAATTAAATATACACTGAAGAGCAAAAAAAAAAAAACAACTGGTACACCTGCCTAATATCATGTAGTACCCCCACGAGCTCGCAGAAGTGCCGCAACACGACGTGGCATCGATTCAATTAATGTCTGAGGTAGTTCTGGTGGTAACTGACACCATGAATCCTACAGGGCTGTCCATAAATCAGTAGAAGTAAGAGGGGTTGAAGATCTTTTCAGAACAGCACGTTGCAAGGCATACCAGATATCTTCAATAATGCTGATGTCTGGGGATTTTGGTGGCCAGCGGAAGTGTCTAAATTCAGAAGAGTGCTCTTGGAGCCACTCTGTACCAATTCTGGACGTGTGGGGGTGTCGCATTGTCCTGCTGAAATTCCTGAAGTCCGTCGGAATGCACAGTGGACATGAATGGGTGCAGGTGATCAGACAGGATGCTTACGTACCTGTCACCTGTCAGAGTCGTACCTAGACATATTAGGGCTCCCATATCACGCCAACTGCACGTGTCTCATACCGTCACAGAGCCTCCACCAGCTTGAACAGTCCCCTGTTGACATGAAGGTCCATAGATTCATGAGGTTGTCTCCACTTCCATACACGTCCATCAGCTCGATTCAGTTGGAACCGAGACTCATCAGACCAGGCAACGTGTTTCCAGTCATCAACAGTCCAATGTCGGTGTTGAAGGGCCCAGGCGAGGCATAAAGCTTTGTGTCGTGTAGTCAACAAGGGTACACGAGTGGGATTTCGGCTCCGAAAGCCCATATCGATGATGTTTCGTTGAATGGCTCACACACTGACACTTGTTGATGGCCCAGCATTAAAATCTGCAGCAATTTGGGGAAGGGTTGCACGTCTGTCACGCTTAATGATTCTCGTCAGTCATCGTTGGTACTGTTCTTGCATGATCTTTTTCCGGCCGCAGCTATGTCGTAGATCTGATATTTTATCAGATTCCCGATATTCACGGTGCACTCGTGAAATGGTCGTACGTGAAAATCCAAATTTCATCGCTACCTCGGAGATGCTATGTCCCATCCCTCGTGCGCCGACTGTAACACCACATTCAAACTCGCTTAAATCTTGATAACCTGCCATTGTAGCAGCAGTAACCAATCTAACAACTGTGCCAGACACTCGTTGTCTAATATATGCGTTGCCGACCGCAGTGCCGTACTCTGATTGGTTTCATATCTCTATATTTGCATACATATGCCTGTACCAGTTTTTTTGGCTCTTCAGTGTACGTAGACATTATATATTTACAGAACCATACACTTTCATTTTCACTAATGTAGTTAAAATAAAACCTCACAAAAGCAATTCAACTCAAGAGAAAAGAAAAGGAGTTTGCACTTCACGGTTGAGAATCATTTTCAGAAAATACTGATAAACGAGCAAAACAGAACAACCCACTATAGGTTCAAGGGGTGGCCTTGGATTTTTGGTCCTTTTTTATTGCTTTCTGAGTAATTCCATGGACTGGGCGCTACCAAGAACAGGAAATAGTAAAATGAAACCATATGCCCTTATGCCGTCCATACAAAGGGCCATTCTTCTTTTTTCTGCCCATCTCCTTCTTATCAGCTAGTCCCCAGGCAAAAGGGTTCTTTGCTTCTGGAGGGGTCACTACAGTATTCGTTTCGGGGAACTAAATATCCAGTGGAGTGAGTGGAAACATTTAAAATGATCCAAATATCGGAGCTGATTTTTTTATAGTTTTGTATTTATACCCAGTATTTTCCATTTTTTTTTATCCAGTATAAGTGCTAACAAAATTTTTGAGCCTCTTATAATCCCCCCCCTCCCCGCATTGCAGGGTTTGGCGCCCTGTAGTTCCGCCACTGACACGCACACACACACACAAAGATAAGTTTTAAAAAAGAATCCTCGTATGTATTGGAATTTCTCTTACGTTTGTTACGTGGGAATATCATAAAATATAGAGAATTTAAAAATTAAAAAACTATTAAAATATAATATAATGAAATTCGCAATTCGGGCACAAGTTGGAAGATTTAAATGATGTTAGCTATAATTCATACTGAATCACAATCACAATAATTAAGTGTAGGTTTTATGCAGTTGCGCACAGCATAGGTGCCCATAAGATAAGAATAATTTTAGTGAGGGCTCTTGCATTTGTGGGAAGGGACTCATCTTAGGCTTTGAAATATTTTAGGGTGGAAACAATACAAAACTACAAAAGAATTCAGAACGCAGTAAAAATGCTCATTTTGCAATTTCCACAGTGCGGAATGAATTATTTTTAAAATGACATGAAGTATTTTCCAACCCCTATTCTTCTTTTCACTTTTTTTTTTTTTTTTTTAAATTGAGAACTAAAAACATTTTTTTTTTTTTTTGACATTTTATTCAAAGAACGGGCAAAAGTGCATACTTGTTATAAATAAGTCACTGACTAGAACTAGGAGTTCCAAAACTTTACAAAGTTATCTTTCCTCACGGTTCGTCCCTTTTCTCGTGGAACTTTATCTTCTTCCTATCTATATAAATAAAATTAGACTTTTGTCTGTACATTTCTTGGAATTTAAAAATTTTGCGATTTCTATTCGTTTCAAGCACCCGGGAATCCGATGCGACCCTCAAAAAAAAGTTTGTCTGTCTGTCACTCTGTCGTTCTGTCGTTCTGTCATTCTTTCCGTGACGCTTTTTTTGTTTAAGCATCACGTAAAAACGACTGAAGCGAATGATATGAAATTGGGTGTCATCATAGGTGGTCACTCAACTTAAAACATAGGCGTCGAATTTTTAAAAAATCTTTATTGGATTTTGAGATTTTGCGAAAATCCATTCAAACTGCGTAAATTTGTGTTTAAGCATCACGTAAAAACGACTGAAGCGAATGATATGAAATTGGGTGTCATGATAGGTGGTTACTCAACTTAAAACATAGGCGTCGAATTTTTAAAAAATCTTGATTGTATTTTGAGATTTTGCAAAAATCCTTTCAAACTGCGTAAATTTGTGTTCAAGCATCACGTAAAAACGACTGAAGCGAATGATATGAAATTAGGTGTCATGATAGGTGGTCACTCAACTTAAAACATAGGCGTCGAATTAAAAAAAAATCTTGATTAGATTTTGAGATTTTGCGAAAATTGTTTCACACTGCGTATTGTGTTCGCACATCACGTAATAACTGCAAAGGTGAAAAAATAGTATTTGGTGAAATGATAGGTGGTCACCTTAAACTATAAGCATCTAAAAAAAACTGATCAGATTTTGGGATTTTGCGAAAATCGTTTCAAACTGAGTAAATTTTTGTTCACACATTACGTAATAACGACTAAAGCGAATGATATGAAATTTGGTCACATGATAGGTTGTTGTTCAACATAAAGTATAGGTGTCCAATTTTTAAAACTTTTTATTAGATTTTGAGATTTTGTGAAAATTCTCCCAAAATGCGGTTATATTTTTTCAAGCATCGCGTAATAACGACTAATACGAAATTTGGTGATATGATAGGTAGTTGCTAATCTTAATTTATGGGTGTTGAATTTTTAAAATATTTTGATTACATTTTGAGATTTTGTGAAAATCGTTTAAAAATGCTAAAATGTTTGTTCCAGCATCACGAAATAAAGACAGCAGGGAATTAAACAAAATTGGGTGACATGATAGGTTGTCACTCAACTTAAATTCTAGGCTTCCAATTTTTCAAAAATGTTGATTAGATTTTGAGATTTTGCGAAAATTATTTGAATATGTGTAAATATTCGTTCACGCATTCCATAATTACGACTAAAGCGAATGAAATGATATTACTTAGTTACTCTCTAACCTGTAATATTTTAACAATACATAAAAATTATAATTGCGCTTTCTTTACTTTGGCTACATACTACATCCATTCTGTGTACTCCAACAATGCTGACGAAAGTTCTTGCTTTTAGAAATTTGCATTCTGTACTAAACCGTCAACGACGGGTACTTCAGCTAGTATATATATATATCTATATAAATAAAATTAGACTTTTGTCTGTACATTTCTTGGAATTCAAAAATTTTACAATTTCTATCCCTTTCAAGCACCCGTTATTCCGATGCGACCCTCAAAAAAAAGTTTGTCTGTCTGTCATTCTGTCATTCTGTCCTGTCATTCTGTCATTCTGTCCGTGACGCTTTTTTTGTTTAAGCATCACGTAAAAACGATTGAAGCGAATGATATGAAATTTTGTGTCATGATAGGTGGTCACTCAACTTAAAACATAGGCGTCGAATTTTTAAAAAATCTTGATTAGATTTTCCGATTTTGCGAAAATCGTTTCAAACTGCGTAAATTTGTGTTCAAGCATCACGCAAAAACGACTGAAGCGAATGATATGAAATTGGGTGTCATGATAGGTATTCACTCAACTTAAAACATAGGCGTCCAATTTAAAAAAAATCTTGATTGGAGTTTGAGATTTTGCGAAAATCCTTTCAAACTGCGTAAATTTGTGTTCAAGCATCACGTAAAAACGACTAAAGCGAATGATATGAAATTGGGTGTCATGATAGGTAGTCACTCAACTTAAAACATAGGCGTCCAATTTTTAAAAAATCCTCATTGGATTTTGAGATTTTGAGAAAATTGTTTCAAACTGCGTAAATTTGTGTTCAAGCATCACGTAAAAACGACTGAAGCGAATGATATGAAATTGGGTGTCATGATAGGTGATCACTCAACTTAAAACATAGGCGTCGAATTTAAAAAAAATCTTGATTGGATTTTCCGATTTTGCGAAAATTGTTTCAACTGCGTAAATTTGTGCTCAAGCATCACGCAAAAACGACTGAAGCGAATGATATGAAATTGGGTGTCATGATAGGTGGTCACTCAACTTAAACTATAAGCATCTAATTAAAAAAAATCGACCAGATTTCGAGATTTTGTGAAAATCGTTTAAAACTGAGTGAATCTTTGTTCCCACATTACGTAATAACGACTAAAGCGAATGATATGAAATTTGGTCACACAATAGATGGTTGCTCAACATAAATTATAGGAGTCCAATTTTTTAAACATTTTTATTAGATTTTGAGATTTCGTGAAAATTCTCTCAAAATGCGTTTATATTTCTTCAAACATCACGTAATAACGATTAATACGAATGATACGAAATTTAGTGATATGATAGGTAGTTGCTAATCTTAATTTATAGGCGTTGAATTTTTAAAATATTTTGATTACATTTTGAGATTTTGCGAAAATCGTTTTAAAATGCTGAAAATTTGTTCCAGCATCACGAAATAAAGATTGCAGGGAATGAAACGAATTTGGTTGACAGGATAGGTTGTCACTCAACTTAAATTCTAGGCTTCCATTTTTTCAAAAATGTTGATTGAATTTTTAGATTTTGCGAAAATTATTTCAATATGCGTAAATATTCGTTCGCGCATCACATAATTACGACTAATGCGAATGAAATGATATTACTTAGTTACTCTCTAACCTGTAATATTTTAACAATACATAAAAATTATAACTTCGCTTTCTTTACTTTGGCAACATACTACATCCATTCTGTGTACTCATACAATGCTGACGAAAGATCTTGCTTTTTTGGAAATTTGCATTCACTAACCCGTCGAGGACGGGTACTTCAGCTAGTATATATATATATAATTATAATATGACTAAATTTAGTTACATTTCAAAAGCAACAAAATGGCGGTATGTCATGAAAATTCCCTTGTGGTCATGATTTTTTTTGCTACACTCCAGTAGACACCCTGTTTTAATCTTAAACCTAATCTTAATCCTAACCCTAAAAACGAAAATAGGTTGGCACGTACATACATTATTATGTACTCAAAGACAGAATTAAATACTCTTAGATAATAATAGATATGATACAATGTAAGTATTTATATAAAAAAAGACCTCTATTTAAAAAAATAAATTTTCTGTTTCTGAAAAATTCACTTTAAGAACACAATTTACAACAGGCAGCATACGACACTAAATAGAAGTCAGTGGCGTACCTCTAAGATATAGCAAGAAAGGTGTGTGCCATCTGTGACACTTGAAAAGGGGTGCAGATTTCTATTGCAAGCTTGATGCAATAAAAGAAGCGTTCAACAAGTACGATCGCATCGTTGCAAGGACGTGACGACAGCTATTCTCCCTTCTGTACCCATCGTTCTTTCCGTCTTGGTACTTGAATGCCTGTGATGTAGCACAACGCAAACGCTTGCTCGAAACAAAAGCATTGAAACAACTAGGTCTGGAAGCAAAAATGAGAACAGAAGAGAGAATCGCTACCAGCGTTTCCATGTAACGATGGGAGCGAACAGGTTAAAGTCAATAAGACACTACTTATTGTGACCTAACTTTGTGATAGCTTCTTCATTTGCTTAATCAACACCCACAACACTAACCATGGAACAAAGAATGGTCGTATACAAACGAAGAGATCGGTGTCGTTCTTACTGAGAAAAAAGTGCAATTTTGTTGCCTGCCATGGGCGCTACTTTACCCGAGTGTGTCACTGAGAGAAATAAGAATTATTATGGCTAAGTACATTTACTAAAATCTGCTGAAGAAAAAAGCAGAAAACACTAGTACTATTAGTCTGAAAACTATTCTTTTAATGTAATTTAAACAACTGAAAATTACAGCAGCAACACCAAAAGCTTATCTATTCGTCCTAAATTTCCATAAAAATACCTTTAAAAATATTGAATATATTTACAAATTTATAATAGAAGTAATGTATTATACTACATTTGAGTGTAGGCACACACCAGTGGCGGAGCTTATTTAATGCATTTCAAGCATTTTATTACCTTTCACCTGTATTAAATTAATAAAAATGTTTTCATATAATGATTTTTTAATATATGATATACTAAGACTTAAAAAAAAATATGCAAATATCTTATTCTTGCATTTAATACTTTTTTTTGAGCTAGTGTGGTTAAATAACTGAATTATTTTTTATTTTAACTTCATTTAAATAAAAAAATTAAATAAATAAATAAAACATACCTTTGGTCTTTGATAAGGTCTTTGCTCCAAAGGCCTTTTCGGTATTTAGCTCCGAATTAGCTCCAGTTTTTAAAATTTTAAACACAAAGTTATGCATACATCTAAAAATTTTAAGCGTAAAATTACATTCACATAGAAAAAAATTTAACATAAAATTAAATATACACTGAAGAGCAAAAAAAAAAACAACTGGTACACCTGCCTAATATCATGTAGTACCCCCACGAGCTCGCAGAAGTGCCGCAACACGACGTGGCATCGATTCAATTAATGTCTGAGGTAGTTCTGGTGGTAACTGACACCATGAATCCTACAGGGCTGTCCATAAATCAGTAGAAGTAAGAGGGGTTGAAGATCTTTTCAGAACAGCACGTTGCAAGGCATACCAGATATCTTCAATAATGCTGATGTCTGGGGATTTTGGTGGCCAGCGGAAGTGTCTAAATTCAGAAGAGTGCTCTTGGAGCCACTCTGTACCAATTCTGGACGTGTGGGGGTGTCGCATTGTCCTGCTGAAATTCCTGAAGTCCGTCGGAATGCACAGTGGACATGAATGGGTGCAGGTGATCAGACAGGATGCTTACGTACCTGTCACCTGTCAGAGTCGTACCTAGACATATTAGGGCTCCCATATCACGCCAACTGCACGTGTCTCATACCATCACAGAGCCTCCACCAGCTTGAACAGTCCCCTGTTGACATGAAGGTCCATAGATTCATGAGGTTGTCTCCACTTCCATACACGTCCATCAGCTCGATTCAGTTGGAACCGAGACTCATCAGACCAGGCAACGTGTTTCCAGTCATCAACAGTCCAATGTCGGTGTTGAAGGGCCCAGGCGAGGCATAAAGCTTTGTGTCGTGTAGTCAACAAGGGTACACGAGTGGGATTTCGGCTCCGAAAGCCCATATCGATGATGTTTCGTTGAATGGCTCACACACTGACACTTGTTGATGGCCCAGCATTAAAATCTGCAGCAATTTGGGGAAGGGTTGCACGTCTGTCACGCTTAATGATTCTCGTCAGTCATCGTTGGTACTGTTCTTGCATGATCTTTTTCCGGCCGCAGCTATGTCGTAGATCTGATATTTTATCAGATTCCCGATATTCACGGTGCACTCGTGAAATGGTCGTACGTGAAAATCCAAATTTCATCGCTACCTCGGAGATGCTATGTCCCATCCCTCGTGCGCCGACTGTAACACCACATTCAAACTCGCTTAAATCTTGATAACCTGCCATTGTAGCAGCAGTAACCAATCTAACAACTGTGCCAGACACTCGTTGTCTAATATATGCGTTGCCGACCGCAGTGCCGTACTCTGATTGGTTTCATATCTCTATATTTGCATACATATGCCTGTACCAGTTTTTTTGGCTCTTCAGTGTACGTAGACATTATATATTTACAGAACCATACACTTTCATTTTCACTAATGTAGTTAAAATAAAACCTCACAAAAGCAATTCAACTCAAGAGAAAAGAAAAGGAGTTTGCACTTCACGGTTGAGAATCATTTTCAGAAAATACTGATAAACGAGCAAAACAGAACAACCCACTATAGGTTCAAGGGGTGGCCTTGGATTTTTGGTCCTTTTTTATTGCTTTCTGAGTAATTCCATGGACTGGGCGCTACCAAGAACAGGAAATAGTAAAATGAAACCATATGCCCTTATGCCGTCCATACAAAGGGCCATTCTTCTTTTTTCTGCCCATCTCCTTCTTATCAGCTAGTCCCCAGGCAAAAGGGTTCTTTGCTTCTGGAGGGGTCACTACAGTATTCGTTTCGGGGAACTAAATATCCAGTGGAGTGAGTGGAAACATTTAAAATGATCCAAATATCGGAGCTGATTTTTTTATAGTTTTGTATTTATACCCAGTATTTTCCATTTTTTTTTATCCAGTATAAGTGCTAACAAAATTTTTGAGCCTCTTATAATCCCCCCCCTCCCCGCATTGCAGGGTTTGGCGCCCTGTAGTTCCGCCACTGACACGCACACACACACACAAAGATAAGTTTTAAAAAAGAATCCTCGTATGTATTGGAATTTCTCTTACGTTTGTTACGTGGGAATATCATAAAATATAGAGAATTTAAAAATTAAAAAACTATTAAAATATAATATAATGAAATTCGCAATTCGGGCACAAGTTGGAAGATTTAAATGATGTTAGCTATAATTCATACTGAATCACAATCACAATAATTAAGTGTAGGTTTTATGCAGTTGCGCACAGCATAGGTGCCCATAAGATAAGAATAATTTTAGTGAGGGCTCTTGCATTTGTGGGAAGGGACTCATCTTAGGCTTTGAAATATTTTAGGGTGGAAACAATACAAAACTACAAAAGAATTCAGAACGCAGTAAAAATGCTCATTTTGCAATTTCCACAGTGCGGAATGAATTATTTTTAAAATGACATGAAGTATTTTCCAACCCCTATTCTTCTTTTCACTTTTTTTTTTTTTTTAAATTGAGAACTAAAAACATTTTATTCAAAGAACGGGCAAAAGTGCATACTTGTTATAAATAAGTCACTGACTAGAACTAGGAGTTCCAAAACTTTACAAAGTTATCTTTCCTCACGGTTCGTCCCTTTTCTCGTGGAACTTTATCTTCTTCCTATCTATATAAATAAAATTAGACTTTTGTCTGTACATTTCTTGGAATTTAAAAATTTTGCGATTTCTATTCGTTTCAAGCACCCGGGAATCCGATGCGACCCTCAAAAAAAAGTTTGTCTGTCTGTCACTCTGTCGTTCTGTCGTTCTGTCATTCTGTCCGTGACGCTTTTTTTGTTTAAGCATCACGTAAAAACGACTGAAGCGAATGATATGAAATTGGGTGTCATCATAGGTGGTCACTCAACTTAAAACATAGGCGTCGAATTTTTAAAAAATCTTTATTGGATTTTGAGATTTTGCGAAAATCCTTTCAAACTGCGTAAATTTGTGTTTAAGCATCACGTAAAAACGACTGAAGCGAATGATATGAAATTGAGTGTCATGATAGGTGGTCACTCAACTTAAAACATAGGCGTCAAATTAAAAAAAAAATCGTGATTAGATTTTGAGATTTTGCGAAAATCCTTTCAAACTCCGTAAATTTGTGTTCAAGCATCATGTAAAAACGACTGAAGCGAATGGTATGAAATTAGGTGTCATGATAGGTGGTCACTAAACTTAAAACATAGGCGTCGAATTAAAAAAAATCATGATTAGATTTTGAGATTTTGCGAAAATCATTTCAAACTGCGTAAATTTGTGTTCGCACATCACGTAATAACTGAAAAGGTGAAAAAATGATATTTGGTGAAATGATAGGTGGTCACTCACCTTAAACTATAAGCATCTAATTAAAAAAAAATCGATCAGATTTCGAGATTTTGTGAAAATCGTTTAAAACTGAGTGAATCTTTGTTCCCGCATTACGTAATAACGACTAGAGCGAATGATATGAAATTTGGTCACATGATATATGGTTGCTCAACATAAACAATTTTTTAAACATTGTCGAATTTTTTAAACATTTTTGTTAGATTTTGTGAAAATTCTCTCAAAATACGTTTATATTTCTTCAAACATCACGTAATAACGACTAATACGAATGATACGAAATTTAGTGATATGATTGGTAGTTGCTAATCTTAATTTATAAGCATTGAATTTTTAAAATATTTTGATTACATTTTGAGATTTTGCGAAAATCGTTTTAAAATGCTGAAATTTTGTTCCAGCATCACGAAATAAAGTCTGCAGGGAATGAAACGAAATTGGATGGCATGATAGGTTGTCACTCAACTTAAATTCTAGGCTTCAAATTTTTCAAAAATGTTGATTAGATTTTGAGATTTTGCGAAAATTAATTCAATATGCGTAAATATTCGTTCGCGCATCACACAATTACGACTAAAGCGAATGAAATGATATTACTTAGTTACTCTCTAACCTGTAATATTTTAAGAATACATAAAAATTATAACTTCGCTTTCTTTACTTTGGCAACATACTACATCCATTCTGTGTACTCCTACAATGCTGACGAAAGTTCTTGCTTTTTGGAAATTTGCATTCACTAACCCGTCAAGGACGGGTACTTCAGCTAGTCAGCTAAATAATTATAAAATTACATTGCTTGATAAAAAATTAATGAATCAAACCCCACCATGGACGAGTGGATACAACACTCAACATACAACATGGTAAGATGGCTAAAGTGTGAAGGTCCTGGTTTCTGTCCTGCCGTGCAGCTATCGATCTAAGGTTTGAAGTTTTGGACGGCTTTCTCCAGATTTAACGTGAATACGCGTTAGAAGTCCTCCGCCCGTTGCACCCCTTCTAAGCAGATAGCTCTTGCGCAGCTTTGCCTTAACACAACACAACACAACAACATTAATAAACCATCAATGTAGTTCTTATGTGTTCCTGATTATTATTCCTACTAAAAGCATTTTCAGCCATTAATCGAGCACGTGCTTTGTAACAACAAGTTATTTTTAATTTCATATACTGAAGTAATTAATGGATTTCACATGAAGTCAAGCTGAAATGTAGCATTTATTTGCATTTCATTTTGCATTTTTATACAAATAATTATTGAATCATTTGTATAATCAATGTAAAAGAATGTAAAAACTCTGGTTATTACACAAGAAAGGGATGACCAAAAATATTAAAATATTTTGCAAGAGGGGGCTCAGACCATTGGTTTTTAGAGAGGGAAAATTAAAGGTCAATTTAAGTAGGTTAATTTTGAGTTTTACGATATGCGAGAAAAAGCAGCTCATGCCCACTGGCATTTGGAGCTTTTTACACAATGTCATTCCTAATTTCGATCCTCATTAAAAGGAAAAAGAAATTTCCAAGCATTGACTTACTCTAGAAGAGTGTGTTAGGAAACTTCAGCTCCATATATTTACTATGCGCCGTGGCGTACACGAATGGTGTGTGTGTGTGGGGGAGGGGATTCGATACCCTCCCCCTTTGTCCAGCATTTTTAACATAAGTCTGTACATTTTTAATTTTAAACATGCAGATTACGACTTTTATTTAATCTAAAGATTACTTTCATTCCCCCCTTCTCTTACAGGAAATCTGTGTACACCACTGATTGTGCATTTGCACATTATTTGTAAGTGCATAAAATGTTTGTAAGTAATAATTACAGCAAAAAGAAAAAACAAGCCTTTTGTTTTAAATTATGTAAGTGATATGATTATTTTAAGAAACAACAGCCCCCCCCCCCCAAAAGAAATGTTTGCTTCAGAGTGGCTGTTTGAGGACCGGATCATATTTTTCTAGAATACAAATAAAGGAAACACATTATTAAAGGTCATTAGTTAAAGAACTTTGACTCTAAAAATACTGGCATATAAATTTAGCTTTTCAAAATCAGCTGTAAATATCGATATCGTAATACAGCGGATCTGTTGGTGAGCTGTTGTTAGCTGTTTTGTAAGCAGTAAGCAGCTTATTTGTTTTCTGCTTAAACAGTGCTAGGTGATCCGTTTAGAATATTAGATGATTAAGTCTAAAAAGTTATAAAAGACAACTAATTATAATAATAATAAAATCCAAGAGATTGGAAAATAGCTATATGGATTTTGAGGCCCCTACGTGTGGGGGCCCCGGGCATTCGCCCCGCCATGCCTCCCTAATTTTACGGCACTGTGGGAATCTTTACGGCACTGTGGGACGCGGTTATGAGTAGCCTTACCACACATACATTATGTAGATTAAGTGTACAATCAATTGTGCATCCTGAATGCACAAACTGAGTGCACAATTATGTGCAGCTGCTGAGAATGCATATACAGTGTGCTTCCCCAGTATACACATCTATACACTGTAAGTGCACAATCTTTTTAGTGAGTAAGTCTGACTCGGATACATTTTTATAGAGGGTGACTAAAACGTTCTGCTTAAAGATTAGTATTCTAAAATTAGTTTTTTACTTCTTTCTCTGCATTATGCCAGAAAATGAAATTAAAACCTATTATTTAAAATTTCAATATTTATATAGCCCCTTAACGGTGTGTAACGGGACATTTTTGAACGGGGAAAAGGGACATGTCAAAAAAGTTGATGCGTTATAACTAGGCAAATTTTGGTCGCAGAAGGAAATTTTTTTTTTATTGGTATCAGTTATATATTCTAAATATAACTGATAGAATTGGGGGACCGTATAAAAATTTAAATCCCGTAATTTTATAGGAATTTTTATAGGAATTGATTTATTGACTTCAATTGTATGTCTGATAAAATAGATTGGACAATTTAAAGCATTTTTGCAATTGAAACTGGGTGTTTCTGACTAACGGTTTAAGAATTGGGCCATTGGGGCCATTCTTAGCCATTGAGTAGCTTTGAAATTACTTTTTTTGGTTAAACAGCGGACCCAGTAAGTAAATATTTAAAGAGCATTTAGTTTTGCTTTAACTATTTGTGTTCACAATTATAAGATTTTCTTTAAAAATTATCCCTCACTATTATTTTTAGAAGTAAAGAAGAAAAGGGAAAAAGGGGAAACTGAAGTCTGTTTTCTAAAATAAAATCCACTATTCAATGATCTTCCACACTCTACAAGTTACATTTTTACGATATCCTTTCGAAAGACTTCATATAGCATACAAACTGTAAACTCTCAACCTTTTCTCGCAGTGTTATTGAAAATTTTCAAGTTTTCACATAGCCTTACAGTTCCCAAGTTACCTAACATGTTAGAAAAATAATAAGCCACAAACTTAGTTTACAAATGAAGTCTATCCTATTTATATTGCATAGGAATTCTTAATGTTGCGTATATTTTGTATAAAAATGTGTCAATATATGTACCAATATGTCAGAGGCAGGTAGAATTTAACTAAAAAAATGACAAAACTGTGAATCATCTTTTTTGACTTTCGGAAAGTTTAAATAAACATCATGAAATGTCCAAATAAATTGCATAAAGTGTTTATCCTTTTTAAGTTCGTTGTACTGAGAGTTTGAATAAACAATAAGTTTGACAACATCTATCTTAAACAATGGCATTTAAACAACTAACGAACCACAAGAGGTAAAAGCACTTTCTTGGGCGATTCATTTGGCTTGATTTATGTTAACGCCTGTACAGATTCCGTGATTCAAGTGTACAACGCACTTTGTTTCACAAGTTCCAACGTTATCTGTAGCTGCTATTTTCAATCATAATTTCTCGCACAAGTTCAAACTTCATGCGGAATCATTTCAATGAATAAATAGGAACGGAGCTCGGCACTAAACTGTGCTAATGCGTCATTTAAATTGGCGTTATGAGTCGCGAGTTATTTTGCGAAGTTTAGAAGTGCTATCGAAGCTAGGCATGAAATAAATGAGGCAGGCAGCCGCGAAATTCCCGAGTTACAATCGGAACAAGCGTTCAAAATTTAAGGAAACGGTGTTTTGGAATGAGGATTAATTGGTATTCATTGAGGTCTGGTAAAGACGATCGAAGTTATTAAACAGTAAATCATGCGATGAGTGTGAGATAAATGCGATGTTTCAATGTTTATATGCTTCGTTGTGGTAGTAAAGTCTGTTTTTAAAAGTTCTCTTAGAGGAATTGTATGCATGCTGCATTTGAGCTTAGCAAAATTACGTTCGATAATACGTAGCGAAGTAATAAGTGCGTTTAATACGAACAATGCTCTAAGCATATTTTGTGAGAAAGCTTTTTGTAAACATTTCCTCTTTTGGCAATTTTAAAATCATTAAAAAAAAAACATGCAAACGAAATAATAATTTATTTCACTGAAATTCAGTTAATTATTTCCATATCTGAGCAATATTTTATTACAACGTATAAATGAATTTTCCTCTACTTTTAAATCTAATTGTTTTTATTTTTAAGAAAGCTTGTTAAAAGTTACTAAAAATACTTAAATTTCAAGGAGACGGATAAAAACAATATTTTGATTCTTTAATTTTCACTATCAAAAAATGATATACAATTAGAGCATAGGAGGATTTACCGTTTAGTTAGTTGCAATACACCCGTTGAAAATAACAAATATAACAAACACTTTTAATTTAATATACGCGAAATATTTATTAATGCGATATATTCTGCTTTACTCCATAATATTGCTACAAATCTTTTGATAAACCATTTCTTATTTAAATCCTTTGTGATTCAGAAAAAAAATATTGTATTTATTATAATCTCGTGTAAAAAAGAAAACTGTAATCTAGAGGAACTACGTATTTAGAATCATACAAATTGAGATTTTATTTCCGCATATGACGACAAAATGTTTTTTGCATAATTTATGATTCGCGTGAATTTTTTTTTTAATTTATGGCGTAAATAAATATTTTTGACTGCCGTAAAAGAAATTTTGGTTAATTAAGTTAGTTCACTCACCTAATTTTCGGACGAAGTAATATTGAAATTTACAACGACTTTGGGAAAAAGAAGAAAAAAGAAATTGATATATATATATATATATATATATTTCTTTATATAGGATTGTTATGGAGGAACACAATCCCAAGTTTAAAAAATTGCAACTTGCAATAACTATTAAAAATGCAATAAAGATAGACTTTATTGCAGAGACTTCTACTCTTTTTTAAAATAAATGTGCTCTATAGGCAAATATTTTAAGCTAAATGTATGGTTTTATGATGTCGATACAAAATTTCAGTTTCCTTACATTATTCGAAATTATTTTACAGATTGGTCAGTTCTAAACACGGCATTTTTTATTTTTTAAAAACTACCTACATATACACTGAAAAAAAATCGTTTTCCTTTTATTCGGATTTTGTGCAGTTGTTACAAAAATTACACCACAATGTATAGATAAACTGTTGCACATTGTGCAACAGTTACAAGCAGATGGTGCACAACGTGTGGGTAAATGCATTGTGATATTAAACTTCCATACATGAACGTCTAAATTGCACGAGACGTTTTTTTTATTAACTCCATTACCGGATTATCAAAGAATTCATATAAATCTAAACAGAGTCTGCCATTTACGATGGTGGTTCAAAAAGTAAGGTAACAAGTCTTTGGATCACAAATTTTACTCACGAAATCCAAGAGATACCCCGACATAGCAAGGCATTTGGAACAGAATGTTTTATAACATAGCCTCTAAGTTTATGAAAGCATTTGTTTTATTTACACACCAATATATTGAAAACTGGAGTGGAAGAAATAGAGCCCTCGAGGCTGTGCCACTTAATGACGTTGTCCTGAACTCCAGCATCGGTTTGGGAATGACGTCATGCCAGGTATACTTCTTGGACGGCTCTAATAGCTCAATATCAGCAAGTTCGAGATCCCAGTTGAATACAGGATGAAGCAATATGTTCCATAGGAAGCGTTGCAGCCAACCACGTGTAGCCAAAGCTGTACTTTGACATCTTTGTATGCACACTTCTACTAATTGAAAACGAATTTCTGGTGGGAATTTCGACAGGAATTTCTGCTGGGTTTTCCTTAACTACAGAACCCTTACTACACTTCGCATTTCAATAGCTGACCATGTATCCGGCAGCGCTTTTATCTTTTCTATCTCAAATTTCGCAACTTTACGTCACTAGTAGATCCATCCAGTTTCATTTGTGTTGCGAATTAGTTCTAACTGAGAAATACAGATGGTGCGACTTCTTCACCTGAGATAACCGTTTGAGTTGATGTTGAGATAGTTCAGTCAAAGGTTCAGTCTCAGTGAGGTCGATGGATGTAGTCGCACTATGCGTGGCCTATTCGATTGTGTACCTAATAGATTTATGTTGAATAGTGTTGCTCTGTTAATAAATGTTATGTTTTAAAGGGAAATATGCTGTCTTCAACTGAGTATAGCTATCACTGAACCACCTTTACAAGAGAACGCCAGTTTTTTGGTTTGTTGTGACTAGACATGGTGACGTTGTCCGAATAATTACGAACAGTTAGCACTTATAGATATGTATATGTGATGCTCCCTTTTTTTACCCCTGAATACTTGAATCTCTCCGATAACATTTGATCTGCGCGGTATCGTAAAGTCTTCGACAAGAAGCTCTAGATCTTTGATAATGTGCAGTTCTGACGTTTTAGAACGCATAAAACCCTGAGTGTTTCAAGGCCTCTTCAGAATTTGACGCTATAGCGACATGAGACTCTCATAACTTACGAACACTTACTTCAAGCATACCACGTGATCGAAATCCATTCGAGATTCCAGCCCAGAGCCGAGATCAGCAGCTCAAGACAAAGAGGAGATCGGTTTCAGACAGTGACCAGTGCAGAGGTGACTTTTCTCTTGTGTTAGGCCTGTGAAGGCTGTTTTGAGAAGCCAGCCATCTATCATATTCTATTTCCAACTAGTAATTTATGTGTTTACGTATATGCCGTCTAATAAAGTGTTTTGTGCGAGCAAAATGGCTCCATCTCTTTATTTATGACGCCACAATATAGAATTCCATTATATCGGGGAATAAATGCAAACGCGAGAGCTCTTGTTACTTCATTTTTTTACCTCCTACGTATGTTGAAATGCAAAGCGATATGCATCTAAGTGAATCCAGATTAATTCTGAAGGATTTTTTACCACTTGTACTCCTTTACCCATCCATTGCTTCTCAAATACCTTATCTTTAAACAGAAACCAAAGTGAAATTTTTGATTTATTATGAATCGTGTATGGCATGTAGAATAATAAAAGTTAAACAAAACGAACGCATTCGTAATTATGACTAACCTCATGAACTGCCTGATAGAGTGATTACGCAATGCTCACCAGTCATATTCGATTATTCTGAATTTGTAATTGCTCATTTAGGTTTCAACGGAGTGCTGGGAAGTATTTCAACACCGTAGTATTACAATCGGGTTTTTGAGTATTTTTCCAAAATAAAATGGCTGGTTAAACTGTCATGCCACCAATGGAATAGCCGATTTGACATGAAAAAATATTCTAATAAGCGGAATATTCCATTATCAGGCCATATTTACAAATTACTCCGTGTTAGTACTCTGGGAATTTATTACATTTTGCGGGATATTTTTTTATCCAATATTCCATTAGACGGATTCGGCTGTTTTAAGATTTGCCACTGTTACACGAGAAAGCGCTATTTTACGAAGTGATTATCGACTGTTAGATCATGATAAAAAAAAATTACGAATATTCCTTAATAGTATTTTTATTATAATGTTAGAAAATTATTTTACTCGAACTATCAAGTTATGCTTTAACAAACTTAGCTTTACTGTGGCACTTAAAAGCTTTTGTGCGAGTGTCAAATTTCTTGGATGAATGCCACAAAAAATTATTGTAAACTGTTCTGCAAAGAAAGTACAGTGCAATAAAATTTCTGTAAAGAACATTCTGTATTGAACGTAATTAAGAATTATTCAATGGTTAATGATGGAGAAATTAATTTAAATAATGTTTTAAGGATTGTTTTAGTTCTAAAACTGCTGCCGTAGTAAAACTTGGACATGTTTATAAATTAATTATAAAATCTCCAATACCTATTTTATCTTAAAATTAAAGATTTGCAAGAACAGGCTATAAATTAAGATGAAATATTTAATTTTTTCTCGTACCGGTTATCAATTAGTAATTCTATATAAGTAAGAGTAATTGAACTTTTAAAGGAAAACAAGTTAACTTTAGACATTAAAAACACTTTCTTTAAAAAAGGAGGAAAAAAGAAAGTTCATTTTTTCACGGATCAAATTAACAAATAAATTAGCTGTCAAGTTTAATTATAAATTGTATTATAATTATGAAATTTTAATGAAAATGTTTGGAAAGGGGTTAAAAAAAATTTGTTTCCATAATGACTTCAATTTTTGATAAATTCTTGGAATATTTTGAGGGAGAAAGTTGTGACAAATATTGGTTTTAAACTTAATTAGAGTCTCAGGTATAAAAAAAAAAAATGTTGACGAAATTAAATTATTAAAAATGTCATTATACCTGAAAGTGAAACAAAGGCGTAATTTTCGTAGACCCTTTTACCCCCCAAAAATAATATTTCAAATAGCAGTTATTCAAGGAAATTTAAATTTGCTAAAGCTGTTGTCTTCACCATAGTTAAAAGTGATAATGTATTTAGTCTGCAAATTATGATTTTCTTTTCTTTTCTTTAATAACAATTATATGATATACTTATTTTATTTAGGGGCATCATTGTCGGGATTTTACCGTTATGTTACACTGAACTATTCGAAAAAAATGTCATTGATTATATTTCCCTCTAGATTTTACTGGCGGAATCGCCATTGGACCACCCAGTAGCAGCGTCTTGAAGTGTATCAACATATTCAAGATTTAGTGTCGATACCTCTGTGGGTGTTTCTTCAAGTTCTAGATCTCTCATGTGGAGTTGGTTCAAAACTAGAAGATCCCGAGCAGAGTCGGACTTCCTCCCAGTGGGGCTTATTAAAATTGGAAGACGCTTCTTTCGCCCATCGCCGTCCTATATTGAGGATTTGGCATCCTTTCGCGGTTGCCAGAGGGCACTAGAAACAACAACAATAACAAATTTAGTGTTTTTATATGTGTAGATCATTAGTGCAGTTGAGTCGAAAATATCTAATGAGCTCTCGTTTAACATCTGTTTTTCAATTTATACAAAAAACACATAGCGCCATCTGTGGGTGATTTTTGGTACTAATTTTGATTCAATAAATGTCAAGCGCATAATTTGTTCTAAATTTACCTCATTCGAGCGAACAGAACGCATTCTAGAATTCTCTGAATCAGAGAGGCCAATTTGTGGGTTACCCTGCATATGGAAATGAATTAATTTTCTTATATTAAGGTCATAAATATGTTATAACATTGATTATACTTTAGTCTGTTGGAAAATGTTTCACTTAAAGCTGTATAGGAAAAAAAAAAACACAACAAAATCAATGATTAAATGATGACCAAATGTGTGGAACCGTTGAAAACCGAAAACTGTAATAATCCTTATAAATAAAAATGAAATTCTGTTTGTTTGTTTGTTTGTTTGTGGATTTGAGTCGTATACAAATCCACAAAAATGGACCTATCAGCCTGAAATTTTGCACAGATGTGTAAAACAATATAGAATAAATTATAGTCTACTTTAAAACTTTGAAAGTCCACCCGTTCCCGGAATTTAAGAGATTTTTTATGCTCTCCACGCAAAAAGCTTTCCATAATTGTAACCCCTGTAGTGAAAAAAGTGTGAAAGAAGCATCGTGGTTGCCATGTGTGGCGCTTTTGCCGAATAAAATGTTTTAAATTCTCAAAGTAAAAATAAAAGAATAATAATGATTTTTTTTTGTTAGTTTATAATCGTAAGGTTATTTTTTTTAATTATAATATCGTGTGCATGGGAAAACAGAGCAGGAATGAAATGTTTTATACGCAAAACAATAAGAATTGAAGATTTCTGAGGCTAATATGTTAAAATTTTTTAGTTTGGCGAAAAATAAAATGGCTCAAAATGCCGAGAAAGTGAGTTCTAGCGGTTTGCACAGTTTCCGGCTTGGCGCAATTTACTGAGAGCTTAAGGAAATGGATTTTTGAAAACAGGTGCAAAGGTTTTATTAGAATACAGCGTTAAATTTTAATGATCCGTGCGGAAATAATGCAGTTATTAAGGGATTTCAAGCGATCTATCTTCAGCATTCTCGCCAATTGAGTGCATTGATTTAAGTTGGGGGAATTCCGCCAAATTTCAGATAATTGAAATCTTCGCATATAGTACATCGGAGTAACGATGAATAAAACACGTTATATAGTTGATAATTTAAAAAATGCGGCTGTATTAAATTATTCCACTTTTCAAATAAAAGCGTGTTTTACTTTTTAAAGGTCGAACCATTTCCAAAATTGATTGCTGCTAAGTCAATGCTTCGAATGATTCCCTGAAAAAACTCTTGCAAAATGGCGTATGTTGGCACTTTGGCGAGGCTTAGATTTGAAACTGGATTTTATTTGAGACTGGTAGCTATATTAATAAAACAATGTGTGTAAACTGTTAGTTTGTTTGTCTGTGTCTCGCGTAGCTCGCAAACGGGTGATCGCAGACCTACCAAGTTTTGAACGGAAATTCTCCATGACAGGCCCCGACACACCTCGAAGCGATTTTTTCAAAATTCGAACTATTTTAGGAAATATCGATAAAAACGTATTGCAAAAGGCTAATTTTTGCTTTCCGCCATTTCGTAATTGTAACCCCACAGTCAATTAAGCGACGATTAAGCTTATCTAGGTTGCCACATTCGGCAGTTCATTAAATGATTCAGACTCTTGAAGTAAAAATAAAAGAATAACGATTTTTTAAAATTTTGTCTAGATTATTTGTAAGGTTGTTTTTAAATTAAAATATCGTGTGCATGTGATATCAGAGCGGGAATGAAATGATTTATACTCAAAAGAAAAATAGAATTTGGAAATTTTCCGAAAATAAATGTGCAACTTTTTAATTGGTCGAAAAATAAAAGGGGTTGATGTGCGATTTTGAGGAGGATTCTAACGCTTGGCGCTATTTATCGTAATTTAATCGTCTGCTATTTGGGTTATGAATACACCTGCGTATAAGTTTCTGAAATTTTCATTCAGTTGGAATTGTGCATTTTTCTGAGCAGCTTTTCTGCATCTATTTCTAATGCATTACATCCAGAAAAAAGGATGTTAGAAATATCAATTTTAATTTTGTTTAATCACACTCATGAATAATGATACACTTTCCAACTTAATGAAAGAAGGAACGAAAATAGGGAAGACCCATGGATTATAACTCTTTTTATATATAGCACTTTAGTGCGTATTTAAAATCTGAAAGTGTGTCAGATTTTCTATGATTCTAGCGCTTGGCGCAATTTAATGAGAGGGTATTTTTAAAAACAAGCGTAGGTTATCTTATAAATAAAAATGAAATTCTGTTTGTCAATTTGTTGATTTGGGTAGTATACAATTCCACAAAAATGGACCTGTCAGCCTGAAATTTTACACAGATATGTAAAATAATATAGAATAAATGATAGTCCACTTTAAAACTTTGAAAGTCCACCCGTTCCCGGAATTTAAGAGATTTTTTATGTTCTCCACGCAGAAAGCTTTACGTAATTGTAACCCCTGTAGTGAAAAGAGTGTGTGAAATAAGCATCTTGGTTGCCATGTGTGGCGATTTTGCCGAATAAAATGTTTTAAATTCTTAAAGTAAAAATAAAAGAATAATAATGATTTTTTTAGTTTATATTTGTAAGGTTATTTTTTTAATTGTAATATCGTGTGCGCATAAGAAATGAGAGCAGGAATGAAATGTTTTATACGCAAAACAATGAGGATCGAAGATATCCGAGACTAATATGTAATTTTTTTTTAGTTTGGCGAAAAATAAAATGGCTGATAGGCCGATTTTTAGAAAGTGAGTTCTAGCGGTTTGCACAGTTTTAGGCTTTTTGGCGCAATTTACTGAGAGCTTAAGGGAATAGCATTTTTGAAAACAAGTGTATAGGTTTTCTTAGAATACAAAATTAAATTTTAACTATCCGTGCAGAAATAATGCAGTTATTAGGGCATTTCAAGCGATGAAGCTTCAGAATTCTCGCCAATTGAGTACATTGATTTAACTTGGGGGAAATCCGCCAAATTTCAGAAAATTGAAATCTTCGCATTTAGTGCATCGAGGTAACGATGAATAAAACATGTTATAGTTGATAATTTAAAAAATGCGGCTGTATTAAGGGATTCCACTTTTCAAATAAATGCCTGGCGGTCGAACCATTTCCCATTTTGATTGCTGCTAAGTCAATGCTTCGAATGATTCCCTGAAAAAACTCTTGCAAAATGGCGTATGCTGGCACTTTGGCGAGGCTTAGATTTGAAACTGGATTTTACTTGAGACTGGTATATACGTATAATAAGACTGGTTATAGATAAAAATGAATGTTGGTATGTGTGTAGGAGGTTGAAAAACTCCAGCACCGTTTCACCGATCACCATGAAATTTGGTTCACCTAAGTCTTTTATCACGGAGAAGGTTTGTATGCTATCCGTTTTCCTCTAACTTGCCACTAGGTGGCGCAGCAGAACGTCGAATTCTATTCCGTTTAGCCGTTTGCTATGCGAATATCGTCCAACGAATTTCGATGAAATTTGGTACACGCGGATATTAGAACACGGAGAATATTTTTCACTATCCATTTGCTGTAACTTACCGCTAAATAGCGCTGCAACGCATCAACTTCTATACCGTTCGACCGATCGGCATAAAATTTTTTATACTTACACATTTAAGCACGAAGAATATATTCTAACTGTGTTACTTTTGATGTTACTCACCACTAGATGGCACTGCAATGCATTATTATTTTAATTCGCCACTAGATGACGCTGCAGCAGGCCAAATTTTTGACCATTCAAACGGTGGCTATGAAAATCAGTATACATAGCTATTTGAACAATGAGAATATTTTGGCGTTATCCATTTTGCTATAATTCGCCACATGACGGCGCTGTAGCAAATCATTACTTTAATTAACCACTAGATGGCCCTGCAGTGTATCTCTTCTTGACTGTGCGAATGATCGCTATGAAAATAGGTATACATAGATATTTGAACACGGGGAAGAGTTTGGCACGATCCATTTTCCTATAACTTGACACTAGATGTCGCGTTAACACATGAACTTCAAGACTATTCAGCCGATCGTCATGAAAATTCGTATACATCGATATCTGAATGCGAAGAATATTTTCGCCGTATCCGTTTTGCTAAAACTCGCCACTAGATTGCACTAGGCCGCATCGCCTTCTGCACCGTAAAAACGATTGCCTTGAAATTCAGTATGCATGATTATTGAACACAATATAACGCGATATCCATTTTGCTATATCTCTTTATTACAATAAATAGTAATCACTACAAATATTAATATCAAAAAGTCCATTCATTCCCGTGCGAAGAACGGGTACTTCAGCTAGTAATAATAATAAAAAAAGGTAAGTGCAGTTTAGTAAATATATATATTTACTAAAAGGAGTTGCTTTTTAACCAAGTAGACATTTGTACTAACATTATATCAAAGCTAACAACGATGCTTGCTAAAGGGAGAGGCATAAGGGAGAGGCAATAACGAGAGCCTGCTAAAGGGAGATGCTTGCTAAAGGGTAGAGGCTAAAGGGAGAGGCATAATTAGATATTCTATATTATAATAGAATATCTAATTATGAATACTAACAACAATTAAGTAATTAAAAAACTTTGTAAAAAACACACATAAGAAGTAAAAGGAAAGAGGATACGCACGTTTCGTTCAAAAATTGTTTTGAACTTCTTCAGTCCAAGCCCTTCGTCGTAAAGAACACAGGGAACTGAAAAGAGAAAAACAAGCAAGATGTTGCCACAAGGGGCAAAGAAAAGTCGAACAAAACTGTAGGGTCCGCCCGTCGAATTGTCGTTAAGGTGCAGTTTGGTAGCGGGAACTGCTGACCAATTCCACGGTTTGAATAAATGTTGTGGATGCAATTAATCGAGCCTGATGTCGAGACTAATCATTTATTATGTATACAGATATAATCATATTTACAGGTTGGACTTTAAATATATATACCTGACATACAACACCCTTCTGATGCTATTACATCGGAGAGTCACGGGAACTGCCCTAATTTGCGTCCGCATCGGTGCATCTCTCCGCTCCCAGTCAAGTGATCTGTTTTTCTCTTTCCCTCGCCTCCTTAGATGACCAACAGGACACAAGCCCATTGCTTCGTCCCCCCCGCGTTCTCTCTCCTCTCCGTTCGGAGAGCATCACCGTGGGTCATCATATCTTTGGGTCATCCTACAAGAGGGGGTTAAAACTCAGTGGGTTCCCTACAAAAACCACGGAGAGGGTAGAAAAAAAAATTAGAAAAGGGGGATAAAAAGGAAAGGAAAGAAGCACAAAAAATACAGAAATAAAAAAGGAATAAAGAAAAATAAAGGGAACACACAAGTACAAACACACACACAAAAAAGAGAAAACAGAACAAACAAACAAAAAACAAATAGCACACGTTTTTTTTTTAAATGAAATAAAAACCACGAACAGGACAGCACAATAAATATATATATAAATATTTTTTTTTTTAAATAAAAACGAAAAGAGAGACAGTAACACACGTACATACACATTAAAGAAACAGGGGGAAAAAAAGGGGGGGGTAGACGAAGAAAGTGAAAAGAACCTTACAACAGCAACTTCCAAGCAGAATGAACGAAAGGAACGGAAGAACCATCGTTCACAAGACGATCTAAGTGCTGGGTAATGGAAAAACCTTCCAAAAAATCCAGATGGGACAAAGACTGAGGAGTGCACAAAATCTTAGCCTTAGAAAACTGAAATCGATGATTGGAATTCCAACAATGTTAGACAATAGAAGATTTGGAAAGTTCGTGCTTAGAGACATCTCTCTCATGCTCTTTGAGCCTAAATTTGAGAGCTCTTCTGGTCTGACCAATATAGCCCAAATCACAAGATTCACAAGGAATATAATAAACACCCCAACGGTTTCTCAGTAGGAATAGGATCTTTAAGGGAAGAAAATTTAAGTTTATTAACAGGTTTAAAAATGACTTTGAAACCGAAATTTTTGAGAAGTTTAGAAATTTTGTAGCATAAAGGTGAAAAGAAAGGTAGTACAATTAATTCGTTGTGAAAATTAATAGTATTAGTAGAAGTATTAGGCTTATTAAATTTAGAAACAGCTTTATCAATAATAGAGGGGCTAAAACCACGAGAAACAGCTAAGGATTTTAAGTAACTAATTTCATTATTAAGAGAAGAAGAATCAGAGCAAATTTTGATAGCACGAAACACATAAGTGTAAAAAGCAGAAAGTTTTTGCTGGTAAGGATGATTAGATAGGGCATGAGGAGGTAAAGATATAGAAAAGGGCTTGCGGAAAACAGAAGTAGAGAAACCGTCAGGATTCCTAGAAACAAGAACATCCAAAAAAGGTAAAGAATTGTTGCACTCCTCTTCTAGAGTAAATTGGATACACGGATCAACAGAATTAACGATAAAAAGTAAACTAGAAATATCACAATTGGAATCCACTAGAACGAAAGTATCGTCAACATATCTGACCCAGCACGGAAAATTAAAGACCTTGAAGAGCTTCTCTTCAAAATAATGCATATAAATATCACATAAGAGAGGTGAGAGTTATATATATATTTATTGTGCTGGCCTGTTCGTGGTTTTTATTTCATAAAAAGAAAAAAAAAAACGTGTGCTATTTGTTTTTTGTTTGTTTGTTCTGTTTTCTCTTTTTTGTGTGTGTGTTTGTACTTGTGTGTTCCCTTTATTTTTCTTTATTCCTTTTTTATTTCTGTATTTTTTGTGCTTCTTTCCTTTCCTTTTTATCCCCCTTTTTTAATTTTTTTTCTCCCCTCTCCTTGGATTTGTTCGACTTTTCTTTGCCCCTTGTGGCAACATCTTGCTTGTTTTCTCTCTTTTCAGTTCCCTGTGTTCTTTACGACTAAGGGCTTGGACTGAAGAAGTTCAAAACAATTTTTGAACGAAACGTGCGTATCCTCTTTCCTTTTACTTCTTATGTGTGTTTTTTACAAAGTTTTTTAATTACTTTATCGTTTAACACCAGTATTTTGAGTGTTTTTTCAGTTCACTAACAACAATTGTAATAGTTTAATATGAGAAATAAAAGAAAATGTATAAGATAAAAATTATGAGAGAAAATTAATTACCGAGTATCGGTACCGTACACTACAATACAGATTTGTAAAATATCACATCCAGTATCCAATTACATTTCGAGGAATGTATATACGTCTGCACTCAGAAAAAAATAATTAGATTCATAAATTTTTGTACTGATTATGTCTCATATGATGCATTAACAAAATAAAGTATTAAAAAAATAATTTCAATGCACTCCTAATTCTAGAACATTAAAGTTTGAAAATATGATAAAATTAAAATCTAAAAATAAAAAGAATAAAAAGCTCGTATTAAAGTAGTACTCTAAAGAAAGGTATTTAAAAAAATACAGGAGGCAGAGCACAGAAGCAAAAGAAATAAGATGCTCCAGAGAGCATAACACAGAGAATATAGTTTATTTGAAATCGGATTAACGACAAAAGAGGAAGAAATTAAAGTCACTATATCCCTAGGTATTAGAGATAGGCAATTTTTAAACCTTGATAAAGAACCCTTACACGAAGAAGTTTTAAGACATTTTTGAGAATTTTTTTTTTTTTAAAACCTGAAATGACAAAGAAGGTATTGTAATCACAATACGTTTGAAAGTACTGAAGATGTAGAAATGTTTAAACTTTTGCACAAAAATATTTCTGCTCTCGAGTTAATGTCTTACGACGTTTAATCCAATGTGTATTTGTACGCTGATAATTGACCGTAATAAAATATTTAAAAAAATGTTGCTTTGTGTGTTCGATGCCTTTTATATACTATTTTAGAAATTTGACTCAAATGGCTCGTGCCGCACAGCCAGCTGCGTCAAAAAAGGGTCTCTAGATCTGTAGCACGCGATGAATGTTTCGATCATCCGCCATCTTGCTGGTAGTTAAGTCGAGCAATGGCAACGGCTGCCCTTTTTCGGCATTGGGCAATCTATCCAGCTGTTCTAGCATTCTTCCATTTTTTGGCAGATATCAGTGCTGTCAAAAATAATCGTGACAGTTTTTTTTTACGGGAAATGGCGTGCTAAAAAGTAAAGGATTCTGGTTGAGCTATGTCACCCGCAACTATTTTTATAGAAATCAAATCTGTTCTTCGTGACTGGCAACAGTCAAAACGTCGGAGTTTGGTGTTCCCAGAGCGGGAACACAGCGCGTTAAAGGGTTAAAGCGTCTTTTAGAAGTATTGGACTATTTCATACGACTCAGAAGTATATGCTGTTAAGAGTTACAAAATGAATTTCTCCATTAAAAAAAGTGTCTTTATCATTTGTAATTCTGCTACTGGAACACTCAAAAGATTTCCAATACATTACGGTCAATGGCAATTTTTGGAGCATTCATCCATTTCAAGCACAATACCGTCCTACCATATAAGTTAGGTAATGGTTTGACCACGGTCACGTGCCTCCCATAAGAACTACGCCAAACGTCGCCAAGCTTGGCGATTTTTGGTGTACGTGTGTATGTATTTAACTCTCAGATATCAAAAACTATTAGTCGTAGAATGTTGAAATTTCATATATAAGATTGTTGTAACATCTAGTTGTGCATCTCGATTTTTGGTTCAAATCTACTGGAGAGTTTATTTAAAGGACCACTGAAAAGAATTTCAATACTTTAATGTCTATGGACATCTGCAATATCATACAACTGTAGACAGTCAATGCTTGGTCCATGCCCAAATTATAGCCGACTGCCGTCGATCTTATCGCCAAATTTGGCGAAAGTCAGTCATTGGTCCATTTCCGAAATATCGCCATTATTCATGGTCCTTGGCGAGTTTTGGAGATAGTCTGTCATTATTTGGCGCATGCCCAAAATCTCGCCATTTGTCGTCGACCTTGGCGAGTTTTACCAAAATATCGCACAATTTGGCGATAGTCAGTAATTGGTCCATGTCCAAAATATCGCCATTATTCATCGTCCTTGTCGAGGTTCGCCGGAATATCTCCAAATTTGGCGCCAAAAATTATTTCGTATTTTGTATAGCTCTAAAACTTTACTCCATAGAATTTTGAACTTCTGTATTTAGAACTATTGTAATATCTAACTGCTTTCAATATCTTTTTTGACTGTAATAGACTGGGTAATTTATTAACAGGGTCAGCCAAATGACTTTAAATACATTACGGTGTATGGATGCATTCAATTCATTGAAATTCTGTGGTCAATGACTACTTTGGCTATCCCCAAACTCGCAAACTATCTCAAGCTTTTCGGCTTTTGGTGAAATATCGCCAAATAAAGGGTGAGAAGGAAATCTTTCAAATTGAACTGAGCTGGGCGATATCGAAATATTTGGCTAGAAATCACTAAACCTTACTATTACTGATATTTTATCTCTTTTAAACGAAAAAAGTTTAGATGAAGTGCGCCGAAAATATTTTTGATTCAATAGACGTGCAAGGAAGTCATGTTCCACATCAGAATTTTTTAAAAGTTTCATTTACAATGCTTAAGAGTTTTAAAATCATGGCACTACTGCTTAAAAAGGTATAAAAATAACTTTTTTCAGAATCTTTATTATACTTACGTTATTTGACTTAAAAGAACCATTTCATCATTCCAAGCAATGATATTTCTTTGCTTGGGAATTTTTCGTAGTGGGCGTTAGAGGGTTACACCAATTAGAATGTATCTTTGCGCAACAAGTTTTCTGAATTTAATAGTCCTTATTCATAATTAAATTTGTTCTCATCTTCTTTTCTTATGCAATTTGCAGTTCTGTCCGGAAGCAAGTAATTGCAGTTTTTGCGCAGTTGTTTGGGAGGCGATAAGTTTATGATCCTGAAAATATTGCAGTATCAAATTGATCGGCCGAGTCTTGAATAAAATAATTGTTAGTTACTTTGTATTTTAGAGTTCAGCGAGTACTCTTCAAGCAATTTCGATGAACAAAGAATTTTCAGCATGTTCGATTTCAAAATGCACATTTTACGTTGGAGCGAGCAATATTTGTTTTATTGACAAATTAAATAGCAATCTGTCGGGAAAATAGTGTGTTGTAACAGCGTATATACATAATAAAACATTTTTCAGAGAAAGTGAGGAAACAGATAAATAGTCTATAAGTGCCTGTGTGAGCGAAGATTTATTTGTTTGTGTAACATGTATTTCGGATTTGTATGCTTGACCCAAAAGTCAGCTTATAAATCCACGACAGAGTATGTGAAGGTTTTAATAAAGTTAACCCTTTATCAGGCAGTGGTAAAATACTTATCACCTACGGTCTATTAAATACAGAAATCAATTGTCATTACCACGTCATTGTCACGTCTAGATTCTAAATAATATTTGGCTTATGAACTTTTCTTTCATTCGCAATTTTAAGGAAAGCTCGAATAATTACTCGAGAAAATCATGCTTAATAATGCAATTCGTTTACAGCATAGTATTTTTTGCTTTTAATTCCGTTACCAGCAGCAGGTATTTCCGACTTTGATTTTGTGCATAATTAATGTATTCTCCTGCAAAATTTCTATGTTTGTTTAGTACTTGTTTCTCCAATTTTCACGTAGGATATTATAGTAGAGGGAAAATATATGAATTAATTCTAAAAAATGGGCCAGAAAAATTCCAAGTAATTTCGACTCTCTGCACATACCCTCGCCTTATAAAGGGTTAAAAGTGTCTTGCAACTTTTTCCAATTTTGTGTGCTTAGTTTCAAAAACCCTTTATAAATCCTCGTTGAGGAAGGTGAACAACACAATGGAATTTCTTACTTGCACAGAGAAAAGAAATTTAAACAACCAGGGGATAGGTGGGAATCGAACTCACGACCGTACGCTTAGGCCATGGAATAGATGCTGCTGCTGTGGGATTGCGGTCAATTAGGTACTCGTGGGCTCTTGGCCGAGGGGTGGAGTGCTCTCACTGGGGAGTGTCTTTCTAAGGGGTCCTGGTCCTAACCCGTATTTATGCTAAGTTTCGGAGAAAACCACGAAAAACTCCGAATGGTTTAGTCGACGGGCGCGACCTGGTTTTGAACCATTCACCTTCCGCTGAAACATAAGAAATTAGGCGCTGATTTTACACGCACAAGGCATTTTTCTTATCTTAGAATTTTAGCACTAGATTTCTTATATTAAAAGTGCCGTTTCCCAACATTTACTACTCAGAAAGTACTTGGAGTAGGACGCATCCTTAACCCTAAATTCCATAGCGATGGATATTTACAGTACGAGTCAAATTTCTTATGTCGAACTTACAAATAAAATAAAAATATTAATATTGTTATTTTATTTGTAATTTGAGTTTGAGTTTTTGATAACAAATTTTTCATGAGGTGAATAATAAAAATATCTGATACCGCAAACTACCACAAAAGCGCCCCCCCTCCCCAATTTTCAAATAAAATCTCGATCTATGGGGGCGGATAAACGGTGAAAATCGGAAAAAAAAAAAAACCGTTCAAGCGCCCCCTCTATCTTCAAGTGAAGCTGGATTGATAGTGTCTGTTCTTCCGTACGGCTAAGACACCGCGAGGACGTCACGCAGCGAAGTTAAGCGGAGAGCACTGTTCTGACGTCATACTTTGCTGCCATCTGGCGTCATTTCATTGGTGCATTTACTGCGGCTCTGCAATCTTGCGCGGGCAGCTAATGGCCGCATTCGTAAACACCAAACGAGTTGCACTCGTGCAACGAGTTTCTATTTAAGGTGTTCGTAAAGGAAATTGAGTGCATTCAGTTTAAAAACTAGAGCGTTCGTATACAAAACTGAGTGCGATTAGTTTCAAACGAAGTAAACTAAAAGCCGATCAAGTTCGCACCGTTGTTTAGAAGATACACTTGCTGCACTTTGTTGCTATTTTCAAATGGCGTCCGTTGTTATGGAAAAGTATGTTGTTGTGAAAAGCATTTCACGTTTGCTAAACTGCAAATATTATTTTTTCGAGGAGGAAATTCGAGTTAGAAAATGCTACGAAGGTACATAATTTTTCAAAGGTAATAATTTTCTTCTATTTTTCATTTTAGTAAATTAAAAAATGCATGTTTTAATGGTGAAGTTGATTTAAATCGTTATTAGCGAAATTTGAACTTCTCTTGCAAAAAACTTTTGAAAAAAATGAAGCTTAAGTTGAAATTTCTAAATTTTGATCTATGCACTTCAATTATGGCCACTCTTTCTTTTAAAAATCCTGTTGATTTTATAATGTACTAAAAACCCTTCTCAGCAAAATTAACGCATTTCCGAATTGTAAACAAACATGTCTCCTAGGTGACGAAACTAAATAAACTGAAGTTGTTCGTAAAGTGAAAAGAAACTGATAACCAGTGACAGCACTAAACACACGCATTCCAGTTTTCTTACTAAAACTAGTGCAACGAGTCTGTCGTTTACGAATGCAGCCACTGTTTCAAAACGGAAAAGAACGGTGGGGCAGAGCGGAGTGGGAACGGTGGGGCAGAACGGCATGGAACGGCCAGTATGAATCCACCTTAAGGGAAGCGTTTATTCGGTGTTTTAAGAGCAAACAAAATGCACGAGAAAAGCGAAAGAGGGGGAGGGAATTTTCCTGTATTTTATGGTATTTCTTTCACACTGCGTGTTTTTCGAAAGAATAACGCCTATATTCACCATCTACCTCGAGCGCCGGTTTACATCAAACTCTCGGTCGAACGCTCAAATGGTATTCGTTTGGTATTCAGATAGTATATCATTTGAGCGTTCGACCAAGAGTTTGCTGACAACTGGCGGTCGAGGTAGACGGTGAATACGGACGTAAGTAGTTATTCACAAAATTGACATAGGAAATTTAGCTTACACTCGTGAATATCACATGATCGGCAGCAGAAGTGTTTAAATTTCATGCAACTAAGAGTTAATGGTACATGATTCACGCATTTCTTTCAAACTGCATGTTTTTTTAAAAATAATTAACTCAAATTAACGCCTATATTCACCGTCTATCTCTACCGCCGGATTACATCAAACTCTCGGTAGAACGTTGAAATGGTATTCATTTGGTATTCAGATGGTGTACAATTTGAGCGTTCGACCTAAAGTTGGCTGTGAGCCGGCGGTCGAGGTAGGCGGTGAATAGGGGCGTGGGTGATGATTTTTTCAAAAATTAAAACCGAACTGGGAAATTTAGCTTACACTCTTGACCAGGCGCGTAGCCAAGAAAATTTTTCGGGGAGGGGATATGAAATTATATGTGTATAAATAGACGGAATTTCTGCATGGCGTTAATCTTGTGATCACTAATCCAAAAATTTCGGAGTGGGTATATATCCCGATATACCCCCTACCCCCAGGCTACGCCCCAGCTCATGACCGCCACGCGTTGGCGCATGATCGGCAGCGTATGTGGAAAGACATCATTAGGGATGGACGCGAGACGAAAAATAGTCGTCTCGCGTCTCGCAAAACTGCCGAAAAGCTCGCTTGTTCATGTAGCGGATGCCAGAAATTTATGTATTATTTCTGTCACCAGCAAATGTTGGAGAGAGTTATGCAGGGTTCGTACGGATCCTGGATTCGCTATAGTTCCGAAATTCCGAAATATTCCAGCAAACACACACAGGTTCTCTGAACGTCTATTAACGTTCAGAAAACGTCTTCTGAACGTTAATAGACGTTCAGAGAACCTGTGTGTGTTTGCTGGGATTCTCCTAAGAGATAGTCAGACGTTTTGTAAGTGTTTTTTTTTTTTTTACAAAATACGGAAAGAAGTTGTCTGGCTGGAGTATCTTAAATAGTAGGACGTATTAGGACAATTTTTCAAAAGCTCGAGATTTTAGCAAATTAAAGACCCCTACGAGCCCTGATCAGTCATGCCTGAACACAAATGGGTTAATTTCGGACCAGATAAACCCCTTCAGTGCCGGAAAAAGTGCAACCATTGCGATTGCTCGATTTAACTACCAGCTACATGGCGGTAGATCGAATAACCCTTCACGTGCCACAGAGCAAAAAATTTTTTTTAGCTCTGCAGCCCGCGAAGGGCAGTTAAATTGAGCAATGGCACCAGACGTATATTGTCGGCATTGGGAAATGGTCGAGCAGCCCCACCAGTGGCACAGCGAATAGTGCCCTGAACTGGTAAACGGAAGGTGCCTGGTTCCAAGTCAGGTGGCGGCCGCCGACGTAGCTGTTCGGAGTTTTCAATGGTTTTCTTCGGAACTTAGGTAAATACGGGTTAGGACCCCTTAGAAAGACCCTCACAGAGAGCAACCCCCCTTATTGTGTTGTCCACCTCACTTGAGGAGGATTTGTAAGCGGACACTGCAAACCAAGCACGCAAATCTGCGAATACATGTTCCAATTACAACAACAACAATGGTTGCGTTTCAAAGGGTTAAATCATCAGCTACGACACTCTGACGAAGATTTCGTAAGCCACCAATGATACGTAACCTCTAGAATCGAATTCACAAAGATTTATTCGAGACAGGTAAACACATCTCTCAACCCCTATACCTGTGAGTATATAATGCAATGAGAAAACTGATTGCGCTTCATTTGCCTTATGGTACGAGCTCGTGCATGTTCTAGAGACGTGTAGTTTTTACCTTGATGTTCTACCGAGTTTTGCAGGTATTAAGCACTCTTACATTTATTTAGTCATTATGAAACTCTGCAACTAGTTAAGTTTTTTTCTTTGAAAAGCTTTGAGACTATTGTTTGATGATATTATACAAGTATATTGCACGTTTCCTAATGTTGCGTTCCCCTTGCGTTCTAGCTTTAACGCATCTCAGCAAGTTCTGCTTTGCAGGTGGAAGACATGGGTTTTTAGATAAATATTGGGGAAGATTGGGAAATAGGGGAATGAGAGTAACCGTGTGCAATTCATTCCCCTGCAAAATTTGTTTAACATTTGCTTCCTTCATTTTCTCTTGGGTTAAGAGGGAAAAATACATGGATTAATATTTAAAAATTAAATCAAAAACACTCTGGGAACTTCGCTGTATTTGCAACTCGCGCCCTTGGAAGATTTCAATTAATCTGCTGATTTTTATTCATCATCAAATTAGCCTTTCATACTTGATTTAAACAGTGTTAATAAATGTATCTGAATTTATCAAATTGTATAGCCTATCTCTTCCCTAAAGTTTCTTCTACCCGTTTACACATCAGTCTATAAGTTTCAACATCTAAAGTGGAGCAATTAAACTTTCTGTCCTATTTTATTCGAGAAATAAAAACGAAAAAGGGTAAATTTAAAAATTAAAACGCTTACTCCTGTCTTTATGAAGAGCGAAGTTTTGCACACGTTACCCGGCTTTGACGATTTTTGTGATATGAAAATTTCCATCAAACTTACAAGGTAATTGGTCTCTGAATGCAGCTTCCGAACTTTAAAGTTGAAAAAAATCGTGCAATAAGCGTATTTTAACCAAATGACCCTGGTTTTATGCCACATATGGGAAACAACCGGCCAGCGGGCCGGATATGGCCCGCCAAGGCTTTTGATCCAGCCCGCGAAACATATTAAATTTCCATAGACATTCCATATAAAACAAATCAAAATCAATATAAATACCACTCATACGCCCCGCGACTTCGCTAACATCCCAAATTTTGTCCCTCAAATTTCCAAAAGTTTCCCCTAACTGTTTTACGCAATCGATCACTAAAGATCGGCGAACGAAATTTTAAGTCTCTGCCGTTGGTAGGGAGCGGGAAAACTAAAATTTTCGCAGAAATGAAAATTTCAGGTTTTAACATCTCTCGTTTGCATTTCAGGCCAAACCGAACTTTCCAGCAGTGTGGATAGGGGAGGATCCAGGATTGCAGATCAGAAATGACCTTTTTGGCTGGAGGCAGCTATTATGTGATGTTATGCTGTTTGAGTTAATGTTCGTCTTCGGCAAACTTTCGGTTAGTAATCTTATAATTTTTACTTGTATGCTTTGTTTCATAAATTCATATTTGAATTTATATTCGTTGACTTGAAAGAGTTCGAACATTAAAATTTTGCTGGTGGGAGGGGGAACGAAATAATGCAAACAAATCGGTCTAATAATGGAACTTCGCTTTTATAAGGGAGGGGAGGCGGCGACAACTAAAAATGTCAGCAGTCTCCTTTAAATACCAAATTATTCAAGTCTATATTTAATCCAGACTATATGTTTAAAAAAATGCAAAGTGTAGTCAGCTTTTCATGAGACATTTAGAATTTTCAAATAAGTAACTTCCCGTAATGTGTTTTGCTGAATGCTGTTTTAAGTTTTGAGCTATTAAAAATTAAAGCTTTTTCCGGAGGGGGATTAGAATGGAAGATAGAAATTTCGAACGATTTTCAAAGTAATGGACTACCATTTTAAATAAAGCTTGGATATCTATTTGTACTATCGGTGTATATGCATGCATAGTTTTTCAGTCAATGACTAATAGCTATCGCAGTATGCTCCAATATGAAGCTTAGAAAGTTTTGCGTGTACTCCCCAGCAACACAATGTGGTTTCAATGTGAACTTTCAATGTCGTTTCCACATGATTTTGTTCAGTTTTCTCCACATAGTTTCAGCATAGAAATTCATATAATATTGAAACAATATTGTGAAATCACAAGAGGAAAAAATAAAGACTTTATTTCTTTCGTGCAAAATTATTAAAATCATACAGAAATTTACGAAAAATAAAATGATTGATAATTATCTACTTGAAAACATTTTAATTCCCCAAGCAACACTCATGTTGCTTCAATGTGATTTTCTGTTTAGCATTGTCACAATGCATTTTTACAACAGTAAATACGAATTAAAATGTTTTCAAGTAGATAATTATCAACAATTTTATTTTTTATAAATTTCTGTATGATTTTAATAATTCTGCATGAAAAATAAAATCTCGTTTTTTATTTGTTTTCCTCTTGTGACTTCAATGTTGTTTCAACATTATATCAATTTCCATGCTGAAACAATGGAGAAAACTAAACAAAATCATGTTCAAACGACATTGAAAGTTCACTTTGAAACATTTTGTATGTTAGCATTTCACATTTAAACCACATTGAAACAACATTGTTGTGTTGCTTGGGCTGTACACAAGTCGGTTGTATTGCCGAAATTGTGTCCAAAATTTTAACTTCAACATTCATTTAAGTTCATAAAATATTTTGAAATCCGACCAATTTAAATTTTTATTCTACGTATCCAATCCACAGTACTAAAAATTGTTCAGATAGGAAGCGTGCAGCTGCTAGAATAGTTTGGGATTGACATTTTTCTTACATTCTGCAAGCTTTTGCATTGTCACTATTTTAATGCAGGATGATCTGTTTAATCATATTGGCTTGGTTCTTGCTCTGCTGTCATCCCTTAAGCATTAGCAAGACTTTAAACATACCTCCATTTGATGTATCCACTGTTAACGCGAGGTTTTGCTGCTTCAATTTCTAATTAATTTTTAAACAAATTCACGTGAGCAATAATTTTTGATCGCATTTTCACTCATATGTAGGATTCTCGAGCAACAAAGCTTGCAAGATAAATTTTATTTTGCCGTGATTCTTCAAAATGTCAAAAGCACATAGAACGTTTGTTTCCCTGCCGCTGCTAGCTAAAATTTTCGCAGAAATGAAAATTTCAGGTTTTAACATCTTGTTTGCGTTTCAGGCCAAACAGAACTTCCAGCAGTGCGGATGGCGGAGGATCCAGGATTGCAGACATTGGAAGTGACGTTCTTTTGTTGGAGGCAGCTATTTTGTGATAGGCTGTAGGAGTTAATGTTAGTCTTCGGCAAACTTTCGGTTAGTAATCTTATAATTTTTACTTGTATACTTTGTTTCATAAAGTTAAATTCATATTTGAATCGGTTGACTAGAAAGAATTCGAGCATTAAAATTTTACTGGTGGGAGGGGGGACGAAATAATGCAAACAAATTTGTCTAATAAAGGAACTTCGCTTTTATAAGGGAGGGGGTGGGCGGCGACGTAACTAAAAATGTCAGTCTCTTTTAAATACCAAATTATGCAAGTGTATATTTAATCTATACCATGTTTAAAAAATGCCCAAAGTGTAGTCAGCTTTTTAAAATGAGACCTTTAAAAATTTTCAAATAAGTAACTTCCCGTAATGTGTTTTGCTGAATGCTGTTTTAAGTTTTTGAGCTATTAAAAATTAAAGCTTTTTCCGGAGGGGGATAGAATGGAAGATAGAAATTTCAAACGATTTTCAAAGTAATTGACTACCATTTTAAATAAAGCTTGGATATCTATTTGTACTATCGGTGTATATATATGCATAATCGTTTTTAAGTCGATGACTAATAGCTAGCGCAGTATGCTCCGATATGAGGCTTGGAAAGTTTTGCTTCTACTGTAAGCAACGCAGTCAGTTGTATTGCTGAAATCGTGTCCAAAACTTTAAAACGCATTCAACATTCATTTAAGCTTTAAACTCAAATTCAACCAAAATTTTTAAAATTAAGCTAGCTAGGATTGAAATTTTCTTACATTCTGCAAGCTTTTGCAGGGTCACTATGTTAATGCAGGATGATCAGTTTAATCATATTGGCTTGGATCTTGCTCTGCAGACATCCTTTTCCATGTAGCAAGACTTTAAACATACCTCCATTTGATGCATCCACTGTTAAAATGAGATTTTGCTTCTCCAATTTCTAGATTTCGAATTAATTTTCAAATTCACGGGAGCAATAATTTTTGATCGCATTTTCAAACTCAAATTTAGGATTATCGAGCAGCAAAGCTTGAAGATGAAATTTTATTTTGTAATGTTTTTCAAAGTGTCAAAAGCATATCGAACGTTTGTTTCCCTAGAGAATAATGAAACTTAAAGGGACAGTTTACCCCAAATTTGGTCAATCTTTCAGTTTTGAATTATGAAAGTCAATATTTTAACCTTAAATTTATGAAAGTAAAATTATCAATATTTTAACCTCATTTTTAATCGGACGCCATTAATAAGATTGCAAATTTTGTTAATACACTCGGTGCAATTTTATTGGCAAACTCTTTGCTTTTTCTCAATGTTACATTTCAGTTTAATGTTTTAAAAATACTAAGGCCTTTTTGTACTTGGGATAGATTTAAAAGGTTTTGTAAAATGTTCTTTATCATATAACCAATAATTCTGGGCATGGAACTAGCCTTCAGTTTTTAATTTTACAGAAACCATATGAAGATGTTACTTTTGTTGTTATACTATCAATAGAAAAACTATTGGACGTAATATTATATCTAACAATCCATGCATAGTCCTGGGTAATATGCACATGACAATCTTTATAAAAAAAATTGGAAAAATCTTTTTTCAAAGTAGATTTTTAAGAAATATTTTTAGTTTTATATAAATGTGCAGGTTAGATTTATTTTTCAAAATGTACTTTTAGTTAAGCGTTGAAATGTCTTCAGTACATTATTTTTAAAATAAAGTTTAGAGGGTAGACTGTGCCCCTTAGGTATTTTTTTAAAAAGAAACATAACAGGATAGATATTGTGCCTATCCCTCTTGACCCCGCACATGACTATCGAAGTTAAAAACCCAATTCGGTGTTAGAATATTTCTCATTTTTCAGATTTGAGAAAATTGGACTACTAAATATATGGCCTTGTATAAAGTACTTTGGCATGTAAAAGCCAGTTTGCTATATAAATTTTACTCTTCCGTTTTAGGCAATGTTGGACTCCTGTACCACTCTTCAAACTGAGAATGAACTGATCCAAGCGGCTGATCGGTCAAGCGGAATACGATTGAAAAGTCTGATCGTATACCAGTATCAAGACTAGATGTGAAAGGAAGTCCCCCTCCTCCCCCCAAGATATACTTTGAAGTATTGTAATCTGACTGATCATACCACTTTTGTACCCAGGCCTGCGTTTCAAATTTTAAAATGCATGCCTTCATACAGCTGAACTTTTGTGCCCTTGATTATAACTACTTATTTTTTGCTTCTTTGTGTGTGCCCTTGGCAAAAATGCCTATTCAGTAATCAGCGGGCCCGTTTGTAACACTAGTTGGAAAAATCTAGCGACAGCTTGGGTCTGCCAGATTAAAAATGATTGGTGCTAGTGCATTAAGATTTTATTGCAGAATGTGTCAATGATATATTTTGTAATGTCCCCTGTAGATAATCCTTTATCAGTTTGATTAATCTGAAATGTTGCAGAAGACTACTATCTTGACCCTTTCAGTTATTAAATTCTTTAGAATTCAATTTCTTTAGAAAAGATTAAATTTGACAAGCAAAAAAAAAAAAAAAAAAAAAGCTGATTAAATTTTTGAGGAAAATAGTTTTTGCTGTGGACAAGTTAAACCATCAATGTTCCACGATAAAAGTAATTACTGTCCTCAAATGTGGACACTTGGTCTGAAAGGGTTAAGCTAACAGTATAGATAAGCGATTCTAGCACATAAATTTGAAAGTATTTTCCAAAAATTTCGAATGCATTTTCCGTAAATTGGAGGTTTAACAAGACGTGGCTGTTTACTTTGCTTAGACAAGATGTCATTTTTTTTCTTAATCTGCAACAGGCCTTACAAGAAAGTATTCGGACGGGGCACTGGCCCTAGGCCCGTGCGAGCTAGATAGGGCCAATGTTCAGCTAAAGTGCTTCCATGAAATTTTCAGAATGTGTTAAGAATTTAATTTGTACTTCTGTAATTGAAAAAAATTAAATTTTGAATACTCGTATTTCTGCAATCTATAATCATTCTAAAATTGAGTGCTACCATTTAAATATTATTTTTCTACCTTCGACCAAAAGTACCATTAAGTATCAAACATCCCTCCCCTTTTCCTTGTGTTTTATACGAAAATCATTAAAAATGGCAGTTTCACAAAGTTCTTCCCTACTCTTTGTTTTTCGAAACTTTTAAGCTTTATGAAAGGGGTAAGGAGATTTTCGTTCGGCCTTACTATATTTCCCTCTAACGTCCTGCACAAATTTAGCTCCCACGATTTTCGATGGAAATCGTGCAAATAAGAGCTTAAACATTAAGTGAACGTGTTAGGTCTTAGCTGGCGTTCTTCGTACTTTGATCCAAATTTGTGTAACATTTAACTGCTTTACTGGATGAATGCGATTGCGTTTTAACTGAATACAGAAATTGTATGGTGTGGCATAAGTTGTTCTTACAAATTGTAAGTCAACAAAATGGTGGTGTTTGAACTGGCACGTATCTTTGTCACTCAGTGATGCGGGTTTTTCAGTGTGAGAAAATGAGATTTTTTGCGAGTTGTGTAGTTTTGAGCTCACGGTGAATTTCGTACTCGGTTATTTCCTTACTTGAAGAATACGGCTTTGCTTAATTCTCTCCTCAATGAGTCATTTACTCTATAGTTGCTGATTGGGAATTCTTAATTTTTTTGGTCTTCAGGGGTGAAGACGGCGATTTGAATGTTGGTCAGCTTTAAAAAGCGTAGATAGTGCAAATTGTCTTGCTTGAATTTAAAGTATCCAATTTGAAAAATAGTGTCTAGCTAGTTGAAATTTTTTTACATCCTCCTGTTCACTTTAAAAATAGGTCAAATTTTTGAGGACGATTGCATGTTCGGTGGGAGTAGACAATATGTTCTTGAATTAATGCCTTGGGGGGGGGTAGTTAGTATTGTACCTGTAGACGAACTCGTAAGAAAGGCAGACATGCCAGCCGAGAGGTGGCTACTCAACTTTAGGTGGAAAAGTTGGCGTGAAAACTGGAGCCGTTAAACCAAAAAATTTTAGGTTAAACCATTTTCAAGCCTCATAAATATACCGATAGGTTTTGGGGTTTTGTTGCGCGCAGTTTTAAATGGGTACGTAGCGATAAAATTCAGTTGCAATCGATTATTAGCAGTCAAATTTTTATATAAAAGTAAACTTTGTGTAGTGCCTGAAAATTGCATAGGAGTGTACGGATGAAATCTTTGAAGGCTTATTTAATCAGTTTAGTTTGTAGGGACTATCGTAGACTATCGGAAAGACTATCGGTAAATTTAAAATTCACAAGGATATATGGCAAGAATGCATTCAAAAATGTAAAAGCTGCGTAGTGTTTGTCCATAGGTCCAAAAACGTATTACGCCTTTTTTAATGCAGGCATTTTAAAACATGTTTAACAATTCAATACCATCTTTGATCACTACGGCATAGACATCGTGAAGAAAAGGCTTGATGCAGCATCTAGCAAACTTTGGCTATCACTTAAGCGCTTTGTCAAAAGTCTGTAGTTTACAGTTTTTAGAGCATTAACTCCAACGAAAGCTTAAAAGGGGTGACGTTTAAATGGGAAGGTTATTTGAGATCTGGAAGAACTTATTTGGACATGCATAACTTTATCAAAAATAATGCGATGAAAATTGCATGTTAAAAGTAAACTAAAGAAACAAGTGTGAAGAGATAAACCCACTCAAACTTCTCTCGGCTGTTGAAAGTGTTAGGTGACTTCGATAATCTCGCGCTGGGACTTGGGTGACGACTCAAGTGCCGTGTTGTAATATCAAAGTGACGACTTGGACGTTACAACACCCCTGAAAAATTAATCCTAGACTCTTTTTCAAATTTGCCAGATTTTTACTTTTTTACGGGTGGTTTATTTCTTCGCACGACGTCTTTGTACCAGATCGGTATTTACTAGTCCGGCACTTGAGAACTTCCAAATTGAGTGGCTTCGCGAGTGCTTTGATTCCGTTCAGAAATTTTTGGATTTTAAATCTAATCCCAAGATGTGGGCCCCGATTACCGCCTAGGCCAACGAGGCCGCGGACTAGGGTCTACACGTTTTAGGGGTCCTCGAAAGTATTGAAATAGTTTAAGTTCTATTCTTCAAAAAATTGTCTTTATACGCTAAATTTGTAACAGTAGTGAAAAAGATGTACTTTGACAACGCATACCGCTGAGAAAAAGGGTTTAACACAATCTCCAGGGAACAAGTAGCATCATGTTAAGATGCAAAGATGGAGTGACCTGACGTCATTTGATTTTGAAAAATAACTTCTATATGAAAAATTTCAACTCTAAAAATTTTTGGACAAGAGATTTTGAAGCTAAACCCTCCCTCCTTATGTGCCATTGCGAAAAAATACTTTAACCCTGTGACAAGTTGAATGACAAAGTTACGACCGTAAACTACACCCCCCCCCCCGCGCGAAAAAAGACTCTGCCAAGATGGTGACTGACAGCTTTCTCTTGAACGCTTTCGCGATTTGCAATGGATTAGCAATTAAAGAATTATTAGTGAAAGATTAACTGCGATGTTAAGGGAGAAACGTGGAGGGTCCTAAAACTCGGAAAGCGTTACTTTTGGCCTCGAAGAAACTTCGCTCGTCAGAATATTAAAATGTTGGAAAAAAGATTGCGATACATGCAATTTGCAAATCGCTAGTAGAAACGATTATTGAAATCTACGAATTGGTAAAGCAGTCTTGATACTGAAGTTTTAACGGATGCTTAGGACCCACCTCCAATCGCTGTTACAGTTGAGGGAAGAAGCAAGATAACGCTTCAACGGTGTTAAAAGGCTAGTTTACCCTTTGAATGTTGATCTTGGAGGAATCGTACGAAGTGAAGATTGCTTTTTGTGAGGGGGTGGGGGCTGTTTGCCATCGCGCAGCCAGTTGTGTTAAATGTTCTTGAGCTTTGTGGTACGTGATGGACGATTCGATCGACCGCCATGTTGCTGGTAGTGAAATCGATCGATGGCAACGGCTGCACTTTTTTGACATTGGGCAGTCCATCTAGTTTTCTTCGCCATAGATGTTATATTTTCATCATTCTCCAGTTTTCAGCAGATGCCGGAACTGATAAAAAGTCCGCCAATTTCTCAAATCGACCGTTTTTACGGTAAGTTGTGCTAAACAGAAAAGGATTCTAGAGTAACTGTCAAAGTATTTTATTGAAATTTAGTTTATTCTTCGTCAAGCTGTCGGTTGTGTTCTCACGGTGAGGATACTACGCATTAAACGATTAAGAGTCTGGAAATTGGATTGACATTAGTTAATATTAATCTTTAAATTGAGGAAAGCCGAGATGAGAATTATTAGTTCTCTGCAGAATTTTGTACAGCGAGTTCTTAGTAAGGACGAATTTTCCTGGCTCAGGGCTCCTGGCCCTGTGTATGGATGTGCTTGATCGATTTGTAACTTGAGTGGAATCCGTTCGCTTCGAACATATAGTAGCTTGAAATATTGACAATGGCTTTTCACTGTTTGAGAGTTCACAATAATTAACATGCTCATGAAAAAGGCCTCGTATAGTTTTAACAGTAAATTTTGTTTTGATCGTAAAATGACTAAAACTTAAGACCACGTCTAAACGGTATCATGAATGGATTTTGTTTGCCTATATTAATATTGGGCGACGGTGTAGCAGATTTTAGTTCAAAATTTTTAAGATTTTGAGCCTATTGCAAATAACTTTGAATTTATCATTTCATGGGGGAAAATTTTTCAAGATTCTAGGAATCTTGGGTGAAGTGAAAAGAATTTTTCCTTGTCTTAAAATTGTTGGATATGACAAAGAATTGAAGTAAATGCATACGTGTTAAAATAGAATAAAATTACAATTCAAGCCTCCCAGCAAAACCGTGCTAGGCAAACATTTTATTGGTGTTCAATAAGGGCCAGTTTGAAAATTCATGTAGTGAAAACATATAGGCGTAACTAAGGGCAAGAACAATGACCCCCACCCCTCAAAAACCCCAGCCACCTTTTTAGAAAATATTTTATATAATAGAAAAAATTTTGTGCCCTAATGTTACATGCCAGTTTGCTTGCGACCAACAGCCAAAGCAACTTTTAGTGCCATTTAAGAGTAAAAGAGGATAGCGTTGAGTTCCAGTCCAGTCGCGTTAAAATTGAAAATTGGGCGTAGGATTAGCTTTTCGAGTACATGTACAGTTGCAGAAGACAAAACGGCGCTTGCGGAAGGGTGTTCTGCGACAGGTCTAGTTTTCTGTCCTATCATTGAGTTTGTTTTCCCTCTTGTTTCTTTTTGTTTGCCTCTTGTTCTACGTTAACCATTTTTCTTTGAAGCAGAATCTCATTCGCAGGCGATTTTAAATTTGGAATGGGCTTTGTATTTAAAGTAGCAAATTTAGACAATTGGACCCGCTCAAGTTATCCTCACACTCCAAGGCTTTGCTTTATCATTTATGCGGAATCACTCGGACAAAATTTTAAAATGAGGATAAATTAACTTTCTCAGATCTGCTATATTAAATTTTAAAGTTTTCAAACTCGTTCAGCCTTAATTTTCTATCTTTTAAATGCAGGCTATATGCAAATTGGCAGTTTGAAAAGACGTTGTTAGCAGAGTGCTCAGTTTTATAGATGCGTAGATGCATTCATATGCATGTTTTTAGGGGGCGGTGGGAGGGGGGAGGCATTGCTTTTCTTGCCCTTAGTAGGTTACGTCTATTGGTTTTCACAACATGACTTGTGGAAAGTTGAGGTAACTTATTAAATTTAAGGTTTTCAAAATTTTAACACATGTTATTGCATTTTAGCGCTAAAAAATTGTCGGCATTAAATGCGCCGAAATACATCAGTTGCATGCTTTCTGTTCAACATAATTAAGACTCAAGATGAGTTGAAAAGCTTAACGTTCAATGTTTTTGCAGTTCTTATGCAACAAAAACTAGGAATAAGTTTTTAATGAAAATATTATACAAAAATCAACTCTGCTAAATGCCCAGCTTCCAGGACATGTATTTTTAAAATGTCAAGCCTTTAATTTCAAATACTGAAAATTCGGAGGCTTGGCTATTGTTGATAAACAGCAATCTTAAAGCTTGCGTTCTGTTAAATTTGATTTTTAAAGTTTTACGAAAATTGATAACTTGATCCCTTTTGTATTTTATGGAAGTGGTTCTCCATTTCAGAGTGAATTGCGAAGACTATTGATTTGATAACAAAGTACGATTTTAAATAGGTTTTTAAGTACAGTTTTGCTGGATGTTAAACTAAGTGGCTTTAATCAATAGTAATGATAAAGGATATAAGTTAATACAGCTGAAAAGACTAGGAATACTGAAGACTAGGAATACTTGATATATATTTCATTATACTAAATCATGGTATAATTTTAAGATTATTCAAAACTTAACTTACTTCAAATATCAATGTTTATTAAATCTAATTTTGAATACCAGCAACTTTATAGTAATTTCTAGTTAAATTGAAAATAAAACCAGGCAAGATACTTATAATTAACTACTTCGCCAACAAGTAATTATTTTAAAGACTATTATGGAAGAAAATACCACTTTAGTTTTTCATCTAGACTTTGTGTATAAAAATGTTGTTGCGCAAGTGCAATAATCTTGTCATGGAATCTGGAGTGTAATGAAGTTTTATTGTCAAAGATGTTTTCAAATTAATCAAGGATGCTTTTGAAATTTTGAATGCCTTAGTAAATCTTCTAATAATATGCACATTATGCTGTAATAATTGCCAAGCTTTGTTAATTTTGAATATTTTGTGAAAGTAACCACTCTCTTCCCATCACCTTTCCAGTACGTTCTTGCCCATATTATGAACTGTAAAATTGAAGTCTAAAATTAGTCTGTTTTATTACGCTGAAAAATTATCTTTTTGAGTAACGGTTTCACCCTAAACGCCTTTCATAAAGTGGAAAACTAAAAATATTAAACGCTCTAGAATTGGCACTAAAACCGACTTTCTAATCACCACTGAAATATTTAAATCAAATTTTGCTTTATTTAAGAAAAACTTGGTTCTTTTTGCAAAATCTGACACAATTACTACTACAAAAAGACTGCCATATGCAGAAGTCGTTTTGCTCAATTTTAATTTTCCTCTAAAAATTTTTCAATTTTCTTATTTCTAACAAAGTGAAATGGATTCTGATTTGGAGGGGAAACTTATAAAAATCAATAAATTAGTGTTATTTGTAATGAAATAAAGAAGTTCCAGTTTGCTACACAAACTTTGTAGTGTGGTACTGAAAATAAGATTTTAGAGAGGGAGGAGGTGGAAGATCATGATTTTACAAATTGTCAGTCGTCCTTGCAATAATTTTTTTAGTAATGCATGGGATTTTACATGGATTTATTTAATCTATATTCAGAATAATTTGTTGCTGTACATCAGAATGACAAGTTGGAATGAACACATAACACGGCCGGACTTCATCAGTTCTTTTAAAAATATTCATAGATTATACTTGTTTTAAATTGCTATCTGTAAAAGCATTATTTTAGGCACGCAAAACAAATTGAGAAGAGCTTAAAAATTTATCAGATTTCTTTCAAATGTAGAACTTCTGTAAAGTGGGAAATTTTTAAATAAAATAACTTTACATGCCTGAGCTGAAACTGTAATCAACGGACTTGGATTTGCGTTGAAGTTTCAAAGGATAAATTGTACGAAGTATTTAATAGAAATTATGGGTGAGGGTACGCATAGATCTAATATATTACCATCTACTAGTAGTAAATAATAATGAAGTTTCATTACTCGTGAATGGTATTTGTTTTGCAGCAGCCAGTCGAAATGAGATTTTATAATAGTTATTTAACTTAAAATCATCGTTGCCTGAAACTTAGAAATATTTAACAGGCACTGTTGCAATCAATTTTTGTGGAAAGTAACGGACTTCAACCCATTTACGCCTCCTGTCCCGTTTTTGGGACAGCATTTTCGCTATCGGTCGAAGCCGTTACTTATGTTCCCGGGCGTTTTATTCACGAGTAGTAAACCTCCACTCCACAAAGCATTTTATCATGACCCAGTAGGATATTGGCATTTAAATTTTTATGCAGAGTGATTTAAAAAGAAATCTTTCCTTTTTGAAGAATTTGACATCAGAAATTTATCTATAATTGTTAGTATTAGCAAAAATCGAAGAAAGTCCCAAATATCTGGGCGCGAACTTGTCAAATAGTGACATGAGCAGCCTTTACCGTTTTCTAACACAGGACGGCAATTTTGGAGTGATTAACAAAATTATGGATTTTAACGTGTTTGAAATCCGTATTTCCTGGCACAAGGTTTAAGATTTAACTTTCTAGTTTATATCTGAATTGCAAAAAGTACAAATTATTAAATTAATATAATGCAATATTTACAAAGCATGGGGCCTGTATTGGGCCCTATAAAAATATTTGTACAGGCTCCATCCTTTGATATATATTTCATTATAATAAATCCTCGTATAATTTCAAGCTTATTCAAAACTTAACTAACTTCAAATATCAATGCTTCTTAAATCTAATTTTGAATACCAGCAACTTATGGTAATTTCTAGTTTAATTGGAAAATAAAACCAGGTGAAATACTTATAACTAGTTAGCGTTTAGAAAATAATTACTTAATAGCTAAGCTACTGTAACATTTCCGCTCTTTTGTTACAGTGGATAGAGCTTAACGAATGTTACGTGGGGGGAAGGGAGGGGACAGTTATGGCTATTTATGACACAATTGATCAGCTATTTTCATTTAAAAAAAACCCAAGCTCCCAGGGAGAGAGTTTCCTTGCGTTTATGCAAATGTCCCGGACTCTTAACAAAACTTCAGACAAAACTCTTAGAATTTTCATTACTCGTAGATTGTAATGTATTGGAGCTGGCTATGAGACTAGTGTTACATCATTTTAAGTAAGGAATTAGGTTTGGTAAATGTTAACACAGATATAAACTTCGTGGGAATCAAACTCTTAAGTCTCATTTCGACATTAACTGCTGCAAAATAAATACAGATTTAAAAGTAATGAGACCTTGCATTAAACATTTAGTACTTATAAATGGTAATGTATTAGAATTATGAGTACCCTCATCCACAATTTTGATTAAACTTCGTACAATTTTCCCCATTGACTTCAAAGTCCATTTATTAATTTCAGCTCGGGCATGTAGATTTAATTAACTGAATTTTCCAGTTGATAGAAATTCTAAATTTGAAAAAAAGGCAAATTTTATTAATTTTAAAGCTCGAAACAAATTATTCTGCAGGCCTAAAATAATGCTTTACAGATAGTATTTCAAAACAGGTATAACTTATGAATATTTTTAAGGATCTGATGAAGTCTTCTGTATATTTTCCTGTAAGCTGTCATTTTGATGTACAGCAACGAATCTACCTATTCTGAACAATAATGAATCGTTGTAAAATCGCATGCATCACTAACACATTTTGAGGTAAGCGCGGATGTCAGTTTGCAAAGTCATGATCTTCCATCCTCTCCCTCTCTAAAATTTTCCTTGATTTCAGTACCATGCTACAAAGTTTGTGTAGCAAATTGTGGAACTTCTTCATTGCAAGTAACGCGAAATGTATTGGTTTTTAAAAATTTCCCCTGTGCAAATTCTAATCTTTATTTCACGTTGTTAGAAATAAAATTGACAAATTTCTACTTTTGCGACATTAAATTGAGTGAAATGATATCTGCATATTGTAGTACTTGATATAATCACTTGTTCAAATTACTTATATATCAGGAGTTACTTTTAAAGTGTTGATTTTAATATTGATTTGTTAAAAATAACTGTACCCAAGTTACTCAATTATTTTTAAAATTAAAAAGGATGATTGAGACTGGAAGTGGGTATTGAGCCTTGTTATAATCCTGTTATTTAAAATAACTTGTCATTAAGATTGACTAATGTCATTCAGGCATCAGTCATGTCAACTTATCTGAAAGTGAACCTATAATCTGTACGTTAAAATTGAGGGATGCGATTTAAGCCCGCTATTAGTTATTTTGTATCCTTAAGTTTCGAATCTCTCTAAATTCATGAGTATTCGTGGGCAACTCATTGTTCTGTATAGAACTGCTTGCTGTTAAATATAACTAAGGTGCTCGCTCTTCGCAATTCAATAAATATCTTCCCTCCCTTTTCCCCTTGATCGTTACTGGTGTAAGCCTTATTATTTCGGTGAATATCAATACAGCATGCATGGCTCATACTTTGTCAAAAGAAATTGTTCTGTTAAATGAAAATCTAAAGCTTTACTTACAGATTACCGAGCATGTTAAGAATTTTACTTTACTGATGCGAAGCCATAAAAGTTTTGCTTGATCAAGACTATAATCTTTAACTTTCCCGTCTACAGCAAAAGACACAAAAATTTACCTGTACTGTTGTACTGGATGGAAGCCCTAATTTGAGCTTACATTAATTTCTCTTGAATTTAATCTGAATTTATTTTTACATTTTTTAAAAGTTTTAGTCAAAGTAATTAAAGTCCGAAACTGTTAAATAATCTGTATCTTGTAGTTTGCTTCTTTATAATATAAAATTTAGAGCACTAATTAAGTACTTGGTTAAGTCTACTTAAAAAGTAACATTGTAGGGAAGGCTGTAATGTAGAAGTGCTCCAATTTTTTTAAATTTAAAGAGAGTGGTTGCTACAATTTGAAATATGAAGAGTTATAGTTTACAGTGTATGCTTTTGTAAAATGAATTCATTAAATTGATACGTTAGGAGAATCCTTTAACATTGCCTATAGCATGAGATTCTGCAATCGAGAATCATAAATCAACCTTAACCAGCTTGTTTCTTTTTTGCTTTTTTTGTTAGGACAGATTTTAAATTATGCGAATTTATCATTGGTGTCCAATATGTGAATAGAAATTTTTTCGAATACTTGAAATTTTGTATTTAAAACTATTGAAAAATTGAGTTTCAATTGCCAAAATATTGTTACTTCTGATCTCTAGAGTTACTAAGCAACAAATTTGGAATAAAAAACTAAATGAAATTTTTCTCAAGTTCTTAAAATGACTGTTACATTCTTGCTACAATCATAAAGGTACAAATTTTTATGCTTGAAGTTCTAAAAATATCGGATTGTGTTACTGCTTGTACCTATTTCTACTTGTGTTTTTAGTCATTTACCATGAATTAAAAATTAATCTTTAACCAAAAACTTGATATATTTGCTAGAGTACTTTAGGCTATTGCTCTCACTTTTGCCCAGAAGAGGAGTGTAGTACAAATAAATTTGTAAAAGAATTCATTTTTTCAAAAGCATACATATATTAAGGTTCTTGTTGGGTTTTGCCAACATGCTGACGAATTCGCATGTTATGCAAAGTGACATGCATTTTCGTTACATTTGGAAGTTTTGTTAATGTGTTTTCTTACTTCATGAACTTTCGAGAATAAAATGATTCTTTAGAAGACAAGATTCACCACGAGACTACTCTGCGGTTAGTATTTAGTCTTGTGAAGCCTTAGTTACCTTCAAAATATCTTAAGGCTTAAAATTTGCTATAGGAATAATTTAATATTAACTTGAATGCTGCCCTTCATTTTGTAAAAACTTGTAAAATAAGGTTCAAATTTTAAGTAAAATTATTTTTCTGTCAAACTGTTCGTTCTGTTTGCAAATTAGTGTATCATAATTGCTTTTCCATATTTCACACAATTTATTTGAACGAAAAAGCTCTTTTCTAGAATTTTTATTAAAAATTTAGTCTTTTTATAAAGTTATGATATGTAATTTACTTACTGTTTTTAAATTCATGTATGTACTTACATAAATTTGAAAAATTCTATAAAACTGAAGGTACTACAAAAGTTGTTTTACATTATAAAGTTTTTTTTGAAAGAAATCTGCCAATATTAGGACAAAGTATTCGCTTGACGTCAACGCCTAAAATTCTATTATGACTTTAGTGTTAAAATTCCATGCTTAATGTTTCTAGACTTATCAGTTTTTAAATCTGTTCTGAAATCCAATTTACATGAGATTTCTCATCATGGTACTTAAATCTATGTATTCCGAATTGGCATTGAACGATTAATATTCTCAATTTCCCGATGTAGTAATAACAAGAAATTAACTACTATTTGGATATTTAAATCCATGCATATGAAATACCATTTAATTGAAATTGGCATTTTGTATGAATTTTCTAGATCACCACCATACATGTCAAGATTTCATAAATAACGTAGGTTATATAAAAACTTGTGTGGAAATCAAAATTTTTCAAAGCCAGTTGTGTCAAATGTTCTTGAGCTCTGTGTGGCATTTGATGGACGATTTGATCAACCGCCATGTTGCTGGTAGTGAAATCGAGCGATGGCAACGGCTGCACTTTTTTGACATTGGGCAGTCCATCTAGTTTTCTTCGCCATCGATGTTGTATTTTAATCATTCTCCAGTTTTCAGCAGATGCCGGAACTGATAAAAATTCCGCCAATTTCTCAAATCGATAGTTTTTACGGTAAGTTGTGCTAAACGGAAAAGGATTCTAGAGTAACTGTCAAAGTATTTTTATTGAAATTAAGTTGTATTCTTCCTCAAGCTGTCGGTTGTGTTATCACGGTGAGAATACCGCGCATTAAAGGATTAAGTGTCTGGTGATTGGGTTGACGTTAGGTAATATTAATCTTTAAATTGAGGAAAGCCGAGATCAGGATTATTAGCTTTATGCAGAATTTTGTTCAGCGAGTTCTTAAGGGAGGATTTGACCGGCTCCTGGCTCAGGAAATCCCTGTCTATGGTTGTGCTTGATCGATTAGTAACTTGAGTGGAATCCGTTCGCTTCGAAAGTATAGAAGCTTGAAATATTGACAATGGCTTTTCACTGAAAGTTCACAATTATCAACATGCTTTTGAAAACGGGCCTCGTATAGATTTAATCTTGTCTTGACCGTAAGATAACTAAATATTAAGACCACGTCTGTTAAACGGTATCGTGAATGGATTTTGTTTGCCTATATTAATATTGGGCGAAGGTGTAGCAGATTTTGGTCGTAAATTTGTAGGATTTTGAGTCTATTGCAAATAACTTAGAATATATCATTTTATGAAATACCAAATTTTTCATGATTCTAGGAATCTTGGGAGAAGTGCAAATAATTATTCCTTGGCTTAAAATTCTTGTAGATCACAAAGAATTGAAGTACATGCACATGAGTTAAAATACAAAATTACGATTCAAGCCTCCAGGCAAAACTGTGCTATGTAAGTTTTTATTAGTGTTGATAATAAGGGCCAGTTTGGAAATTCATGTAGTGAAAACCTATAGACGTAACTAAAGGCAAGAAGAGCAATGACCCCCACCCCCCAAAAACAAAAACAAAACTTTTTGAAAATATTTTATATAATAGAAAAAATTTTGTGCCTAATGTTACATGCCAGTTTGCTTGCGACAAACGGCAACAGCAACTTTTAGTGCCATTTAAGAGTAAAAGAGGATAGCGTTGAGTTCCAGTCCAGTCGCGTTAAAATTGAAAATTGGGCGTAGGATTAGCTTTTCGAGTACATGTACAGTTGCAGAAGACAAAACTGCGCTTGCGGAAGGGTGTTCTGCGACAGGTCTAGTTTTCTGTCCTATCATTGAGTTTGTTTTCCCTCTTGTTTCTTTTTGTTTGCCTCTTGTTCTACGTTAACCATTTTTCTCTGAAGCAGAATCTCATTCGCAGGCGATTTTAAGTTCGGAATGGGCTTTGTATTTAAAGTAGCAAATTTAGACAACTGGACCCGCTCAAAGTTATCCTCACACTCCAAGGCTTAGCTTTATCATTTATGCGGAATCGCTCGGACAAAATTTTAAAATGAGGATAATATAACCGATCTGAGCAAGTTAATTAAATTTTTAAATAGAAAATTAAGGCTGAATGAGTTGGAAAACTGATCTTTTTAAATTTACATGTAGCCTGCATTCAAAAGACGGTGTTGGCAGAGTGCTCAGTTTTGTAGATGCATTCTATAAAACTCTGCATGCCTACACAAGCATTTTTTAGCGGGAGGGGGGGGGATAGTTTTTCTTGCCCTTAGTAGCTTAGGTCTATTGGTTTTCACAACATGACCTGTGGAAAGCTGAAGTAACCTATTAAATTTAAGGTTTTCAAAAGTTGAATACATATTATTGCATTTTAGTGCTAAAAAATTGTTGGCATTAAATGCGCCGAAATATATTAGTTGCATGCTTTCTGTTCAGCAACATGATTAAGACGCAAGATGAGCTGAAAATCTTAGTCTAATGTTTTTGTTGTTTTTATGCAACAACTAGGAATACTCAAGCATTTTTAATGAAAATACTATACAAAAATTAACTCCAAATGCCCAGCTTCGAGGACATGTATATTTAAAAAAGGTCAAGCCATTAAATTTAAGGTTTTCAAAAGTTGAATACATATTATTGCATTTTAGTGCTAAAAAATTGTTGGCATTAAATGCGCCGAAATATATTAGTTGCATGCTTTCTGTTCAGCAACATGATTAAGACGCAAGATGAGCTGAAAATCTTAGTCTAATGTTTTTGTTGTTTTTATGCAACAACAACTAGGAATACTCAAGCATTTTTAATGAAAATACTATACAAAAATTAACTCCAAATGCCCAGCTTCGAGGACATGTATATTTAAAAAAGGTCAAGCCTTTAATTTCAAATACTGAAAATTCGGAGGCTTGGCTATTGTTAACTAACAGCAATCTTAAAGCTTGCGTTCTGTTAAATTTGATTTTTAAAATTTTACGAAAATTATTAAAACTTCAACCATTTTTGTATTTTCCGGAAGCGGTTCTCCATTTGAGAGTGAATTGCGAAAACAACTTCGTACAGTTTTGCTGGAGGTTAAACTAAGTGGCTTTAATCAATAGTAATGATAAAGGATATAAGTTAATACAGCTGAAAAGACTCGGGTATGCAGGAAAATACCACTTTAGCTTTTCATTAAGACTTTGTGTATAAGTGTTTTTGCGCAAGTGCAATAATCATGTCTTGGAATCTGTAGTCTAATGAAATTTTATTGTCAAAGGTGTTTTCAAATTAATAAAGGATGCTTTTGAAATTTTGTATGCCTTAGTAAATCTTCTAATATGCACATTATGCTGTAATCATTGCTAATCTTTGTTAATTTTGAATATTTTGTGAAAGTAACCCCTCTCTTCCCATCACCTTCCCAGTATGTTCTTGCCCATATCATGAACTGTAAAATTGGAGTCTAAAATTAGTATGTTTTATTGCTCTGAAAAATTATATTTTGAGCAACTGTTTCACCCTAAACGCTTTTATAAAGTGGAAAACTAAAAATATTAAACGCTCTAGAATTGGCACAAAAACTGACTTTCTAATCACCACTGAAATATTTAAATGAAATTTTGCTTTATTTAAGAAAAACTTTAGACTTGGTTCTTTTTGCAAAATCTGATACAATCACTACTTCAAAAAGCCTGCCATATGCAGAAGTCACATCGCTCAATTTAAATTTTTCTCAATGGAAATTTGCCATTTTTCTTATTTCTAACAAAGTGAAATAGATGTCCCACTTTGTTAGAAATAAGAAGTCAATTTTTCCCATTGACTTTGAAGTCAATGGGGAAAAATTGTACGAAGTTTAATCAAAATTATGGGTGAGGGTACGCATAGATCTAATATATTACCATCTACTAGTAGTAAATGTTAATGAAGTTGCATAACATGTGAATGGTGTTTCTTCTGCAGCAGTTAATGTGGAAATGAGATTTTATAAGCGAGTTCGTTAACTTAAAATCATCGTTTCCTGAAACTTTGAAATATTTAGCAGGCACTGTTGCAAACAATTTATGTAGAAAGTAAACGGACTTCAACCCATTTATGCCTAGTGTCCCTTTTTTGGGACAGCATTTTTGCTACCAGTGGAAGCCATTATTTATGTTCCCGGGCGTTTTATTCACGAGTATTGAACCCAAACTGCACAAAGTGTTTTAGCATGAACCAGTAGGATGTTGGCATTTAAATTTTTATGCATAGTCATTTTAAAAGAAATCGTGCCTTTTTCAAGAAATTGACATCAGAAATTTATCTATTATTGCTAGTATTGGCAAAAATCGAAGAAAGTCTCAAATATCTGGGCGCAAACGCGTTAGTGAGATGAGCAGCCTTTACTGTTTTCTAAAACAGGACGGCAATTTCGGTGTGATGAAGAAAATTATGGATTTCTAACATGTTTTGAAATCCATATTTACTGGCACTAGGTTTTAGATTTAACTTTCTAGCGTATATCTTAATTGCAAAAAGTACAAATTATTAAATTAATATAATGAAATATTTACAAAGCATGGGGCCTGTATTGGGCCCTATAAAAATATTTGTACAGGCTCCATCCTTTGATATATATATTTAATTATAATAAATCCTCGTATAATTTTAAGCTTATGCAAAACTTAACTTACTTCAAATATCAATGATTATTTAATCTAATTTCACCAGCAACTTACTGGTAATTTCTAGTTTAATTCGAAAATAAAACCAGGCGAGATACTTATTAGCGAACAAGTTAATTATAAGTAATTATTTTCTAAACGTAGAGCTCCTGTAGCATGTCCGCTCTTTTGTTAAAGTGAATAGAGCTTAACGAATGTGACGTGGGGGGAAGGGAGGGGACAGTTATGGCTATTTACAACACAATTGATCAGCTGTTTTCATTAAAAAAAAACCTGAGCTACCAGGGAGAGAGTTTCCTTGTGTTAATGCAAATGTTTCCAAAACTCTTAGAATTGTCATAACTCGTAGATTGTAATGTATTAGAGCTAGATATGAGACTAGTGCTACATCATTTTAAGTAAGGAATTAGGTTTGGTAAATATTAACATAGTTTTATTCCTACGAAGTTTATTTCTATCTTATGAAATCGCATTTCGACATTAACTGCTGCAAAACAAATATTGATTTACAAGTAATGAAACCTTGCATTAAACATTTAGTACTTATAAATGGTAATGTATTAGAACTAAGAGTACCCTCATCCACAATTTTGATTAAACTTCGTACAATTTTTCCCATCGACTTCAAAGTCCATTTATTAGTTTCAGCTCAAGCATGTAGATTTGATTTACTAAATTTTCCAGTTGCTAGAATTTCTAAATTTGAAAAAAAGGCAAAACTGATAAATTTTAAAGCTCTTGCCAAATTACTCCTTACGCAGGCCTAAAATAATGCTTTTTCAGGTAGTATTTCAAAACAAGTATAATTTATGAATATTTTTAAGGATCGGATGATTCTTAAGCTGTAAAGGCTGTATGTTTGCTGTAAGAAGGCTGTATGTTTTCCTGCAAGTTGTCATTTTGATGTACAGCAACGAATCTACCTACTCTGAACAATAGATAAAGAATCGTTGTAAAATCTCATGCATCTCTAACATATTTTGGGGTACGTGCTGATATCAGTTTGTAAAGTCATGATCTTCTATCCTCTCCCTCTCTAAAATCTTGCTTGATTTCAGTACCATGCTACAAAGTTTGTGTAGCAAATTGTGGAACTTCGTCTTCATTGCAAGTATTACTAATTGTATTGGTTTTTAAAAATTTCCCCTTCCCAAATACGAATCTTTATTTCACTTTGTTACAAAAAAAATTGACAAATTTCTACTTTTGTGAAATTAAATTGAGTGAAATGATTTCTGCGCATTGTAGTACTTGATATAATCACTTGTTCAAATTACTATAAGGAGTTAAACTTGTTGAATTTTTAATATCGTAGATTTGTTAAAAATAATTGTACCCAAGTTACTCGATTACATTTTAAAAATTAAGAACGATGGATTGAGATTGGAAGTGGGTATTAATCCATTTTATATTCCTGTAATTTAAAATAACTTGCCTGATTGACATTAGTCAGTCTTAATGACATAAGTTATGTGAACTTATCTGAAAGTGAACCTATAATCTGCACGTTCAAATTGAGGGACGCGATTTAAGCCCGCCATTAGTTGTATCCTTGAATTTAGAACCTCTTTAAACTTATGAATATTCGTGGAGCAAGTCATTGTTCTGTATAGAACTACTTGCTGTTAAATATAACTAAGGTGCTCGCTCTTGGCAAATGAATAAGTGCTATCTTCGCTCCCTTCTCCCCTTGATTATTAAGGCTTACACACTGTAAAAAAATTTTCCGTGAAAATACGGAAAAAGTACTGGCAGCTCAGACGCCAGTACTTTTTCCGTATATTTACGGAATTTTATTTCTGTAAATTCCTGGACAGTTTCCGTTATTTTCAAAATTCCGTTTTAAGGGTTTTCCGTTATTTACTGCATAATTTCCGTGAAATAACAAAATTCTGTATTTTGATTTTTCCGTTTTTTTACAGGATATTCTTCGGTACAATAACATATTTCAGTATTCTAAATCTTCCGTTTTTTACCGGATAAATTTTGTGAAATTAATAATTTCCGTATTTTGCTTTTTCCGTTTTTTCACAGATTGAACGGTATTTGAACGGACTTCCGTATTTTATTTTTTCCGTTTTTGAACGGGACATTTTTCAGCATTGTAACGTATTTTGGTTATTTACCTTTTCCGTTATTATCAGGGTAATTTCCTAGGTCTATAAAGTTTCCGTATTTCAATTTTTCCGTTATTAACAGAAAGTTTTGTTGTATTGCACAGTTATATGCAGTACATCGTTAAGTATCAATATTATTAATACATAACGGAAAAGATAGTCACAAAAATTAGAGTAACATTGCTGGAGTTAACGTTTTGCTAATGAATGACAACACAAATTTTACTGATATAAAATTGACCTCTGATGCCTAAATTAACACATTAACTTTTAATTATTGACAAATAATAAATTTGCTGACATAATACATTATGTCACATTAACAAAAATATCAAATATTTTTGTTAATGTGACATTATTATTTAAAATATCAATTTTTTTTAATTTAAACAATTTTTTTTGTATTATCTTATCTTTGGTTATCTTTTTCTCTAAATTTCCTATATATTATTATACAGTTATGTATTTTGAAGACTTCGGGAAAATCCCGTCAAACAATCGTTTCCATATCTAAGTAGAAAAAATTATTTGACAATATACTCATAAATTGACCATAATGTACAATTTGACAATATACTGATTTAGAAACGTGATATCTTAAACATCCATAAGATAACATGTTTCTGTATTCCTCTCAACAAAATACTTTCTGAAACGTTACACAATTAACATTTTTCTGTTCATTTAATTTTTTATTTTATTTCAATTTTTTATTTTATTTCAATTTTTGTGTGTATGTTTTTTCTTCCCAGGATCAGTTTTCTTAGAAAAATAATTAATTATATAAGCTCATTGTAAAAAAAAAAAAAAAAACTGATTTGGCGAATGTTAGGGGAACACTGTTATAAATCAGGTGCTACTTACGAGTAAATTTGTATCCTCCACTGAATATTATTAAAATAATGCAATTAGAACCATAATTTCTAAACATTATTAAAAACAGCAAACCCTTGAAAAAAATTAAAAGTGAAATTTAGAAGAACGTTGATTTTATGAGAATATTGCTTACACTTTGAATTTAAATTTTTGATTTCTTTCTTTTTTGTACGAGACAAACATTTTAAGAGTTATGTACTATATATAAATAGGAACTTTTATTTCTTCTGTGTACATAAATTCCACATAGCATTATAAATTATAATTCAGTAACCTAGCAGGCTATTTGCAGGACCCTAAAATAGTGTAACGTATAGGAGCCAACTGTTCTCAGATTTTTCTTGCCGTCATAGTATGCATAATGTATAAATCGTACATATATACCTTTTGCAAGTACAGTGAAATTCTCCCAATCCGGACACCTCTCAAAGTCGGGCAATATCTGAGGTAAAGACGCAGCCAAAAGGTTGGCTCAAAGAGCCCGGGCGACTTTCGAAATTTGAATTTTTGTTAGCAAACTGATAATAATCAAGCCTTTTTGTGAGAATTTTTACTTTTCCACTTTGAGCCACCCCACCCCCCAATTTTTTTTCTATCTACGTTCCTGGTCTATGGAAAACGCATGAGCCGGATTTGCTCTCTTTTTTTTTAAATAAATAGAACAATAAAAAACTATTCTACTTTCCCCAATGAAAACCCTATATCCTTTAACGACTGCTCACAATTAGTAAACTTTCCTAAAAACGAAGATAATAGATATAAATAATTCACTAATGCGTGCAAAGTAAATTCATTGCAATTTTAATTGGTAGAATTCATATGTTGAACCATTGTTCTGCTATAAAAGAGAGCAAATATTAATTAATATATATTAGTATATTACCAATATATATTAATACAAGGGGAAGTAATTAGATTTATTTTGTTCATACAGATAATAGAATTCTAAATCAAATTTGAAATTATTGTATTCAGCTTAAACCTATCTACAGTAATTAAACATAAGTTAAATTGTCTTATATCAACGATGAATATTGCTTCATTTTGTATCAATATTATTGAAAGATAAAAATTACAAAAATTAGAGTGACATTCCTGGAGTTAAAGTTTTGCCAATGAGTGGCAACACAACTGATATCTACTGATATAAATTGCTTTCTGATATCTAAATTTTAAGCACATTAACAAAAAACATCAAATATTTAATTTTAAAAATCTTTTTTGGTACTATATTTTTTTCTCTAAAATGATAGTGTGTATAATGCAATTATTAAACTTGTAGCATACACACAAAAACAATTCCGAATAATAAATTGACTTATTCGAATTGTATTATTTTATAAAAATGTTGTGCTGACAAATCTACTGTCATAAAAAAAAATCCATCATGAGAAAAAAAATCAGAGAGTAAACATACAATTCAAAATAACAGAAATTTATTGTAAGACATTATTAAATAACAAGAAATTACAATTTTAAGATTTTATATTGGATTAAATTACTAATTTTAAATTTTTGGGGTTCACAGCATTTTTAGTTTTTTCTTTCCATACTTCGTTCCTCTATCAGGATTTATATCCGCTAAGCATCTGCAAAAGAAAATATATCTTACATTTCAAGGAGAAAAAAATATTATACACTTCAATTACAAATGAAATTAAAACAGCAGTAGTATCTCTCTTATAAGTACATTATTATCTGACATATATGTTGTAATGTGGTTATAGATTCTGATAATACTGTTGCCTGTACTAATATTTGCTGTTGACTGTACTTAAATACATTTCATATAGCGTAATTCCAATGCATTTAATAAAAGTTACTCCAAACGTAGATATATCTTTATGATGAGATTAAATTAAAATTACTGAACAATATTAGTATATTGATTTTAAACTGATGGTTATATTGATATCAAAGGCAAATTTTAATTTCAAGAACTTAAAAAATTTTAGAGTAATTTTTTGTAACTGTGTTAAATTTAGAAAAAATTGTTTAGCGAAATGACTGCCACATATACAGACGTCCCAAAAAGATTGAAACGCTCTTTACTTTTATTCTTGTTAAAGATAAGTGATCAGTGTAAATTGAAAAAAAAAAAATGTTTAAAATAAAGTAGGAATTAAGGTTACTTTAATGAAATATTCCTATCATTCATTTTCAAAAAGTTACAAATTTTAATTTTGGCTCTTACACAAATTTCGTCAATCAGAAAATTGTTGTGTTTAATTTGGAGATATCATTTTAAAAAACCGCATATCTGTATAACTGTATCTTTAAAATGTACTGAATCACGTTGAAAGAAAAAAATCTGACTTATGCCACTTTTCCGTAAAATAGAGACCATAAACTGACGGTAAAAATTTTATGATCAAAAATATGCTAATGTGTGTCGACAATTTTTACCACATGAATCTAAATGAAGTATGGCACAGAGATCCTATAAAGCAGTCGTACTCCTTATGGGGCCCATGAGCTGCATATGGCTAATATCATCCAGTTCTATCTTTTTTTGTGATACGTCAAAAAATATCATTTCCCCTGTGATAGATGGTCCCCATTCACAGTATTAGGGACTCACAGTGTTGGACAAACATAACTTCTTCAGTTTTAAAAATACAGATGTGCGGTTTTTAAAATCATTCTTATGTGAGTCGAATAATATTTTTCTAATTCAAAAAGTGCAACATTTTGAAGATTGGTGAGCGTTATAATTACAATTTTGTAAACTTATTACTTTATTTTCTACCTTAATTTAAACATTTTTGTAATTTACACCACTTACTTTTATTGCTAAAAAAATAAAGCGTGTTTCAATCTTTTTGACACATCCTTTATAATGCTTTGTTTCTTAATTTTTAAACAGAGTAATTACATAAAATAAAAATATACATGGAAATACGTTTGCCTTGTTAATTGGTGTAAATTAAGTAATTTTAAATCACAATAAAGCAATAAATTCATTATACTGCAAAGTGAAAAAGAAGAAAAACGTTTCTTTAAACTTAGGGGACAAACTGTAAATTGATAAAAGTTAAATAATGATCTATTTATTTGAAAAGACAATTAAACGCCTTCAAATTCGTGAAATTAAAATTTTACTTACCGAAACTTACACTTAGAGATATGATTTTATCTTTTTAATTTTGGTTCTTAGACACTAAGCAACATATTCTAAATATTAGTGATAGGAAAAGAGGGACCACATAAAAATTAAATTTCGTATTTTAATATACCGTACTTTGTGAAAAATTGCAGTGACGTGTTTATTAATTTTCAGAAAACGAATGAGATTAATACAGGAATTAATTAGTATTCATGGTATCAGATTGTTGAAAGCTAAATAATAAGTTAATTATTCTACAAATGAATGCTATCGAGCTAGGAAAAAAGGGGGTAAATTAAAAAAAGAATAATAATAATAATAAATGGAGTAATAACGCATATGAAAAAATAATCTTGATGTTGTCAATCCATGCTTCCAGTGTACATTTAGGGCAACAAATTAGCTTATTCATGTTGTAAAATATCCCTGTGATATGCATACTACTAAGCATAGAAAATTACACAAACTACATTTATGATGAATATATAAAAGGAAAAGAAAGAAAAAAGGCACCATTTACCGTTGTATAAATTCCAATTATAGGGGTATTCTTGAAACAGCACCGACGAAATTTTTTGTCCGCTTTACAGGAACCTTGTCCATGAAAATGATGAAGTCGCTTGCTGCAAAAATTGAACCACCTGAATGTAATAAATTTTTAATTAAAATTAATGTTTTGTTAGAACGAATACAATAAATTTTATATGAAATTTATAAATCTGAAAGTGAATAAACAAATTTATAAATAAACAAGTTTATTTTTCTCAAGTTGATAACTACCAAGTTTTGGGCTGATTGGCCTTAATAAGTAACAAATAACTTGTTAATAGTCCACAGGGGAAACGATCACATTTACTCACACAAATTCCTAAAAGGTTAGCGCTCGGTTTTCTCTCTGTAAATCAGCTGAACTTGTTTGTATCTTTTGAGTGCTAAACCCCTACCACGAAGACACTATACAGAATTTGTGCTTCAAAATGTATGGTAACAAGGTACCATGTGAATCAAGTGTTATACTCATTTACTTTATTAAACATACAGTCATCAGCTATTATGTAAGTTTTAAGTTCATACAACACGATTATATTACTTTAGCGATATAAAACGTAAGCATCAAATTTAATTTGTCAAATAACTTACTTTGGCAATCTAAATAATAGTAGTCCATCTGTTTTTCAGGAATATAAAAGGACTGCAAAAAAAAAAAAAAAAAAAAAAAAAAAATGTGTGTGTGTGGGTTTATAGCAAAGCTACTCGAGGGCTATCTACCAAAAGGCGATGCCTCGGGCGGAGGGCATTTTAGAGGGTTCTATAATATTACAGGAATTCCACTAAATTTTCTATCTAGAAAAGGGGAAAAAGGAGCATTTCTGACGAAAAAAGGACCATTTTATAAACAATTGTTTTTAAAGAGGGATAGGCTTAGGAGATGTCTGGGATTATAGTCTTCTTTTTTTTAAGTGCTATACAGGGATAATGCGTGGGATTTGAGAAAATCCGGGATTATTGAGGGTGGTTCAAATTCAGAGGTTCCAGACACCATTGAAGAAAAGTGTGTAGTGTAGAGTGTAGTGTGTTTAGGGCAAACCTCCACATCAGGTATCTGCAGAAGGTGGGGTGCCTTGGGAAGAGGACTTTTTAAAGGGTTCTAATGCTCATGGGCGAGGGGACACATCCCTCCAATATTTTGCCTTACTAATGATAAAATTTTAATGATGATTGAGAAAAAAGAGCATGTTTTGTTCTCCACCCCCCTCCCCTCCACAATAATCAGCAGCTTGCGATGCTTATGTTAATTTATGTGACATATGGAGAAAACCACCCGAAACGCCAGAGCATTAGATCAACAGCCATGCGGTTAGCCAGAGAACCACTTCAGCCATCTATCATTTCCAATACTTTATGCAATGGACCATTGTGGGGTCTGAAGAGAAGTGGAGAGCTATTTTTCAAAGCTCTACAGAAGACTGATACTACATGTCGCAACATTCTAAATAGTTTGTTCTAAATTGTTCAAAGTAGTTTAGGGTGTCTTTGCCTGGGACATCTGTAACGGGGAAAATTTTTCTGCAGAAAGGGGATAGACCTTCAGTATGTAATGTTAAGCATCTTCTAAACGTCAAAATTATTTCTGAACTTTCGTGTTGTAACTTTTATGATGTCATCATAACAAACAGTCATGTCTAATGAAAAATGCAACTAAATAAATAAAGTTGAATATTCCAGTAAGGTAAGATTTTTAATTTACTTTATAAAATAATTTTTAAAATGCTGTAAAATCTCATTAGAATAAACTAAATTTTTATTAATATTTCCGATTAACGAATAAATATTTTTATTAAAGAAAATCATTAGAACTAATTAAATAAATGAAATTTCCCTTTAATGAATTTTCCAGAATTACCAGTTCAATTTTCTCTTTAAATTCGTTGTAATGAAATTATACTAAAGACCCCACAAAAATATGTTTTGTCCTCGTTTGGCCTTAGAAATATATGGCAAGCCTAAACAGGGATGCCTTTCAAGAAAACCAGAAAAAGATGAAATCACATGTGAATCAAAAAATAGCAATATATATGTAATTATGCATGGCGTAAAGTTTGCGACATTATTGATAATTATTCGTAAAGTAATTTAAAATAATAATTATATATAATTAATGCATAATGCAATGCAGAAAATTTCTTACATTGAAATTAGTGTTATATCACAACTATGTAATATAACAAACACTGATTACAACATTTATATATTGCATAAAAATGGCAAATGTTTCAAAAGTTTTCCAATAAACCTGTTGCATGAATATTAAAAATGAATATCTAAATAACATATTTTTCCAGGATTAAAAAAATATTTGAAAAATTACTAACAAATACTACAAATTGTAAAATTCCGTATATTTAGATTAGTAAAAAAATTTCTATAAAATATAATCATTTTTTTACTTTTAGTGTTTGTTTTGGAAAACATCTTTCATATATATACGAGTATATACATACACACACCCCAGTGGCGTAGCCAGAAATTTTTCATGGGGAGGGCGGTTACGACTACTTCAACTCATATATACCTATACGCGTGTGTGATAAGGGAGTGAAGAATATACATTTTGTAAGGCAAAAAATTCCTCATAGGGGGGGGGGGGGAGGTTGTGACCCCCTATCCCCCACCCTTTGGCTACGCCACTGACACACATTCATAGTAGAATTGTTTTAATTCTTTTTTTCCTTTAAGTAATTATGCAGAAAAATGAAATCTTACGAAACATTGCAATTGTTATTCAAAACAGTTAAGCAATTATGACTTATGGATACGAAAACATAAAAGAATGTCAAAAATATTTTCTGTTCAAACATAAAACACCTAAAAAACATTGAAAACTTACAACACAGGATATTTTAAGCAGATGTATTAAAGCATACTGAGATTAGGGCTCATAAATGTAAATTACACCTTAATATTATTAAAATATGTTAAACTAAATACATATTTCTAAAAGGAAAGCTTAATAAAGTAACTTTCATATTATGAAAATATATAAATATTAAGCAAATAATTTATACGATTCTAAATACATTAGTTGTCCCCCCTCCCCAAAAAAAAAGCAACTTTGCCATAGAGAAGAGCAGAATATCTGAAAAGCAGTTACAATATCTAGAATATTTTTTCAAAGAAAGGTAAAAGTTTTTAAAGGTTCTGTGAGTAATTGCAAAGCTTTTATTTATTTTTTAAAATTCTAGAATGTTAAGTTTATTTCTTGTTTGCTTTCATAAATATTTTTAAACTAATCAGAGTATTCTTTGTTTCAACTTTTAATTCCTTTGCTTTTTTTTTTCAATCATATCCAAATCTGTACTCGAAGTGAAAAATTTTAAATGATTTTTTTTTTTGGGGGGGGGGATAAGGTTAAAAAATTAATTTTTAATTAAAGTAGGTATAAATTTTCACTCTCATGGGATTGTAGGTTAAAAAAAACAATGGTAAAGAAAAAATATTTATTCTGAAGAAGGAATGGAAAAAACTGAAATTAGTCATCAAAAACTTTGACCTCAGATTTTGGTCTACATCAATAATTATTTTTAAAAAATTATTATTTAGTGAAGACCAAATAGTAATTTCTTTACAATTTATTCGTTAAGATTTAGAGTTGCACACTTCTTAAAATTCCATTTACTTTACCAGACCCTAAAATTTGACTTTTAATTTGCAGCATAGCAATTCAAGTGCATGAGAAAATTAAAAAAAAAATCAACTGAGTAATTTTTAAAAGCAATACACTACAAATTATTTCTGAAAATAAGCCAAATAATCAAATAAAAATGTACAGTTTACTAACTTCATTTAATATTTAAGGTATTAGGCACTTAGCTGCATGAACAAAGTAATAAATAAAATGATCAATTATCTACATTATTAAAAAGTTAATATTTTAGTATACATCAATAACATTTAAGAATTCTAAATTTCAAATGAAATATATTCTTTATGTGATTTTGGAACCAAAGGAATTTTTTATAAAGTGAAATAGCCTTCTTATATATAATATATAAGCCAACCATCAGTATCAAAAATAGAATGATTTGCTAATAAAACATAATTTGGCAGCTGAAATTGAGAAATTTTTTAGTATAATGAACAGAGCCTGATTATTACACGGGCATGCGGGACTATAGGCCCTGGGCCCCAGAAAAATAAGGGCTCCCAAATCTCCCGATTTATTGTTATCCTGATTTATTACATATTCATAAATACTGCAATAATAAAATTTTTGCAACTAAATTTCCTTTGTAATATCTATAGCATAATTTTTGACAATAAATGGACTTAGGGATTTATTTACTGTTCTTCTAATTCAATGGTCTTTAAGACTCATGGATCCATAAACAAGAAGTTAGGAGTTTTTGGAAACGTATGGTATGGCCATACACACACACACACACACACACACACACACACACATATATATATATATATGCTTATTACAAAATATCCATCAGTTAACATTTTTTATTTCATGATGAAGTAAAGAAAATTTCGAACATTTTGGTGTATGAAGAAAATTTTTTTGGAGTGAGGAACTTTGCTCGCGTGCCTCGTAATTGCCATTCCTTGAATTATCGCACCTAATAATACAAACGGGCTAAAAAAAATATTAAAATCGCTTTTAAAAGCATAATCTTGTTCTAAATAAGTATAAATAAATAGGTAATTTTTAATTCAATTTTAGTATTCTTTAAAAATGTTTTATTTTTATGTCGGGAAAATGCAACAGCAAACAAAAATAAGTTAAAATACTTGTGACAGTATAGGGGGCCTAAAATAACCTCTTTCCCGGGGCCCCGTCCACCTATGATCAGGCTCTGATAATGAAAAACATTCTTATAAAAAGTATTAGTGCAAGATATTTATGTAGCTAAAAAAAGTGTAAAGTTAACTTACTTTGTATGGGTGAATATAGTAGAGCAGAACAGACTATCCTCTCTCCTCCAGACTCTCAGCAGATTGATGCCGCTGCCGCTTTACCGTGGAGGGGATCTTCGAGAACCTGTCCCCTTTTCTTAGAAAACGGGGTCTGGCTGGACACCACATGCTGTGAGATGGCAATACTTCTTTTTAACATTCTCACGAACAGTAGAGGGGCAGTTTCGAAAATCGCTAATTACATTTTGACGAGGCCGGCGCTTTGGGGAACAGGAACACAGTACGTGTTTGGAGAGGCACAGAAGATGGAAATTAATACTATAGTCACACGATCTCTTCAACATTAAAAAAATGTGTTGTTAAAACAGTTTTTAAAAAAGATTTAGCTCAAAAATTTTCAGAACTTAACCATTTTCCTATTTGCCCCACCATGTCTCCCTATTTTTACGGTCCTATATATGTTTACAGTTTCTAGTCATTTTACTTTAGTTATAGTTATAAAATTTTAGGCATAGCTTTAGGCATAGTTATAAAATTTTAAATCGTATAAAATATGCTTTCTTTGTTATTTTCTACTTTTATGAGCAATTTATTTTTTAACACACAATAAGTGTGTTAGTTTTATTGTTGGGTTATTAATTCATTATACTAATATTGTCCATTTTACTTTTGTGTCCTTTCATTCTTCTTTCTTTTCTTTTAATTTTTAAAAAGGTAAATATCATACGGAAGAATAAATTACAATAAAGAAAAATAATAATTTGTCATTTATGTGTGGTAATCATAAATGAGATCTTAAGACCACACATAAATTGCTTGACATAGCACGTGCAGCCAGTTTTGAAAAACAAAGGAGGACTAATAAAATTTTAAAAGGATTCAGAAATATTGCTTTCTAATTAAATTAATTTCCTCTCATATTGGTACCCTTTTTCCCTTACATTCAACAAAATTATGTGTATAGTTCCACTTAAAGTTAGTATTATTGTTAGCTAAATGAATGTTTTTTTTTTTTTTTTTTTAATATTTCGAGAAATGTGATTTGAACCCCTCCATCTCATACTCTTGCAATGTAAATTTTTCTAGAATGGGACTGAAATTTTTGTAGGAAAGGCTTAGTCGCCCCCCCTCCCCCAACTCAGCAGAACCCAGTCAGGAAGAATTATTTTTCGCAACCCTTGCTCATATACGTCAATGATGGCCATAAGAATATATGTTCTTTATTTTATTTTCAATATTTCTTGCTTGTTTTCCAGGACAGAGAAAAACACTGAAATGTGTCGTTTGAAGCAACTTGCATTTTCCAATATAATTTACTCGTCAAAATATGAGGGACTTCTGAATATTTGCATCCCTTGGAAACTGCTAGCGACAGTCAAAAAGGCTTTCGGAATCACGGATTTAACTTGCACGTACGCAGCATGTGCACGATGGTCTTAAGTGGTGGGTCGAAATCGGTTACTTGTTTGACGTATTATCCACTCACTACCACGTGTGAATATTTGTCGATGGTTTCTTTTATTTTCTGAATATAGATGAAATCGAACAGGAAACCTTTTTATTCTACTTAAGGGTGCAGTTCGAAAAAATAAAATCTCCCTCACGGTCTAAGTACACAAAACAGAATAAGCTAATTACACCAGGGGCTCGAAAAAATTCAGGAGGATTCTTTCTAAGCTGTATTACGCACCGCAATAAAAGAAATAAAGGTGCCTTTTATAAAACTTTCGGAAAAAATTCTTCAACATGGAATTCCACGGCAAAAAAAGTTTCGAAAAGTGGCATATCCTGCTAAATTTTCGATTTTTAAGAAATTTTCCTTAAAGTTTCGCTACTGATACAGGTTTATCTTTTATTACAGTGTATAATGCACATTATAAAAAGATATTCTAAAAATTTTGAAGTGCATTACATAATTAGTTTATTTGTATCTATGTACCAAAATCCCATGGTTTTTTCGAACTACACCGTTAACTGTTTGGCGAGAGGCGAACCAGAATCCTGAATCAGGCAGCAGTATGCTCATGGATGTAGCAAACAAAGTTCTTACATTAACATTTCCCATAATTTTATATCTATTATTTTTGTATGTACCGGGCGCGTATAATGTGCATACACATGTTCTTATAAGTTTTATAGAAATAAAGTTTTCTTTAAAAGTACGAGTGTACTGTAATAATCTTTCTATATCAGAAGGAAGAATTCTTTCTATATCAGAAAGAAAAGAAAATATTTTTAGAAGCAAGATAATATTTTTCTTTCTTGTGACTTCATTATAAAACAATCTTAAAATTATCTGTACATAAAATTTTTCTTAATCACTATTTTATAAAATTATATAATGATCAGTAATTAAATATCGTCCAAAATATATTTTTAACTTCGTTGTCCTTTTTCATTGGCACTTTCCTTCTAAATTGTAAAAACTTCGTACGAAACCCACTTTTGTAATAAACCACTATAATTCAAACTATCCCCAATCCACTTCCTCGTTTCCTTCAAGCGGTAATTGTTCCGACGTCTTTAGACCCCCCAGAGCTTTCTCGGAAAACCGGATGGGCTTTCCCGCCAGTAAGGGCCAAATTCTTGATATACGGAAAAAGTCCTGGAATCTGATAATACGGAAAGTTTCCGTAAAATTTCCAGGAAAGTATCCAGTGAATTTACGGTTATTTTTTAGAGTGCAGCAGTAATGTTTTGGTGAATATCAAAGCAGCAGTAATACAGCATGCATGGCTCATACTTCGTCAAAAGAAATTGTTCTGTCAAATGAAAATCTGAAGCTTTACTTGCGGATTACGAGCATGTTAAGAATTTTACTTTACTGATACGTATCCATAAAAGTTTTGCTTGATCAGGACTATAATCTTTAACCTTTGCGTCTACAGCTCAAGACACTAAAATTTACCTGTACTGTTGTACGGTATGGAAGCCCTAATTTGGGCTTACAATTATTTCTCTTGAAGTAAAAATAAATTCTGATTAACATCTTTTAATTTTTAGTCAAAGAAATTATTTTATAAAGTCTGGAATTGTTAAATAATCGGGATCTTGTAGTGTGCTTCTCTATAATATAAAGTTTAGAGCACTAATTAAGTACCTTGTTAAGTCTACTTTAAAAGTAACTAGTGTAGGGAAGGTTGTAATGCAGTAGTGCTACAATTTTTTTCAGTTAAACAAGAGAGTGGTTGCAACAATTTGAAGTATTATAAGTATGTAGTTTGCAGTGTATGCGTTTGTATAATGAATTGACTAAATTCGTACGTTACCAGAATCATTTAAGATTGCCCATAGCATGAGATTCTACAATCGAGAATCATAAAGTAACCTTAACCAGCTTGTTTCTTCTGCCCTTTGATTTTTTTTTTTTTTTTTTAAGGAAAGGTTTTAAATTAAGTGAATTTTCATGGTGTCCAATATGTGAATAGCAAGTTTTTCAAATACTTGAAATTTTATATTTAAAACTAATTGAGCAATTGAATTTCAATTACCAAAATATTGTTACTTCTGATCTCTAGAGTTACTAAGCAACAAATTTGAAATAAAAATCTAGATGAAATTTTGCTCAAGTTTTGAAAATTACTGGTACATTTTTGCTAAAATCATAAAGGTACAAATTTTTATGCATGAAGTTCCAAAAATATCGGATTGTGTTACTGCTTGTACCTATCTCTGCTTGTGTTTAGTCATTTACCGTGAATTAAAAATTAATCTTTGACCAAAAACTTGATATATTTGCTAGAGTACTTTAGGATATTGCTTTCACTTTTGCTCAGAAGAGGAGTGTAGTAGCAATAGATATGTAAAAGAATTAATTTTTTCAAAAGCATACATGTATTAAGGTTTTTGTTGGGTTTTGCCGACAAGTTCGCATGTTTGCAAAGTGACATGCATTTTCCTTACATTGGGAGTTTTGCTAATGTGATTTCTTACTTCATGAACTTTTGAGAATAGAATGATTGTATAGAAGACAAGATTCACCCCGAGAGTACTCTGCGGTGATTTAGTCTTGTGAAGCCTTAGTTACCTTCAAAATATTTTTTAAAGCTTAAAATTAAATTTAACTCTTACTTTAGTGTTGACTTTCAAGTTGTAAAATCTTGTAAAATAAGGTTTAAATTTCAAGTAAAACTATTTTTCTGTCAAACTGTTCGTTCTGTTTGCAAATTAGTTTATCATAATTGCTTTTTCATCGTTCACACAATTTATTTGAACGAAAGAGCTCTTTTCTAGAATTTTCATTAAAAATTAATCTTTTTATAAAGTTATGCTATGTATTTACTTACTGTTTTTAAATTCAGGCTTGAGTACTGTACCTACTAATAGAATTTTTAAAAATATGAAAATGTATTTAAAACTGAAGGTACTACAGAAGTTTATTATTTTTTTTTTTTTAATTCATTTTATAATGTAAAGATTCGCTTGACGTAAACTCTAAAATTCTATTATGACTTTAGAAACATTAAGCATTCAGTTTTAACACTAGACTTTTCAGTTTATAAATCTGTTCTGAAATAAATCTACATCATGGCACTTCAATATATGTATTGTGATTTAGCATTGAATGATTAATATTCTCAATTTCGCAATGTAGTCTGAACAAGAAAGTAACTGGTACTCGGATATTTAAATCCATGCAGATGAAATACGCATTTGCTCAAAATTGTCATTTGAATGAATTTTCTAGATTACCGACATACATGTCAACAGATTTCATAAATAGCATAGTTTAATATATTAAAATTTATGTGGAAATTAAAAATTTTTAAGCAACATTTATATTATCGACAAGTTAGTTTTAGAATAAATACATTAAGTTTTCAAATTGCTCAGATCTTCGGATTTTGAATGTGCCTCCCTCCTAGCATTGCCAGTATGGTTGATAAGAGGCTAAAAATGTGTCAAATTGCTTTTGAAGGTATGTTACTAATCTATTGGTCACCATGGCCTAGTGCATAATGAACATGGTAGACGGCCGAAGTGAGAAGGTTGAGTTTGGGCCTATCGCTCGGCCATCTACAGACAGATGAAACGTGAATAAGCGTTAGAATCTTCAAGGCATCCTTTTGTAGACAGATAGTCCTAGACTACCTTTGCCTTAATATGCAATGGAATCTAATACTGTAAGTTTAGTATTTAAGTACATTTAAAAATAAGAGTAGAGTCTTCAGTTAGCCTTTGTTTCTATGCAGTATGAAAGTCTGTTTGTAGAAAATGTTGAGGTAAAGAAAGTTGCATGACGAATGCTTTATGAATTTAGGACCTTTTTGTGTATTTGAAAGTGTTAATGTTTCGAATATTCGAGAACATGTAGTGTTTCACTTGATTTTGTCTTAATAAAGTATACTTGAATTGAATGAAAGTTGTCTGTTTTCTTGCTCTACTGTGAAAAATACTGAAATTCAAACTGGGGTGCCTCCCACAAAAATGGTTGATATAAGTTTATTTCTACTTTCATTCCTGAACAGATTTTTGAAATGAGTGCCTTGTGCTCCATATAAAATAAGCATCAGAAAAGACTAATGATTTATAACGTATGCAACGAATTGGTAAAGTTTGTAGACAATGACAAAGATACTCTGCTTACCAAACATACCGGAATAATTTCCGCAGAACTCTCTGCGCTTGTGGTTTGGTGTTGCTACCATTTTTAACTTTCTTCTTGCCAACGGCGTTATTACTGCATGGGCAATTCGGGCATTTGGCAGAGAGCCCCCAAATTTTTCTGAATACCGCTTTACTCTGCTAACAGTTTTCAAAATTCAAACATTCACAGACAATTGGGTCGAATTTTAAGCTATTTTTTCCAAGTTTTTTCATTTTTACTAAAACACTGTTTTTCTTACTCCTCACCATTTATGCTTTATTTATAAAAATTAGCCAATAATTAGAGTGTGTTTGACAATCCAGACGCCATGGTTTAAAAATGACGTCATGTCAGCGTTTGGATCCACGCCTACTAGAATCGGATTGAATGCCCAACAACTGAAGCGTTGACGTCATCAGTTTTATTTTCACAAAGTAAAACTAAGTTAAATTTGTGGTGAATTTCCTCACGCATACAGCATTTCAATGATTTAAGATAAAAATTGTCATTTGTCATAAAACTAATTTTTCTAATAATCACTAGTTATGATTCATTTCTGTATCATATTATATAAAGAACCATTTCGCATCAGTACGCTATTTTTCTTTAGCTCAACATATTTTCTAAAATTTGTATCATTCACCAAAAGTTTAAAACTGTTTTACTTTATGAAAAAAAAAGTGATGACGTCAAAGCTTCAGTTGTTAGGCTCTCTATTTGTAGGTGTTGTCTTGATCCGATACAATAGTGTCTGATAATTTTAACTTCTCTTGGTCGATTCAACTGAGAAATCGGATGAAAGTGACATAGTTCATGAATCTACTTGTGTAAAATAAAGCGAAAAAGCTTATGTTTAAACTTCACATGTAATAAATTCTATGTATTGAAGGTGACTGACTAAAAGATTAGGTTCGCAACAATTAACTAATGCACATGAGATAGGTTGAGTCTAAAAGACTCTTCATTTATACATGCCAATGTTCCCAATTGGAAATATCAAATAAATTTAATTTTTCAATAAATTTTTTATCAATATTGGCTTAAAAATTAGAAAATGAAGTTAAAAGATGACTTTTTTACTTCCTTGTACGGGGAGTATAAGGAAGTAATGCGATCCCAAAAAATTTCGGGGCCAAATTTCGAAGAAAAAACAGATTTTGACTACCTATAAATTTGCTTTTAAGAATTTTTTCGATGCATCTCATCGTAAGCTAGCATGCACGATTATTAATAAACGCGTCTGCAACTCATTTTGACCAGCGGCGAGTCTATTTTGGTCAGTTTTTCTATACCGACTGTACCTACGTGCGTGTGTATGTAACTCGCATATCTCGGAAACTATTGGTCGTAGAATGTTGAAATTTTATATTTAGGATTGCTCTAACATCTACTTGTGCAGCTGTCCTTTCGGCTCCATTCGACTGGATAATTTATCTACAAGGCCGCTCAAGAGATTTTAAATATATTACGCTCTATGGGCCGAAATTCATTATAGTGTATTTTAGAGGTATTGGACTATTTCAAACGACTCAAATATATGCTGTTAAGAGTTGCAAAATGAATTTCTCTATTAAAAAAAAGTGTCTTTATCGTTTATAGTTCTGCTACAGGAACACTCAAGATTTCCAATGCATTACAGTCAAAGCCAATTTTAGGGGCATTCATCCATTTCAAGCACAATACCGTCCTACCATATAAGTTAGGTAATGGTCTGACCATTGTCACGTGCCTCCCTCAAGAACTACACCAAAAGTCGCCAAGCTTGGTGACTTTTGGTGTACGTGTGTATATATTTAACTCTCAAATCTCAAAAACTATTAGTCGTAGAATATTGAAAATTTATACACATTAATGCTATTAATATTAACATAAATACATTAAGGTGCATGGATACATTCAATTCATTGAAAGTCTTTCCAATTACTACTATGACTTCCCAAAATCTCGCAAACTATCTCAAGCTTGTTGGCTTTGGTGAAATATCGCCAAATGAAGTGTCAGAAGGAAATGAAGGAGTGAACTCAGCTCGGCGATATCGAAATATTTGGCTAGAAATCGCTAAACCTTATTATTACTGATATTTTATCTATTTCAAACAAAATAAGTTTAGATGAAGTGCGCTGAAAATATTTTTGATTTAATAGACGTGCAAGGAAGTCGTGTTGTCCATATCAGATTTTTCATTAACGCATTTCAAAGTGATATTTCCCCGAAAAATAAGCTACTTCAAAATAAGTTACTGGTATGCGTAATTAATGATATTTTATTACTTACGCCATTTAAACGCAAACCATATCTTACCTGAGAAATGAATGGTTTTAGTCGGATTCTACACTTTGCATCAGATTAACAGATTGATCGTAGCGTTTGGGAACTGCAAGACACTGCCATCAACAATCAATCATTGTCCTGAGGGAACTCATCAAGGTGACTAGAGCATAAGGGAATATATTAGTAAATTTGAGGCTTTGATGAAGCTAGTGCGGAATATGCAATGAAGTTCCGATTATAAATATACTTCAGTTTTCCCATGCACGCATTATGTAATGTTAAGGAATAAGCGTTTAGTTTTAATATAATCTTATTATATAGTGTGCAGATGTTTGATTTTTAACAAGATAATACATTGTTTATATTGAGATTCTACAGATCGTTTGAAAATCCATATCGCTATATACTGGGATAGTCAAGGGACATCTTGGACGAGAAAGACCCTGGTAATTGGCTGGCTTTAAATGGCGCAGTCTTTAGAGATTGGAAGTTTCTAGCACATAAGCCATCGTAATTACTTGATTGCAGTTAGACAAAATTATCCAGTCACGATCGCGTTCTAGACATGATTGTTTAAACAATATTGATTTGGCTTATACAATAAAGGGCTCAGTCAATAATGGCTAATACATATTTAATGATGTAGAATTGGACGTTTCTTACACTTCAGAAACAGAATTGGAAGTTTATATATAGCACATCAGCCATGGTAGTCACTTGATTGCAGATAAAGACAAAATTAGCATGTCATGGTAGCGTTCTAGACACGGTTGTTTAACGAATTCCGATTCTGGCTAATACAATGGTCAAAATCAACAATGGCTCATTCATATGGCTAATTCATTCCTAGCACATAAGCCATCGCAATCATTTGACTGCAGTTAAAGACAAAATTATCGCATTCTAGACGTGGTTGTTTGAAGAATGTAGATTATGTTTAATCTAATGGCGAAAAATCACTGGTGTGAAAAAATTTATAGTAGTATTATCGGGAGCCAGAATGTTTATGATATCGCTAAAGGGTGAACTCTAAGCTTTTTAGTATTCATTTGTAAGTTTTATTTACTAAAGAGGTTTGGGTTTCCCTTGTAGTGCAAATAAAATGAAGAAAAATTATTAACATAAAATAGCAAAACATAAAAATTAGCTAACATGAAATAATACGGTCCAGGTGAAATATTCTTATTTTCATGCATCCTGCTTTTATTTTAGTACGAAATAAAAATTCCACCTATTAAGGGAATCATTTAATAAAATAGCATTTTTTTCCCATTAAAATAAGGAAAAATATTCTAAAAATATTTCTTTTACTTGAAGTAAAAAAAAAAAAAATATGCTATTTGCACATCGAAAAAAGAAATTTTGCCCCCTTTTGAGCTTCAAGTCTCCCATTGTGGGATCTTATCGTAATTTCTAAATAAATACACTTTTCTCAAAATTTTAAATTTGCATCCAGTTGAGATGTAGCATATATCAAGAAAATGTTTTAGACCGTGTTTAACATCTGTATTTCCAGAAGCAACGGTTAATGGGGTTACACAGAAAAACTATGCTTCGAATTTGTATGCCTTCACCCTTTGAAGCGCAACCCTTCCCCAATGCTGTAAAAAGGGCAGCCGTTGCCATCACTCGACTTAACTACCAGCAAGATGGCGGACGATCGTAACGTTCATTATGTGCCACAGATCTAGAGACCCCTTTTTTGACGTAGCTGTGCGCGGCACAGCTGCGCACAGCCAGCTACGTCCGCCATCGCGTGCTGCGTGCACGATCGTGCACCATATTGCTGGTAGTTAAGTCAAGCGATGGCAACGGCTGCCCTTTTCTCAGCATTGGGCAATCTATTCAGCTGTTCTCGCATTCTTCCATTTTTCAGCAGATATCAGTGCTGTTAAAAATAATCGTGACAATTTTTTTACGGGAAATAACGTGCTAAAAAGGAAAGGATTCTCGTGGAGCTATGTCACGCACAACTATTTTTATTCAAATCAAATCAATTCTTCTGTGACTGGCCACAATCAAAACGTGAGAGTTTGGTTTTCCCAGCGCGGGAACACTGCGCGTTGGAGAATTAACAAATGAAACGATGAAGACAGATGAAAGTTTTATGCTAATAAAATACTGAATATATTTATATATATATATATAAATTTACAAAAAAATAATTCGTTGCAGTGTGCATGCATGCGTGTGTGTGTGTGTGTCTATTGTATTTGAATGCAGGTGTCTGCCCGCACACAGTGTTCCGAAACAGTGACCCAGGCTTTTATATAATAACCCCTCGAGGTTACATAAAAAAGGGTACACACTTTTATAGAAAAGATCGAAATTTTCCAATTATTAAATCTAAGTAAGTTCAGAAATATTCCCCCAACACATTGTTTAGGCGAAGTACAAAATTCCAGCCTTTCATCATGGAAAGGACCAGAGACCGAAAGATTAATGCATGTTGACTAAAAGCATTTTTATATTGTTTCTCCATAAGAAAAATTCTGGAGTGACTCCACTCGACTTTCCGAACACTTGCGATTAAGATCTTTAACAAGCATTTAAATCAATTTTAATCGATTAATAATTCAGAAAATATTTCTCAGTATTTTCACTTTGAGCTCAATCGAATGTGCCGTTTAAATGCTAGCGCACTTTCAAGAATTTCTCCCCTTAGGCCATAATGTAAAAGAAATCTTTGTCGTAGCTCTGAAGAAAAAATATAAGTCCTATACACACCAAAATCAATACCGGTCTTGCGACAGTGGATTATAAATATATACCTAATTTGAGCTCAATCGAATGTCCCGTTTAGGAGCTATCGTGTTCACTCTCACACACACACACACATACATACATCTCGTAAAAATAGCATAAATAAATTCAACAGACCTAAAACATGTAAATATACCAAAATCTAGAAGTCGAATTTTTTCATGATTACAATACTTTCCTTACATGGTACTTGTTCGGAAAATAAAAATTACTTCGGAAAATTGCGTTTCAGGTGCTGTTGACACATTACGAATTAAAACAATATTGCATAATTATATATTTTCTTTCTATTATTAATATTGCTTAAACATATATCGCATAGCCTTTTCAAGATGAAAATATGAATTTTGTACATCCCCCAATTAACGTATGGAGCACATCATTTTGAGTTTGAATGTTTTGTCCGGGGCCGTGTAAAGATTAAAAATTGTATTTATTTAGATTTAATCTCCTGCAAAGTTTAATCCATACTAAAAATATCTGTACCTTGTTTAGATAAATTTGAAATTACGTATATGTCTAATGACCAGTATTCGAGGAATAAAAACCTAGATACATTTTTCTGGGACTCCTTGTATATTGATTTAATAAAGAATTGCAATATCAGTGATTTGCTTTTATTAGCATGCAAAATTTAGAACGAAGTTGTTTCAACACGAGAGAATGATTTCAGTCTTCACCGTTCGTGTTAAGCTCACAGCTAGCGTACGTTATGCTAACATGTTAATGTATGAATCCAACTTTCTCATGGGGTACAAGAGAGGAGGGTATTAACCGGGAAATACGGAAATACCGAGTTTTCGACTCTGTTAGGTGCTATTGTCACGTGGAAATATCATGAACTACTCAAGAAAGTCTCGCATGTTACAATGCAGTGAGAATTGACAGCTTATTGTTGCCGTACCATTCACGACAGGATAAAGTGTTTTTTTGTGATTTTTGATGATTTTTGCAGATAAGCTTTCAAACATTTTAACTCACTAGTACACACGTGGCTTAGACATTGATGTTATGCGTAATGTACACTAAAAGAATTGTAGTTTGTAGCACAGTGATTGCATTTTGCCTAACATGTTTTTTCCGTAAGTTTCATTTTCCTAGACGGCATGTCGAGTATAATGGAATACCAGGCAATATTGTCATGAATTTCATGCCATTAACTAAAGAACCAAAAAACAAAAGACGCTGAATGCATTTTCTGTAACGGAAAATTCTCGGAAGATCAAAAAGGAGAAATTTAGGTGAAATGCTTCTGCTGTTCTCTGTGGGTTCCACTTAACTCTACCGAAACAGAGGAAGAAGATTATGTCAGCGACTTCTGTAAGTTGATTTGAAGCAGAAATGTCTTGGATTTACAGAAGTCGCAGACATAATCCCTTTCAGTGTTTCGGTACAGTCAAGGTGAGACAACAGAGAATATCTGAAGAGCTCTAGATGTTCTCTGAGCAATTACACTTCAGTTGTTAACACGCTTTTATTAGTTTCACCTGAATGTATGTTTGTTTGTAACCGACTCCTTTGAACTCGATTTTGACCCACTTTAAACGGTCAGATTTAATTTAAACATTGTAGACTTATGAAGGACCGATGACAATACAATAATTTGATAAGTTTATCCCATTATCCTGATTAGGAACGTCAGGATTAGTAATTTTCTTAGAAATCCTTTGCGTGAGAGCAAGACAGATGGAGCAAGCGCGCGGTCTAAGCACCATTTCGGCACTCGGCTCAGCACAATGGAGTAGAACCTCTCTCGCTATTGGTAACTGTATTCAATGGTATGTTTGGGTAGTTACGTTTTTGAAATCCAGATGGCAAATCTAAAAATTTTACCTCAATATTGTTACCTGGATGTTTGTGTTTGTTGTAGTCGTTATGAAACATGTTTGCTTAGAGACCTATTTTTCCTTTTTTGTGAGGAAGGTAGCATTTAACAGCAGGTTAATTAATACTTTGGTGCACAGCAGGGACGTAGTCAGAGGGGGGGGGGCTGAGGGGGTTGCTAACCCCCCCAAATGGGACCTTTTACTTAGCTTACAGTTTGATATTTAGTTTACAATTGAAGTTTAGCTTTAAATTTGATACCCAGCTCACCCCGAAATAAAAGCCTGGCTACGTCACTGGTGCACGCCGAAAATAAATTATCTCACAGCTTGTACTTTCCAACTTAATGTTCCTTAGTGTCTTATGAGAGATATCGAAAATTAAATATAAATTTTAAATGAATACAGTTTAAAAAAACTGAAAAACACGCTTTTATAGCAAATCGAACTAAAAAGTGAAAAATAAAAATATACTTTAAAAAATCTAAGAAACACGCTTTAATGATAAATTGAACTAACTAAAAAGTGAAAAATAATTCCTAATATAGAAATAAATTAATGAACGAAAAATAGTATTATTGTGAAAAAAGCGTGGGGTGCTCCATATTTCAATTTTTGGGAATATTCGATCCGTACGATTAGTACAAAAATGATACAAAAAATATAGCACAAAGGACCCCACACTTTTTTCACAATAATACTATTTTTCGTTCATTTATTTATTTCTAAATTAAGAATTTTTTTTTCACTTTTTAGTTAGTTCAATTTTTCACTAACGCGTGTTTTTTAGTTTTTTTAAACTATATATTTTTTAACTATAAAACCATATTTTAAAGATTATAATAATTAGTTTTTTCAATGGATTAAACCACTTATTCCATATTACCCGACTACTTCATGTTACCCTCCATTTGCAACTTTTTTTTTTTTTAAATAATTTTTTCTGTAGCACAAAAATAAATTGTGTTTCTCTTTAAAAGTGGCATTTCATTACAATTAGTTATAGTATGCAATCATGATAATTTTGGAGATTTTTTATTAATAAATATGAGAACTATTTAGAAATGCAAATAGAATTGCAAACCCATAATACTCTCCTCTCCTCTGCGTATGACTGAGTATTTGCATTCCCACATTATATTTCACGCTTTAATAATCTACCTTCATTTGAACTTCTGAGACTCATGCATTAAACAGTATTCTCCACTAAAAAACACAATATTATGCATTTTCATGCCTTCTCTTAACTATCCCAAACGAGTCCCTTGAGCTTAACCAATTTGTTTTATTTATATGACTGTTGACGTTCTTTAACTAAAAAGTTTAACTTGCAGTCCTATGGCACAACCATTTAAAGAAATAAATAAAAAATCTCAGACATCGCAGAAAGTATTCTGTTACCCAATAAAAGGGGCAAAACTTTTCAAGTGGATGCTTAGCATGTGCCCCTTCTCGTCAATCAAGATTACTTTTCAGCGAGAAAAACTCATTCAACCTGATTTATGCCAATTCCCTGCGAAGTCATTCCGGGCTCCCCAATCGAACATTTGTATTCAGTGATCTGCTCGGTAGGCCTGATCTATGGCTCTCGGGATGATAAGCTGATAGCGCGAAAAATTGCTCTGTAGTATTTCGCGTCAGAATGACACCTATTTCTGATAAGTGCCGTCTGCAAATGCCATCTATTGTGCAAGGGAGTTTTATTTGTAAATGCTCCGTTCTGATGTTCGGGAATGAATTTAAGGGTTGAAAGGGATTCTGGAGCAGGATTGGCCGAGCCCCTCGTAAATGGAAAAAGCATTGTCTGGGTATCTGAGGACTGGAAGCAGACTAATGTATGTGGAATGTTATGTTGTTTCCAGATTTCAAAATAAAGTAACCGTTTTACAAATTAGTGTCCTGAATAAATTTAAATAAAAAAGAACATAATTAAAAAAAACTTTCTTTCTGTTTTTGCGTTATCTATATGTATTTGCATGATCCGTTTTTGTTTAATTAACACAATGTGTGGATATCTGCAGATTGGGCCGTGCCCAAAAAAAAATTTCGTTCAGTGTCCAAAAATTTCGGAGGGGGACCAAACGGTGAAAAAGGCTAAATTTTTCACAAAAATACTCCTTCATTATTGTTTTGCTAACAAAATTTTGAATTTTTTTTTGGGGGGGACCGGAACCCCTGGTCTACCCCCCCTGGGCCGGGGCGTAGCCAGAGGAGAGGCTGAGGGGGGCTGCAGTCCCCCCGAAATGGGACACTTTACTTAGCTTACAATTTGATATTTAGCTTACAATTGAAATTTAGCTTATAATTTTATACCCCCCTCCCCCCAAAATAAAATCCTGGCTACGTTACTCTGCCCCTGGGTACGGTTTTCCCTGCAGGGGCGTAGCTAGGGTGGGGCAAGTAATAAGGGAGCGCCAAAAAGGAAATTGGGAAATCAAAACTGCGAATGCGATGGTTCTTTTAAGTTCACTTTTGGCATTGGTTCATATTGTTTACATGATATCACATGCCCACGCAAAATTCGTTGTTTGTTTTACATCTTACATTTAAAGAACTCTTTCCCAAAAACTGTTGCACCCGCACTCAAAATTCACCGGACCGCAAAAACTAAAGTGTGAAGAACAACTTTTCACCTTTCAAAAAGAATTAGAGAAGCGAGCTAAAGCGAATTAAAAAGTTCAGCAATTGTCATCGATAACGTCATGGGTGAACAAAAAGTAGAAGACCATAATGAAACCGTTACGGACTGTGTGGGAAACAGCGAGGCAAAACAAAGCAGCCATGTATGTGAAGCTGTCCCAAAGCCCGAAGAAAATGCTGAAAATGAAGACTCTTATATGGATTTATAAAAGTATGATTATTGTGTTTGTCAATTTTTTGCTGAGATCACTTTTTCATAATTTTCTAAACGTGAACACTTATTTGAAAATCGGGAGAGGGGGGGGGCTCGAAAATGCATTTTGCCCTAGGTGACAAATATCGTAGTTACGCCACTGAATATGTGTATTGTGCATATGCATGTACTTGTAATCATAATATAGAGCTAATATTGTACACAAAATCTCATAGAACTCAGAATTATTTCAAAATTTAATGTTCGATTAAAATAAACTAAGCAAATTGATAAAGCATTGTTGAGTATTATGCTAATTCTTTATATATATATATACATATACATATATATAAATTTACTGAGTGTGTGAATTATGCACTCTTTCACGAATGAATTCTACTTTATCTCATACTAGCCACCAAGGCGACCAGCTTCGTCACCCTATACCTTAATATTCTCGATGATTATTGCTGTATTGCCCAAATTATTGGACTCATTTCACCGAAAATAAAGTTTCTTTGTTTTAACGATATTTGCCGTTAAATTTATTTAGGTTAGGGTTACTACAAATTTTGGGTGTCATCATAAAAGCCGATGGTGGCCCTGCCAAGTACTAACATTGCAAAATGTACAAAAAGACATAATTGGAGATATTTCCATTCATAAATTGATTATAAAAATACTGTATTCGGTGATACGCTGTGGAACATTCACAAATTCCTACAGAAATACTTCTTGCAGTAACTGCGGGCTTCCTCAAATTAGTATTTAGTGTTGTGCCTTCCATTCATGAGCTCTATGGCTGAGCTAATAAGTACTTTTCTTTTTGAATATCACCAGTGCTGTGCCAAAGTTAGCAACCTGATGTTTTTGCTCTTATAGTATGGTTCGATTATTTAATACGTATCCCTAGTTACAATAATATGAAATAAACATTAGATGACTAAGATGTGCTTTATCCCACTGCATGGTGACATTTTTCAGTCGATAGATAAATGCGCCAAGTATTGTAAATTAGGTATTTTAAAGCTGTGAAAAGATCCGAAAGATCCGATCTTGCATTTTCACGTATCCATTATTGCTATTTTGTAATCTAGCTAGCTGCACATGCGCATGTAACGAATGTGCTTGCTCCATTTGACGTCATTGAACTGTCAATTTGGATTTTTGCACATTTATTATTATTACGCTAATGTTTACGTCTAGTTGTTGCCGTGCGCAGCGTAGAAATATCGTCGATTTTAGCACCGCATACGTTAGCCTATTATATAAGTAGATAAATACACAGCGTTTTTAGTTGCTTTTTACAAACTTGATAAAAAGGATATTAAATACACTGCTTTTATAACGAAACAGTAACTTTACTGCACTTAATAAAATACGAAGGATATACCTACAATTATGACCTTTTATCGTTCAGAGCCATGCAGTACATGCAGAAAAGTGTTGTTCATTGACAGAAAATACAAATTACTGCAGGTAAATCATTATTAAGTTATTTTTGCGTGTTAATTTCCAGATAAATTTACCTTTCCCGTAACTTTGTAAAATTGAATGAAAGAAACTATCAATAGTGCCTTTTTGGAAACTAGTTTTACAATGCATAATAGCTTTTAAAATTAATCAATATTTGCCAGAGGACGAGTGACATTAGTTTCTTAGAAACTCTTGCTTGGACCTACTAACCAACATGCCGAACGAGCGTAATTATTAGTTTCCGAGTCCGCTAACAGTCGAATGGCCAGACGGTCTAAATTTTTGATAAATTATTCACTACAAAACATGAATACAGACAGTGCGTGAAGAACGTTTAAAATTTGTAAGTACTAAAAAAGCTAAAATTCAAAGGAAGTTTTTTGTTTCATGGAAAAAAAAATGTTTTGTTGAATTCATAAAAAAATTATTGATTCAACAACATTTGCTTGGTGCTATTACAGCAGTTTGATTTTATTGGTTTTCAACAAAATATTTTGCTAATTAACAAAAATTACAAAATTTTTGAACAAAAATATTTCTTTGCAATAGAATAAACCAAAATTGTGTTGAATCAACAAAACATTTTTTCAGTACTTCTGAATATTGGACTCACTAATGGTGAATAATATCCATTTATTATTTTCTATGGAATAAACTTATTGAATTTCTATGTCAGTATTTCTTAGAAAGAAGAATAAAATAGATTTCACAACATTCCTTATAAAGTTAGAATTTCTAAAGTGTTTTTTTTCATTTATTGTTATTCTATTGCAACCAATTTCCTGTCAGTTTAAAATGAATGGAGAAAATTAAGAAGCAAAGAGCAAAGGAAATCGAAAATAAAAAGGAAATAAAAGTAATAAAGAAAAAGAAAACCTTTCTTCCTAAAAATCATTAAATACTCTTCATACCCATTTTTTTACTTCATTTCTTTTCATTTTGGTGAGCAATAAAAATTCTTTACACTCATAAAATCTTTTTGGGTCGAAAAAATTAAACAAAATGAAACATTCATTTTTATTTATCTTTACTGAATTTCTGAAATTGCGAAAAAAAAGGCTAAATCTAAAAACATATTAAAATTGCTATAGTTTAATTCAAATATTCTTATTGTATAAAAATTGCTTTTATTGGAAGATTCGTTCAAAATTTTCTATCATCTCAGAATTAAATATATGTAAAAGGAATTTAGCAATTTTACTGTCTTAAGCGGTATTAAGCAAACATGTGAAAGAGTAATATTTAATTTAAGATATTTATTTTATAATTATATTCATGTTCTGTCACGTAGAAATATGAAGCTATGGGTATTGAATACGTTTAAAAATAATATTATTTTGTTGTTGACAAATCAAAACTAAAATTTACTCCTGATTTATTATATTTAGAAAATAATAGTAACATATAAGGAAATGCACAAAAATGTATATAAATAAAATCGAAAATCTTGGTTTATAGTTTGATATGAATAAACAAATAATTATGCTTTTGAAAATTAGTATCTACAGGTCATGTTTGCAACTTGCTCTCTCTATCTATCGAGCACGTTAAAGTTCTAACCTTCTAAAATATGCTCACAATAATATATGTAGCATGTAATAAAAAGTTATTCAAATATTCACCGTATTGAAATAATTTATGAAGCCATTTGAAGGTTTTGAAGACGGAGAAATAGCCTGTTATGGTTCGCAGCATGTTTTATCAACTATTTTATTTCTTCTTTTCAATTAAATTAGAATTACATAATCTTTTTGTTGTGCAGATGAAGCTACTTTACATGAATACAAACACTGCCTTTAAACAACGAGGTTGTTTTTAAAACAAAATAAAAATATCGTTCTTTGCTAAAACTTTCGTAAGTAGTTGCAGATAGCTTTCGATGGCAGATTTTGCATAGTTCAGTGCATTTGCCTGGTTATTAAGTTCCATTAACATTCCGGGATCGCTAAAAAATTAAATTATACTTTCGGTTGTTGCTACCATTAATTCTCGATTGAAAATGGAACTTACATCATTTGCAGCTTTTTTAACAGGACATGGAAGAATATTTTTTTGAAGTGCACTGAATAGCCGGGGATAATGCTTTGTGGACAATGTTTTGATGAAATTAAATATTTGCTTTGCAGTAGTATTTGGGTTGTAAAGATTTTAAATAGTAGATGCATTTGTCACGACTCTTTTATCTACTGTAAACACAACCAATTTAGATTTACCATCAGCATAATGATTGCTGTTAACAGTAGCAAGTAAAATCCTACGCCTTTTCCCGTTTAGTTGTGGATGCACGTTACTTCGTGCCCTTCATGAACATGAAACTAAATAGGAGAGAAGGGTGCTAGTGTGGACAATTTTTATAAATTTGGCAAAAAGTGTGCTAAATATCAGTTTTAAGATATCCGAGTATTTTTAATCCAATAATTTGCACTATTGCCTTTATTTTGGTTAAAATATAAAATCATTCGACCCAATAGTTTTTTTAATAATAATTAAAAAAAAATTATTTTTGTCCACACTAGCCCCATGTTATGGGGCTGGTGAATTCTAATTAGAAAATAAAATACAACTCATTAAAACATACACAAAAACATAATGAAATAAATTCTAACCTTGATAGTACATTCCTTAATAATTGTTAACCATAATAATACATATTTTAATTAATATTAATCCTAGTGATTAATTCGTACTACTAATTAAGAACTGTGTATTTTTGAGTAAATATCAAAGACAAAACAACTTATTAGAGAGCTATTTAACTTTTATTTATTTAATTAGAAAACAATTATTCTGCTCTTATTTAATGATGTAATTTGACATTTCAACATTTAATGCCAATTGAGATGTCGTGTGAATTGTGCTACCAGCAATTAAAAAAAAAATGTTTGAGTTTTTATTATTTCTATAAAAATAAGATTCTACAGGTTGTAATTTTAATGAAAAAATATTTTATTTGTTAAAACAATAATTTCTTTAAATCAATTTATCACTGTACAAAAATCAATATAATTTATTAAGCAAATCCCTTAAAAAAACCTTTGTAATTAAATTTATCTCTATAAAAGTCTAATACAGTGAATAAATAGTTTAAAATATAATTCTAATATCCACGATTTTACTACTGAAAGCTGAATGAGGTTAGAGTTGACATATCCGTAGTAGCTCCACCACTATGTGTCCACACTAGTCCCATAGAATCATTTGTTTATCTAGTTAAATACTGGTTGCTTTAAATCATTCAAACCAAAAGTGAATATTAAAATATGTAAAGAATGTATTCATTTACAACATACTATCTCATTTAATTTAAAATAATGCATTAAAATAGTCTAAACTAGCAATTAAAAAACAATTGAAGAACTTACTTTTCCAACAAAAAGCCCTGTTTTATAAAATTGCTGCCAGAATATTAAGTGTACTGTCACCCAACTACACATATATGTGTAGATCAGTGTTGCTAACCTACAAAAATTAACAGAGAAATTTTAACTGCTAAATAGAATTATTCAAGTTGTCCACACTAGCCCCCCTTCTCCTCTACCTTTGGGGATGTAAGAATTTACATTATTTTAAGGAAAGTAATTCAAAATAAACGCAAACTATTTTGTGAGGTAACAATATTAACACATGAGTCTAAACTGCGAATTTATTTCTTCTTACCAATCTCATTTTGCTATGTTCTGCAGCATGACAAATTTAATTACCCAACGTGATAACGGCGTATTTTAGAATTAAAACTATGGATATTAATTTCCGTTAACCGATATTTTAAACATACCTGCAGATTTACAGAAAAAGGACTGTCAAAAAAGTTGCCAGAAGATGTTCTCTTTGTAATTTATTATGATTTTGAAGACTTTTAGGTAGTATTTCTCCGTTTTTCCAAAACGTATATTTTTGCTCGTCTATGGAATGGAACCCTCAACCACTTCGAATGAAAGTTATTTGCACTTATGTACTAGAAGCAATTTCACTTGCTTGCAGATGATTAAATGTTGAATAAAGGATTTTCACATTTAAAAATGGAATTCGGATATATATTGTTTTTCAATTTGATTTGCAGCCAATTGGTTCGTGTCAGAAATTAATTATTTATGAGTGAATTGAAAAAAAAATACATATTAAGATTGTTAATCTTATCCTGTAGTATTAATTTACTATACTACTGATTTAAATCTTCATCAGTGTTGTATTCTGCAGTATGACAATTTGATTTCCCAACGTGATAATGGCGTACTTTAGAATTAAAACTATGGATATTAATTTCCGTTAACCGCTATTTTGAACATGCCTGTAGATTTACAGAAAAAGGACTGGCAGCAAAGTTGCCAGAAAATGTCCTCTTTCTCATTCCATCTATATTTTTAGCTGAAAATAAATAACGAAAATCATTTTTATAAAAACAATTCCCAGTGTGGACAAAATAAAAATAAACAAATATTATTTTTTACTCGATTTTTTTAAAATCTAAAACGTTTATCTTTTAACGGAAAATTACCTATTCATGGGTAAAGCGGATATATCCCTGTAAAGCAAACCAGTTTCTATATCAATTTTTGCCTTGATGGATTTTATATCAGAGATGATGATTTTGATGGAGTGTTCTCAATTAATATGAAAAGACAAGAGAAAAAACGCATTAATGATATTTTGTGTCGTAAATGGGATTTTTTTCATCTGCAGCAATTTTCAGTTTCGCTTAAGCAAACAACAGATTTGAGTCTCCTTCAACTGCAGACTTTCCTGTTTAACTTCTTTGTGAAGTTAAAATTCTATACATCAGTAGTTCTTGTGAAGAGGATAAATCATAGTATTTATATCCTTTTCAGAATTCACACGAATTACTTTAGTTGTCACTTCAGTTTCTGTAGTTGTCAAAGTATTTCTACAGCATCTACAGGAGGGTATTTTTGGGGAAATGCGTTTCATAAGCCGCTGTAGTACATATGTATCCAGCAGAGGAAATAACATGTTTACAAATTTGTTTTGTTATGTTGTCGTGTTTATTTAGCTTTCTGCCTACTTGGAAAGTCATTTTGAACACTGGGAGAAATTTTTTTTTTTTTTTTTTTTGGATCTCCAACATCAACTATTCCGCTTTACGTAACTGTATTACTGGATATTTCATGCGAGATGACAATGCTGTTTCAGAAGTTGTGACTTAGAGAACCAATTTATTTTCGTTAAAAAAATAAAATTTCATAGTTATTTCTAAATATTTAATTATTTTTCAGCTTATTCAGTATCTTAAATAGGTTATCTCAAATTATAACACCATTTTCCCTTTTGACCACGAAATAAACTGAATTTCCTTCTTTGTTTGAAGTAGTATTCTTTATTTACGATTTTATTTTTTGATAAAAGTTAAACTTAACATTGCTTACACTACACTTATGAATATCTGCTATGCGTTTTATAGTGTGATATCTTTATTGTTCTTATTTAAGATTACGGAAATCGTCAAGAACTATGATACTTAACGTAATTTCAAACTGAAAGTTCTATGAATTTTCAAATTCTCTTTTTCAACACGCAGTTAAAGATTATGCTGATAGCCGGGAATCAGGTTCCTCACGACTCCATGCTGCAGCTGACCAGGATCATGCTAAGATAGGAAACCACAGTCGTCATGGGCCGGAATGCCTGATGGTCCAGAATAAATGTAGATAACCTCTCCTACGAAGGTCAGAGTCATATGGATTGTGTATTGACAGTGGCGAGTCCAACACCAAAATCACTCGGGTCAAGGTGTCACTTCGAGTGGCAAAAGACCCACCAGACGTGAGTTCTCGCTCTGTCGGACGACTTTCCACGTTTCCTTCGTCTCTGCCGATGAAAGTTCGTGTCACACCCGAATCATAAAACTGTTGGTGCATTTGCTATCAAAAGTCATATTACTGTGTGGTACGTGTATATGAAATAATGGTGGTGTAGCATGTATTATCAAAGGTTGCCGTGGGTCAATTCCCGTAATGAATGCAGGGACAAACTCGTGAACCACGCATATGTCGGACAAGATCTTTCCGTAGTTGTAAACCCTGCCGTAGACACTTAGAAGGTCTTAAAACTTTGATGTGTGCTTAGACGGCAACAGGGGGGTGGGGGGTCGGGCAAGGAGTCTTACCCCAGTATAACCCCGCTTTTCTGGGTGCAAAGCACTGCGACCAATTGGTCGTAGGCAAGAGTTTACATTTGTCCTTTTCGCATTGGCTCTGTGAGCTTTCAAGTGCCCTTCTTAGCAGGAGAGTTTCGCCAACGGCGGGTGGTTTTCCCGATGGGCTTCCGCCACCTGTGATGCCCATTGTTGGGACAGTCCAGGTTTAGATTAATACATAGAAGTATCGCTGCTGAGACTATTCACTTTTCAATCTTTTGTATCATTCTCGAAAGTGATTATGAATAAAATGGAGCTTCACATGCTTTTATAGAAGAATTATGTAAGAAAAAATGGCTCTATTACTACACTGAATAACATGTTTTGTAAAATCAACGAAAATTTAAGGTTGAAATACCTCCAACAAAATTTCTGCTAAGTTGACAAAACAATTTTGTAAAAATTATTTGGGTATTTCAACAAAACATTTCTTCAATTTAACGAAACAATTTGGTTAAAATAAACAAATGTTTTGTTAGTTCAACCAAACTGGTTTGTTTAGTTAAAATCAATCCAATTATTTGTGTGAATTTAAAAAATGTTTTTTTTAGATGTATATGTCTCATTTTAAATGTAAAATGGCTCGTTTAACAAAATTATTTAGTTGTTTTTGTTGAATCAACAAAATTATAAGTTTTGTAGATTCATCAAAATTTGCTTGGCTTCATTTCAAAGAAATTTTTCTGTTCAATCAACAAAATTTTATTAAATTCAACAAAACATTTTTTTCCGTGTAACTTATTTTTACGAATTATTTCATTATATAATTCAACACATAATACAAGCTATTAATAAATCTTTATATTTATTAAATTGTGAAGTAAAATTTTTCTTTTCTTAAAAATATAAAGTTGCACATTGACAGTTTATACACTTTTTAGGATCTTTTTATTTAGACTTATTTTTACTATATGAAATTATTTCTTAATAATTAATGCAATCCAATAGATAACGTATGCAAATACAAATAAGTTATGATAATGTTTTGTAAATAATATGAAATGAATGATTTCCATATCTTCTTTAAACATTTCTTCACAATTAATGAAATAATTTATCACATTACTTTACGACAGTACTACTTACTAAGGAAAAAGTGTCTCTAAATACATGTAAGATAGATCAAAATTCTAATATTTAAAAAAAACTCCATCTAAAGAATATATAGTTGGCACTTGTAATTTGTAATACGAATAAAAAAATGACAAATCGTACGTGGTCGAAGATAAGGCTAATAATTCTGATTTTTATCGCCTTGGTCTTTCCTCTTTTCCTATTGGATGCGAAATGGGATTTACATACAGAAAAAGTTTCTTGGGAACATTCATTTCTATGGGGATGGGTATCCGAATATAATTTGCATTTTTAAAGCATTACTCTTCCTTCGAATCGTAAGTCTTTTGGAATTATTCTTTATCTCGTTCTCAGGCGTGGAAGTGACATTGCTTTTCAGAAGAAAAATAAAATGCAATATATTTTGTGAAATACAGGAGCTTTTAGTAACATATTATTCGCGTAATGTTTATAAAAAAGGAATCTTTAATGAACCTTTTTCTTTTTGTCACTATTGTTTGCATTAATGATAGAATACCAAGATGCGAAAAATGCATGGGAGATATCACAGAGCTCACCAGAGGAAATGACGAAACAAGTATATGTTATAATGGAAAATATATTCGCAAACAGTATTTTAATGAAGCCATTTATAGTCTTTTAAAAATATTCATGAATATTCCATGAAATTCTATTTGAAAAAGTGTAGACTACAACATGTCTTACCTCCTGTTTAGTCAATAAAATCAACAACAGCAACAATCGGCTAAATTGTAAAATTTTAGATTTTGTTGCTGTTGTTGTTGTTTCCAGTGCCCTCTGGCTGAGCTAGGCCACATTCTTCGAACAGGCGATGGGTGAAATTGAGCGGCTTCTACTGAATTGGTCACCGGTGGAAGGAAGACCTACTTAGCTCGGATGTCTTCTAATTTTGAATTAATTCCAGAAGAGACACCAGCATTTAAATTCGCACCCCACAGATGCATCGTTTGAACATGGAGGCCATTAGAGCCACGAAGGAGTTTAAGTGCTCCAGTTCCTTTCAGCGTACATGGTTCCACAGCACAGGCGCGTAGCCAGGAAAATTTTTCGGGGGGGGATATGAACTTATATGTGTATAAATAGGAATTTCATCACTAATCCAAAAATTTAGGGGGGGGGGATATATCCCGATATCCCCCCTGACTACGCCCCTGCCACAGCAGTCCATTTGAGAGAGGTTGTGACCCTCCCAAGGGCTGACCAACGACGCCGCCACTCCACTTTCGGTGTTCTTAAGGGAACATTAAAAAAATTTAAATATAAAAATGATCGTGTCAAATGGCTCGAAGGCAGTGGATTGCAATTATCCAAACATCATATAAAATGTAATTTTAATTAAGTCCATAAGAATTTCACAAGATTATACGCATATTTATAACAGAAAATTGAAGTGTGTGTTACTTTCCAAGGCTAAAATACTACTGGTGTGGTTTACGAGCTATCTTTTTGCAAAATGATTCCTTTTGCCCACAGAAGATTAAAACTATTGAAATCCGAAATCTGACGAACAGAAAGAAAATTAGGGCCCGAAATGTCCTCTTCACATTCGCGCCAGGTGTTTACTTCGCAGAGAGTGCCAATGCTATTTCCTCTTGAAAACATGCTGGTGGGAAATGAAGGGATATTGAATGTACGAATAACTTTTTGTCACATAACACCGGCTCGATTGGTCCAAAGGCTACCAAATTTAGTATGGTGGTTCCGTAAATCAATTCACGACACTCCTTGGAGCGATTTTCTTCGAAATTGCGTTTAGAAAATATTTATTTAATGTTTTATGCAATGAATATAAATATTTTACAATGTTTATTTAATAAATTATTGTGAAGGTTTTTTGTTTTTCTCTCTCCCCGGTTTACAAATTCACACATGTCGGAGGATCGACTTTGAATTTTCTACAGCTATGTAGAACGACATGAAGAAAGACGTAGAAACTGGAACAATCTATAGAAACATCACGACTTTTTGCAGTGGCCTAGTTGGTTTAGCCACAGTGTCAGAACCAGTGGCCACTAGACTGTTTTGGGACCGTGTACGCTAATGGGAGCTGATAAGCATAGTACCTGCCTTGGCTGCAATGTCCTCCGTGTTGAAGCGATACCTCTGGGTATGCCAAGTCTCTTATCTGAATTTATTCAAAATTGGGAGACTCCGAGCTAAATCAGATTTCCTCCCACTGAGGCTCAATGACAAACAGAGTGTTCAGCAACAAGAGCAAAAACAACGGTATAGTTCTACAAAGCGAATTGAAGTTTGCCTTTTTTTAACCTTTGCCTTTGGGTTCACTATTGTGATGCAAATTTTACTTTATGTGTGACGAAGATTAATTTATACATTTTAAGTGTTTTGCAGATGAAAAGTGGAAAGCGCTCCCTATTCCAATCCGAATGAAACAAGTTCGAGCACCCGAAAATTCTGACATCACGGTGCGACCGAAAGAAAGTAATCGACGATTGACTGAAAATCTTGAATACCATCGATCCTTACGGAGCGTTAACCAACCAACTACAACAACTGTTTTCAGCGCAATACTTTTCTTTTCACTTTTGTCAAGAGTTGTCATGTGCTTATGCGTTGTTTTCCGCATTTCAGGTTACTTATGTTTTGACTGACAAATTTTACTATCCTGAAATTTAACTAACTTTTAGTGTAATGGAAGAAATATATTTGAAGAATACAGGCTTATTCAGAACTACTGTTAATAATTCTTCTCTTCGAAGTGATTATGGATCGTTGCAACAAGACGACGTTCCTGTCGCCATATTGCTTTATGATTCTGATAAAATAATGATAAAAAATAATGAATAAAGAGAAACATTGTAAACAACTTAAAGCAACGTGTTTTTGAAATGTAGTGATAAAGTTCTATCATTTTCACTGCCAGGAGAACAAAATGCTTTGGGTACAGCCATTAAGGCTAGCTTAGTTTATAAAGTAACGATTTTAACAGATACAAAATATGCCAAATTGGTAAAGAGATCTATCTTCTTATAAAAAAAAAAAAAAAAAAAAAAAAAAAAAAAAAACAGTCAATCGTAGGTTTGCACGTCAGAAGTGAAAACTTCCTGTCAAGATTTCTCAAATTTATATTTATGCAGTTAAACAGGTTTTCACACATTATTTATTTTTATTAACAAAAAGTAAACATTTATGAACGTTTATTCGCATTTTTATACATATAAAATTCTTTGTAAATATTTATTTTAAATGTTTTTTTTTTAAGGCTGTAAGGGTTTCGCACATTTATTTATTATATTCTCACATTTTCACATATTTTTGTTTTCACACATTTTAACGTAATTTTCACTCCATTAGCATTGGGAATTTTTAATTTCTTTATTTAATTACATTTTGAATTTCGCTCTCGATTTCTGTGCAAATTAAAAATTAAAAACGCGCGCACAGACCGCAACATGACACAGCTGGTATATGCGTACGGTATACATCAGCGATACACATATTTCTCCACGTGTTGGATTTTGTTCGGTTCAATTAATAATTATATACGTGAATTAATTAATTATCCATAATTATGTACTTACGTTGTAATGAACACTAATGCTATTTATTTGTAATGAAGGATGGATTTATAATTCAAATTCAAATGCACTGTAGTATAACAGGTATAATTCAAATAATGTACAATATATAATTATTAACACTCTCCGCATTGTCAAATGAACTTTATTGCACAATAGCTGTATATCTATCCAAATTAAGTACAGTTTTTAAAATAAATAATCTAAAATTATAGCACCTACCCGGCTATAAAGAGGAGTTTGCACTTTATTTGCAAAAACATATACATTGTACATAATTTGTACATAAAAAGTGGATATTTTTGAATATTTTGAAAGTATACACTTGTGCAAATTATATGCATTTTTTGTGTACATTAAAACAAAAATTTGCGCAGATGAAAGAATTTTCAGAAAAATCTCAAAGTCTAATGAAATTTTTTTAAAATCCGACGTCTATAGCTTAAGCTGAGTGATCACCTATCATATCACCCAATTTCATTTCTTTCGCTTTAGAAGTTACTAGCAGCGTGGCCCGGCGTTGCCCGTGCAATGAATGAGAAATGCCATTTACCTTAAATATCGATTGTCAAGGGAATGAATGTGAATCCTCCCGCTGGAATGATAAAAAAATGACACGGGATTTCCCGCTGCAACGAAAAAAAAAATGAACACGGCACCTAATAAAATACAGAGGTTGCCAGGAATTGGGCTTGGCTTGGCTGGAATGTGAATCCTCCCGCTGCAATGATAAAAAAAAGGACATGGGACTTCCCGCTGCAATAATAATAATAAAAAAAGGACATGGGTCTTCCCGCTGCAAAATAGAAAAAAAAAAGAACAAAGCACCCGATGGCGTAGAGGCTCCGGGAACTGGACGTGGCTAGATTTCTCCTCTTCTACCTGTCTGTGTTCTAACAATCATTTTACACCAACTAAAAAAAGTATTCCAGTGCAAGAAAAATTTCGTATGTAAATTTCATATTTAAAACGTGATTCTTCATGAAAAATGATTAATCATTAACAAAACTGAAATAGGGAATTTGGCTCATAGTCGACTGCTTTATTGAATGTCTGTACACGCTACACACACACACACACACACACACACACACACACAATGACAACAAACGTTTTCAGAGATCGAATTTTGTTGTTTCTCTGAGTAGAAGGCACTTTTAGTAGTTTTATTTTATTATATTTCTTCAGTTTTTTCTCAAATAAATAAACTAAACGGAAACTTTCAGGGTAAAAGTACAAATCTTTAAATTTTGGGACTTTTGTCGTCCCCCAGAAGTCAAAGTATTTTTGATGACAAATTGAAAAAACGATCTATATTTGGGGACTGCCCTCGAATTTCGAGGACGTATGGTCACCTTATAATCTCCACCTCTCTCTTTCAGGACGCCAGAAGAAATTCCTCCCTCCCGCGAAGCGTGCTCACAGTTGAAGCGACCTTGAAAACCAGAGGAAGTTTTCGACTTTCATTTTGCGGAATTTGCAGTCCACAGAGAATTTTAACCTGTTATCTTTTCAGAAAAAAAATCATATAAAAAAGTCTAATAAACATTTCTGCACGGTTCAAAATTTAAAGAAGGGAGAAATAAATGTTTAATAAGCGATAGAAAGATGGAAAATTTTTGCCCGTTAGGTTTTTCGATGCGACAGTTTAAAAATAGCATATTTTTAAAAGCCGTACATTTTGTTCGAAACAGGATTTCCTTTAAAAAATTCCCAAAAATCGGCAAATGTAAGTACGATTTTGTAACAAATTGTATTTGAGAAAGAACACTCTGTAGATTCCGATGATATAAAAAATATAGTATTCGGACAGAAATTTAGCTCGCGATAACGTAAAATGCGAGAAAAATGGCCAAAACCTTACAAAACATAAAATAACTCAAAAACTATTAATCCGATTAATTTCATTTTTACGGCATTAGCTTTCTCTTGTCCTATTGAGTGAGCGTGCCAAATTTGGTCCTGATCCGTCGAAATGTCTGGACGTGTATAGCGAACAAACAAACAAACAAACAAACAAACGAACAAACTCTTCTCTTTTATATACATAGATTAAGTGATGTGCGAACAAAAATATACGCAGCTTGAAACAATTTTCAGAAAGTCTCAAAATCTAATGGATTTTTAAAAAATTCGAGGCATATAGTCTAAGTTGAGTGACCACCTATCATGTCACCAAATTTTATTTCATTCACTTCAGTCAGTTTTACGTGATGTGCGAATAAAAAAAGCGTCGCTGACAAAATGACAGACAGGCAATTTTTTTTTTGGACGGTCGTACTGGGGTCCCGAATGCTTAAAACGGATAGAAATCAATTTTTTTTTAATACCAAGTAGTGCACAGGCAAAGTCTAATTTTATTTATTTACATGCATAAAAGTTCCCATTCCGAAATTGAAACAACAATCACTTCAAAATTTAGTCATTTTATCCCGAGTCGAACCCGTCTGGCGATTAGAACACTGGCGTTCCACTCCGAGAGTCTACAGTTCGACACCAGTGGCGGAAGCAAGAAGGACGCAGTTTAAAAGTAACTTGAAATTCTTACGTATGATAACAGATGGCAGAACTAAAATTCAGTGACATCACAGTTCACTTTTTCTCCATATGTATCTAAGCGTGACGGTTATCTTGATTCAGTACTTTTCCCCCATCCCAAAAGTGCCCAACTTGCCTAGAGAAGTTTTCACTTAAAAAAATAAATAACTATCCGACGAGATTATAAAAATGTGTGACTTATCCTTTATATGAACAATATCAACTTGAAAATATGATGTTCCACTTGAAGTTTTACATTAAGTTAAAAAAAATACTCTCTTTTCCATGTTTTAAGGGTGCGTTTGTTATTATTGTGTATGTGTGTTGTGTTCTGGGATTAAGGCCAATTATCTCCACGAGGGATCTAGGCCTATGGTGGGGTGCCCTCCATGGGAGAAGGGGGTCTTTCTAAGGGATTCTAACCCGTATTTACCCTAAGTTTCGAAGGAAACCACGGAAAACTCCGAACGGTTAGGCCGGCGGACACGACGTGGTTCCGAACCACGCACCTTCAGTTTCCCATTTCAGTGCTCAATACACTATGCCACTGGTCGGTCGATTTTGTTAATATATTGGTCAGATGATAAATATATTTAGAATATTTATCTTTTTGATATCCAATCTATTATGAAATTAATAAAATTTCGGAATATCGTTTGTCAAAAACTAATATAAACTAATATGCGAAGTGCGACTACACATTTTACAGATAGCACTTGACTAAAATTGATTGTTTAGAAATTTTATTTCATTTCATTGAGGAAATTATTGGAGAAAAATCACTATTTATGAAGCTCTATCATGAAGTCTATTTCAACACTTCTTCTAAAGTGATTATTGATAGTTGCACGAAGATGACGTTGCCGACCGCACTTCGCTTCGTTATTCTGATCCGTACCCAAGAACATGCATTCCCCTAGATGTGAAGGTTCGTTCAGGCTAAGGTTCTCACAAACAATCCAGGCTCACAAACATTTCCTGGCTTATATCGCTTTTGGAATCGTAATTATGATTGATTTTCAAACCCGAATCGTTTCTAAAAATCACAGTCTAAAAGCACCTTTTGAGCTCTGCTATAGTTGAAATCTCCTTACATTTGCGTATTTTGAAAAGGTAGTTACTAGAGGCATTTTCAATAACGATAAAAATTTTCATTAATCAATATTACTATTGCAATCTTTCCCCAAGACCATGCATATGCTTTGATTGTGAAGGGGCTTTCAGACTGAGGTTCTCACGAACTATCCAGGCTCCCAAACATTTCCTGGCTTATATCATTATTGTAGTCGTAATTGTGATTAATTTTCAAGTCCGAATCATTTGTAAAAACTACAGTCTAATCTCACCTTTAAAGCTCTACTATAGTTGAAATATTCTTAACGTTTGCGCGTTTTTAAAGGTAGTTTCTAGAAGCATTTTAAATTACTAAACAATTTCCGACACACTGCGAAATAATGCCTCTATCTTAGCATTTTTATCCTAATCAATTTACATTTTTGTTTTCATTCACACATATTTTCAGCAGAAGTTTTACTTTTCACCTTACATTGTAACTCGAACAAGATTGCAAACCCAATAAGTTTATATTTAGAAACAGTTAACCGAAAGAAACAATTGGAATTCAAGAATGAGCTTCCTTCGTATATTTGAATTGCAAATTTAGATGAAATACTCTCGTCTTAAGTGTCACTCTCAAGAATATGTTCTTTTAGGAGAGGGTATAAAAAATAAGAATTCCAAGTTCCCATTTTATCCAACTACTTATTTGGCATGTTCCCTTTCTTTGCTAGTTTCAATTACTTACTCAGAAAGATAGTTCTTGTATATTTAGCAATGGTGCTTCATGTATTTTATCTTTCAGCTCCAGTTGACACTGTTGTAGTAGATTGTAATACCCAGAAAGGGCTGTTCATTTAAATCCTTATTTTAAGAACAGCCTTTTTTTTTGTAGGTGAATGCGTACTTCAATAAATAGTTTTTTTTTAATGCAAATGTATAGGATGTGCAGTATTTATGAGTAGTTATTCATATTATTCAGTAATATATGCTTATTTTACACTGCAAAAATGTTTAGATTTTAACAATGTTCATTTCTTAATATATTCTCATAAATACTCAAAAGGATAGTGCAATAAAAATGCAGTAAGATCTTAAATCCTTGTATTTCAATACACAGTTTATTTCTGGCAATGTTGAGACTTTTAAAGATATAAACTAAAGTACGTATAATTTTAGTAATAATTCAGCATTGTGGAACTATCTGCAGTTAAAATACCGCATTATTGCAACAAATGTAACCAACGAGATATTTCTAATAATTATAAACTATCGGGAAAATGTCAAATTACTTTAGTCAGTTCAACGCAATATAATATATTTTAAGTAACAAATTTATAATCTCTTCGCCATGTTGATAAGCAAAATTTTGCAGTCATACATTTTCAGTAAGCTCCACTTTCCTTTTTTCCCATCGTGCCTTTCACTGTGAATTACGTTTTTGCTTTTATGTGTTGTTGAAGTTCTTATATATCATCATATACCATTAGGTACCACCAAGAAGGAGAAATCCATTGTAGTAGGGTAAAAAGAAAAAAAAAACCGTACACATTTTCATATTTCGCTTTTAACTGTTTTTATGTTATGCCGAACTCTTACTTGTTTCCTCACAGATCGCGTTTTTTGACATTCTTGTAAAATAAAGTTAAATATTCAAGTGCACAGACTTGTGGAAATGTTTCAATAAGCAAATGTTGTAAGGTTGTAGACAGACGTGTACGCATCATAATAGGCACTGTCTTGAGCATTTGGCTGTATGGGAAAAATGGTGATATCGTAAGCTTTTACGTAATGAAAAATCCAAACATAGTGCAATTTCCCACAGACATTTTGAAGATGGAAGTTGTTCTAGTGTATTCAGCATACCTCATTCAGTCATCAACATTTGTCGCTAACACTATCTCGTTCAGTTTGGCCGTCTCTTAAAACTTCTGTCCTGTTTGTACAACTTTTCAGAAAACACAGATTTTAGATTTGTCATGAGAATAAACATACTGCATTGCTGCTAATGGAAGGAAAATCTATCAAAGTAAAATTTGATCATAATGGGTACAACTTCGGAATTTTTGCCAGTATTCAGTACCTTTATCAATGGCTCTTTTTATTTTGTTTACCTTAACATACAAAGGTGTTGCATTTTTTAAAAATGCAGTCAGCGATTCAGCTGTAATATACAGTAGATCCACGTATAACACGGGTTCATATAAGACGGAATCGTATAAAACGGAGCAACATATGCGATCTTTTTGGAAGAAACGGAGCAAAATATGCGATAATTTAACACACTAAAAAAGGTTCGCACGACCCGGTAAATGAATTAGATGTTTCTGCTAAACACTGCCGGTGATGCTGATGTGTTTGTATAATCTAAGTGACTCCTACAAAACGAATTCTTGTTACACGGAACACATCTACCGTGTTATAGGGGTCCACTGTACTTAATAACAGTAAAGTTCCAATTATGTATAAAGACTCTACAAGCATTACAATTAATTGTTATTTTCAAAGCACAAAAGACTCTAAACTCAACGATCTTGTAGTACACTTCTAGAAAATATCGCTAAGAATTAATTTAATTTTCTGACCTGAATACCGAAAATCTGTACTTAGCAAAACGCTTTTTTTTTTTTTTTAAATTCCGTCGATATAAAACTCAATAAATTTTATGCGTAAAATAATACTTTAATGTACAATTCAAGAATTAGCATGATTCAATAATTTTGAAGCTGACTGACATTATACAGAACTCTGAACTTCATAGTAGAATAACAGCATTTTTTAAATTCAATTGTTTGCAAACTCCATTTCTTATAATTTCTTATCATTTATTGTTTTTTCTTAATGACAGAGCAAGACACAAATTCATAATATTTGTAGATTTTTCAGTTCAATTTCCATATTTTTTTTATTAATTAATATTAGATGTATCGGTAACTAATGTCATTGTTTAGTATGTCAATATGTTGCTTAATCAAAATTATTCAAGCTAATAATACGAAATTTGGCATGCATGTGAGATTTTTAAAGTAGGCGCTATATTGGAGAGCAATTTCCAAAAATTCATAAGTTATGGCGGATGGGGAGCCAAGACGTTCTTTTCATATATCCTGCATGATCCCAAAAGAAACATGATATCCATAAAATTCTTGTTGTAAAATACAACACTCACGAACGCCTAAAAATCGATTTCAGAACATTTCGAATAGAATCCTCCAAGGAAGGTAGACGTGAGAAAAAAAGGCCATTATTCTTGAAAGAAAAAATAATACATGGTGTTTCAAAATTCATGGGCAAAAATTTAAGAGGTGGTAGAGGAATACAAAACTGTTTAGAATCACATAGGTGGGGGTCGGAAACGATGTTTTCATTTACCTATTAATAATCACTTTAATAATCAATCTTGTATTGAACACTGCATAATCAATCTTGCATAATCAATTGTATAATCCCTACTTTATTGATCGATCTTCTTACTAATCAATTTTAATCAAGTGCTTTTGTGAAAGATCCATTAGTTTTTGACGAACCATACTGAGAAAGTTCACTATTATTGAAAATGGTTATTAGCAGATATATGAGGACTACGTTTCCGACCCCCCCCCCCACACACACACATTGCTATTTGTTTCTTGAACAATTCTGGCTTACAATACCACCCCTTAAATTTTTGCCCATGAGTTTCGAAACACTCTGAATATTGTCTATAAATTATCGCTTTAAAATGTAACAAATATGAGTGTAATGCTTAATCACAGCTTCTTTCAAATTCCATACTTGCTGAAAATTTATTTGTTTGAATTTTATGCAAGAAAAGGACATTATTTTACGGTATACCTAATAATATTTTATCCACATGAGAAATGGCGTGAGTCCTTCAAGTGCTGAGACACATTTCAGCACTAAACTTTCACTAGACTTCTTTGTGAATCATTAGCCTAAAATTTCCCATATGGAAAGTTACATAACCAAAAGTTATATGAGCAAATTACATTTAAAACTTAAATGCTATTCTTTTCTCTGATTTAAATCAATTGACGCAATATACAAAGAATTTTCCCTTTTGCTTAAAAGAATGTTCCTTAAGGTACCGGCATTTGAGAAACAAAACAAGCAATAATTTAAAGCAAAATATTCGATAAACAAGCAATTCCCAAAGCGATACTAAACACACATTATAAAAGCAAAATTTCACATTAGAACTCGCTTACATTCTTCAGAGATTAATATGTCAGAAGAAATGTACATTAGTAACGGTTTCCCTGCAATTATTAATCGATATTCTGAAAATTCCCCGGATATTTCTGACTATAACACCTAGCAAGAGTTTTCTACCATTTTTTTTTCTCTGTCTCTCTCTCGCCAAGATATACTGCAGTGATATCTCTGCATTTATTTTCATTTAGAACTCCAACTGATGAGCTTCGGGAATTCAGACTAATGCGTTTTCTAACCTTTCCCTAGCATATACTAATTTGTTAGGTAAAATGGATTTTTTTTTTCTTTTCCCTGTGAAATGTGACTTTTCGTGTAAGATGGTTTATTGTGATTGAAAATAAACATAGTGATTTTTCTTTTTAACATTAGATTAAAGAATCAATTCAGATTTAAAAAATGAACATTTATTGAAGAAATTTTCTTTTCTGGACAAGGATGAGTCGAATTCCTTTGAAATTATTTAATTCAATTTACGGAATTGCAGAATACTCATGTGAATTAATGAAACGTGTTTTTTTTTTTTTTTTTTTTTTTTTGAGGGGGGACTACATAATATCTAAGCAACCGATAGTGTTTGTTGGTTTTTAACAGTGTCATAACTGATAAAAGTACCATAGAATTTTTCAGTAATAAAAGTGATTAAAAACAGAAAGAGAATTCATCTGAGGAAAAAGAAAATATTAAATAGATGTTTTTAATTCTTTATAGGATTATAGAAAGTTTTACATAATTAAGGAATGTAGGAAAATTTTTTAATACATTCGCTCCATAAAATGACAGCTGTCGTCATTAAGCGAAGATTTTGAGACAATTGTGCATGTGCAAGTTTATGTATCCAGTTTATGACTGTCTTGGCAGAAATTAAGATCGCAAAATTTACATTTTTTAGAGTGTATTGCTAACATCTGGTAGTGATATTTAAAGCTCATTAAAACAAATTTATGTTATAAAATATCGCTGTTTAAAAAACTACCAATAGAAAGCCCAAAGTCAGACAATTTTCTTTATCATATGTTAATACAAGTAATAATAACTCTTGTTACATAAATAAGTCATGTTTAAGAAATTTTTATTTTTAATCGTAAATTGATAAAACTTTGCAACATTTGCTGTTTAATAAGTCCAATTACAGGTTCGAGAATAAAACAAAAACTCCACCTAAAACCGTAAATTAGTTCAGTGTTCAATATCGCGTTCACAGAAGTTTATGTCTTACACAAGATTTGTTGGGCTTTTACTTTTTACTAAGAAAAACTGAATCACTTCTTCAACAAAGAGGATATTCGGCATTAAAATGGCAATGCCGATTCTGCATCTGCTTTCAGGCATTGTTCTAAGCTCTATTGTAGCTTTAAGTTTTTGCTTTATTTTCAGATCATTTTCTCTTTCAGATCATTTTCTCTTTAGAAATCGTACGTACTGAAAAAAGAACTGAACTGTTTTGTACTGAAGCTGTTATTTAAATAATTGATAAGTGCGTGGTAGTAAAGTATAATTTTCTAAGTCTTCTGTTCGAAAATAATGCATCCAGCTAAAAAGCCTAAATCAAAATCTTTTTAATATTTTGACATTTCAATTCCTTTACGTAGGAGCTCTATATTATACACCGTTTCGATAAAACACATCAGGCTTACTACTTTATATTATCAAGATCAAGATAAGAGATCATTAAGAATTTTGTTTAAAATGCTATTTAAGAAATCCATTTTGTTTTTACGTTAAAAAAAGATGATGTAGAGATACCCCCTGGAAAAGTTAGAAATGATTTTTACATTATTACGATTCCTCATTTGTTAAAAATTATAATTATTAGAAAAGCATTTGAAGTCATAGAATTCCGCAAACACTTCTTTTAAACTCTCATCTCTCTGTGCTTAAAAAATTATGCATAAAAAATAATTGTAGATTTTATTAAATTAAGATTTAAGGATCATATTTAAAACAATGCTGATTTTTTAAATGCATCCTAATTAATTTAATGTTTAACTCTATCTATAAAAAAACTGTTATTTGCATTCAATTAAAACAATAAATGTACATTTTAAACAACAAATTTCGCTACACAATTTAGTTTTCAATCACGTTCCTGAAATCGATTTTCTCCTGTACAATTGATGACTGTTTCAGGGAAAAAGTAAATAAGACTCTGTCTCGAGAATAACCAATGTCAGCCATAAGTCGACCGAGACTCTTTTTTTGTGTCAAACGGATGTTTAGAACTGATCCAGACAGCTGTCGAAAGATATTTAGAAGACACATGAAGAAATAAGAATTGATTTCTGTATAACTTTTATGGAAAGTTGCAAAAGTATTGGTTATGCCCAGCTGAAAAACTTCCTCGTCTTAACGTTTTTATGTGTATTTATGGGAGAGCAAATTTAGAATGGTGGTAATGTGTGCTCTTTTTTTTACGACTTAAACATTTTGAATGATGGGGGCTATAAAACTATAAATAGATTCAAAGAAACTAGTTCTAAGGAAATGTGTAGAAGTCAGCTCATAATCGAATTGCATCGCTGTTGGAATATGAACGCATGTAGAAATCGTACGTACTGAAAAAAGAACTGAACTGTTTTGTACTGAAGCTGTTATTTAAATAATTGATAAGTGCGTGGTAGTAAAGTATAATTTTCTAAGTCTTCTGTTCGAAAATAATGCATCCAGCTAAAAAGGCATCACATAAAACTTGTAAAAGCTAAAATCCATGAAGGTAAAAAACATATAAAGCGAATTGCAAAGGTGTAAAACGTAGATAAAAGTAAGTCAAAGACATCTCAGGACCTGGGCTCCTATCCAGATACCAGCCAGACTAAAGCACACGCTTTACAATGAATAAAGAATACTAATACGTTGAAGAAATGAATCCAAATTATGGTGTGAGATTTCATCCAATATATCGTGAAGTCTGGGGTCAGTACAGTTAAAATAAATTTGGTAAAAAGCTTTGGTAAAAGCTTTGCAAGAGGGTATAATATGACGAATGATGGGGTGAGTATTACAATGGGGGGCACTCCTGTGATGGTTCACCTAGGAGTATAAGTGATTAAAGTTTTGTGTGATCAATGCGGAGGTGCGTCAAAATGACGCTGAGAGTACGTTCGATAATTCAACGGTCATGCACCGGTGCTTGACCAGAGCGTTCGAAAAGGTGGATCGTTGCCCGGAGCCGTAAAAATAACGGTGTTTTAAAACTTTTTTGGCCATGTAGTGGTTGTTTGCGCAGTGTGACCAGAAGGCAACTAAAATGACCCTGCTAACGAGGTGAGTTATTGCGGTTATTAGAGATGTTGGCAATGTTTTTTTCTTGGCTTGGCATCGCCGTAGCGCCGTAGTTCACAGTTCTGCAACCGGAAAACACCGGCGCATAACCAACCGGTGAATTATCGAACAAACCCCGAGTCTGCAGTATGGATGAAATGACCAATGCGTGAGAGCTGATCGGATAGAATGAAGTTTGTTTCCAGTTTCACTGTCGCATTTATTGATCCAGGAACCTTTTACTATGCAAGATATGCTAGACTTAATGCCGTTGTCTGATAAATTTACCAGTGTGCGGAAGGATAGAATGCCTGGCTAACGCGTCTGCCTTCTCACTGCCAAGAATCGCAATAAGCCTATCCCAGACAGCTTGTCTTAACCTTGCCTTTCAGAGTAATTCACCAAACTGGATGATAACACAGTTGAAAAATATTTGCATAAGGTGGTTTTGTTGTTTTTCTTAGGGTTCCTTTTTTCTACTTAAAGAAAGAAAAAGCTCACTTTATTGCTTAGTTTTGAGCCATTCCTTTAAGATAAAAATGAACTGTAACAAATTAAGATAATTTGCAGACTTGTTCGATTATCTCTAGAACTACTGGACCGATTTTAATGAAATTTGATATGTACATACATTGATATAATACAAAACAAATAACCATTAGTTAATTGTAATACACACGCATGATCATGCGTAACACATATTGGAATCGAAAGGTATGAAACAGCGGTTGCAGAATAAACAAAAATATGGGTTTATAAGGAATATGGTCCTTTCTTACAGGTATACGGGTCTCGCAGCGTGATTTCATGCTTGAAGTAAGACAGTTTATCATTTCCAGTGGCAACTGGTCCTCCTCGTTTAACAACGCTGTTTTCATTCCCTAGATGGTTCTCGGAGGGGGGCTGCGAGTTGTAATTGCCCTTCCCGGAACGTCCCAGATATGCTGTATAGGGTTAAGGTCTGGATATCTGGCTGGCCAATTTATACGGTGAATATCCTCACCTTCTAGAAATTCGTCAACCAGAAGAGCACTATATGGCCTCGCGTTATCGTCCATTAAAATGAACTCATGGCCAACTGCATCCCTGAAAAGCGAACATAGGAATCCAGGATCACATCCCTATACCTCACACCAGTCACAGTGCTCCTTTCAATTACATGGAGAGGTGTGAGGTTATCCAACATGATGCCTTCCCAGACCATTAAACCTCCTCTCCCATAATGGTCATTTACGCGGTAGGTAACGGGTCCCTGGCTCTCTCCATATGAACGTACGACGAGAATCGGTGTTTAGGCTGAACCAAGACTCATCAGTGAAGAGAGCGGTCGCGCATTGATCCATGCTGTAATCTCTATGCTCTCCGCACCATGCTAAACGGATTCTTCTGTTTGTAGAAGTGATCGGGACACAAACAGCAGGTCTTCTTGCAAACAACCCTCTCTCATGAAGTCTTTTGAAAACACTGACCCTTGATACATCGGTTCCTGTGGCTTCATACAAGTCACGAGAGAGCTGAGAAGCTGCAGCACTCTTGTGACGCCTCGCCATAGTGGACGATCTTCCTTCTTGACGACCTTGCCCAGGCCTTCTCTCGAAGGATCCGGTAACCTGGAACTGTTTCCGTAAGTTACACACGACGCTGGGTGTTAAATTGAACTTTCTACAAATCTGGACTTGAGATTGGTCTGCTTTTAGTCACCCCACAATTCGCCACCTCATTCCACCATCTAAACGTTAGTGGTTACTCATTTTTACTGTTATAATTTGAAATTAACTGATTTGCTGGAAATTAACATCAAGAATTTCACCGAGGTGTGCTAGGGAACGAAATGCATTTCAACTATAAAGCCTGTTTCTGTGCTGGCTCTGCCTACACACGCGTGTACGCTAAAGTAATTGACGTACAAGATTTGCATTTTGTCTAGAAGCAGTGGTTTTACATTCAGTTCAGTTCTTTTCATGAAATTCGATAAAATAAGCAAATTCTCTAAATTTATTTCACCAGTGTATATTAATCTATTTGCAAGCGATATTGAAATTGTGTACCGAGATGAATGATTTTATATTTTTTGTTTTTATTTTTTCCGTTACAGATATTAAAATTACATATATAGGAATGAAATAAAATGTACAATATTATTTTATTACAAGAAATTTATTAAGATTTCACTTCGTTCTCTAAATCGAACTGTATAACATGATACATTGCAGATAAACCTGCAATAAATATAGATCATTGGAGGAATTTTATGAATTATGTATAAGTGCGCAATGCGCATTAAATATCAAATACATAAAATCAAAGAGTAATTTAATATATCCACTGGGATATCTGACGTTTAATTTGATAAAAGGTAAAGATTTTTCTTGGAACAGCTTCAAGAACATAATACCTCCTTCTCGTGAAGAAAAAAAAATTCCATTTCCTTTATATTTTTCTTCCCTGGCATTCAGTAAACTATTATTGTTTATTTACCATGAGACCTTTTGATTCGATTTAATATCAAGTTCCCTGTGTTATTTCGGGTTATTTATGTTGGTATAAACTTTGAGGCTTTCTAGAAATATCTAACGCTACACGATTGTTGAAAGCGGATTTATCCTGATCAAATCTAAAGTAAGGTAAAGTTAAGTAACTACATTTTCTGCCCAACCACTAAGGCTCTTTTCGCGGTAAAAACCATCAAAGGCATTACCTTTTAAGGGTTTTATTTTATTCTTCTGTATATTTTTGGGGGTGATAAGTATTACAACATCAGTGGAAACTGATGTTATGATACTTATCACCCCCAAAACTAAATCAGTGGAAAATGCTTAAGATAATGATTTTATTAAATTCTGAATGCGGAAATCTATAATATATTTTTAATGCACCTTCGTTGTGTAATACTATATTTTCGTTCATTTTTTGAGCACTTTTGATGAAATGGCACTAAGGGAAGTGACTGGCTTAACTAACACCAATCCTAAATGTTTCCAGACTACTTGTTTCATTCATATAGTTGGTGCATGTAAAAACTTACAGTGTATAAGGATATTGGTTTTGCAATGTTACAGATTAAACCGAAAGAAAATATGTACGCATACTTGTATTGAAAACGAAAGCAGTTTTTAAATGAAACACCATAGAGGAAAAATATTGCCTTAATTTTCACTTATTTAGCTGTATAAATACTGGCAAATAAACTTGAATATAAGTTTAAACAGAACATATTTGATATCGAAGGCATGATTTATGTATACGATTACCGACAGTTTTAACAATTCATTCCTTTGAATTTGCCAGTAAATTTTGAACTATGTACTAAGAAACATTGAAGTTCTGAGTATTTTATGCATACATTTATTAAATGCTTAAGGAAAAGAAAATGATAAAAATAACTGATACCCGCTTGACATAAATTACAAAAAAATATAGTGTTTCCATTACACTGAATTAGCCCCTTAAACTAAAGCCACATCAAAAATAGCACCATATATTTTTAGAACAAAAAATAATTTTTATGTATTTACTAATCATTTCTAATCTAAGAGTGGAACTACTTAAATGCTTGAAGGTTTGTTTTATATACACGACACACTTTATATACACGCAAAAGCAATCGGCTCATTATTTGTTTGCATTTTTGTTTTTGTATAAAACGAAATAGTGTCACAGACATCACAAACATATACACTGCAAAAAAAGTCTGTCAAATTTACAAAAAAAAAAAAAAAAAAAAAAAAAACTGTCAGCCAGGACGCCAGTTTATTTCAATTTTTTTTACAGAAGTCTTCCATAAATTTTACAAATTCTCAGTTTATTTTACAGAAATAAAAAAAAAGAAAGAAAAAAAAAGAATATGGAAGACTTCTGTAAAATATACGGAAATAAACTGGCGTCCTGACTGACAGTTTTTTATTGTCAGTTTAACAGACTTTTTTTGTGCTTCGTAGGTATGATGCATACAGGGTATCCCGAAAAGGTAGTAACACGCTTTAATTCTTTATGTATTTGACATAAGTGAAAAAGTAAATAAAAATCATGTTCAAAATAAAGTAGAAAAACAGACTTTGTTGAAAAAAAGTTCTTCATACTTCATACAACTTCAATGGTTAATTTTTTCGACATCATCAAAAATATTGTGAGATAGTAAGCTGTGTCTCTAGACTTTCTTACACATGCAGTGTTATTAAAGCACCTGTTATCTAATTAAGTTCTTTATAGAACATTTTCCTAGCGGCACAAACAGAATTTTCTCTTGAAAACGGTACTCCCCCCATAAGGTGTGCCATCAACCACCCGCAAAAACTCTGAAGAAAAAACTTTTTTCCTCACTATCTGTTTTCTGTTTCTGCGTTTGTATTTTAAATAATCGCAAACGAGGTCTTGATCAAATAAGAAACGACTGTCCTGATATGGATTTTCTAGATGATATTCAGATTTTTCTAGCATTTCAATGTACTTGCATGGTTTTGAATTATTATTTTTTTTATATATTCTAACTCTTAAAAATAAGAATAAATCGTAAAGACGAAGAATTTGTCAAAAGTTTAATAGTGATTCACTAAGCAATGCCAATAACTACTTTGGAACAAGTCAGAGCGTCAAGACCTCACTCTTGTGAGTTGTTGCTAGATAATGGTTAACAAACTTCGAATCTTTAAAATCTCGAAACTTCATGTGAATGAAATGCAACACAGTTGATCTGTTACACTCCATAATATGCCACTGAGTGCACTTGATGTTTCTTGACGTTTGCTGGGTGGCCGATAGCAAAAATTAGATTCCTTGAATTATCAGCATAACCATATCCATAATTATTTCAGCTACTGCTTTTGTGTTTTCTTTCATAAACAAATAACAATATCTTATAGGAAGCAGGATATGTCTCCTGTAATCTGATCACGGGCTATTGGTGTCACATAGATGTTCCAAACGCTGCCTGACAGCTGTCGTAAAGCATTTGGAAGTTATCGGAACATAGACATCGATTTGCTGCTTTTGTGTTTCTTTGAATACTGAGAATTTATATATTTCTTTCGATAGTCTGACGGGGTTAAAATAAACATCTTTCAATGTATTTATGCGGTTTCTAATTATATGTCGCAAAACATATAAATATGAGTAAAATACAAAATATATAAATCCCGCTTAAGGCATCGATTATATATATATGATATTCTTATATGATTTTGCGTGTGCTTGAAAAGCATAAGTAAGGATTGATTGAAAACAAAAGAGTGGTTATAAAAGGGGTGATCAAATGAAAAGGTACGAAACGTCGTAAAAACTTAACCGTTTACATAGTTGCCTCTGCCGCCATTAGAGAACGTAGCGTGACATCTAGGGATGCGATTGGAGTCTTCGGGGCGGATGGGGGCATGCGGGGCGCCTGCAGGAGAGGGCAGAAACTCTCATAAAAAGTACCCTCCTACGTCCAATTGACGCGGCAGTGCGTGTGAGGACAGGATGGCGTTCATATTGCAAAATTCGACGATTTAGGGACAGCGAGGCGTTATCCGATTTCTGACAGCGGAAGGTGTTAAACCGTCCACTATTCATCGCAGGGTGATAACCGTATACTGGGAAGACTGTGTGTTCCACAAGTCAATGAGAAAATGGAATGTCCGTTTTCGGCAAGGAACTGGCCACGTTCAAGTGACAACGGCTTGATCATCCGCCCTACAGTCCGGACATGTCGGCGATTTCCCTGTGTTTGGTTCACTGAAGAAACACCTGAAAGGGAAGCGCTTCAACTCGGACGACGTACTCAAGGACGTTGTGTCGGACTGGGTCTCGTCACGGCCACAGGAATTCTGGGAACAAGGAATCCTGCGGCTTGTTCATTAGTGGGATCGTTGTGTTCAGGCCTATGGTGTATATTTTGAATAAAGTCTACATTTGTACCCACCGTGTCGTTTAGTATCTTTTCATTTGATCACCCCTTGTAATTCGGTGTATTTTTGTGAGATTCTTCTGACGAAAAGTGCGCGTAGAGGTAGCGTGAGAAGAAAGAAAGACAACTCTACTATTTAGAATGGATTTTTCCTTGATAATCTCGCAGGGGAGCAACGGTTCTGAGAGACGAGCAGAATCATGATGACATGTATTTTCGACCAAGATAGACTATTTTCTTTCTGAATTTCTCGATAGGATTAACGCTGATCTGTATTGAGTTTCTCGGATCATCTGTGGACAGTAATTCAGACAAAGTGACGCGACTTGTTGCCCTCTCGAGTGGTTAAAGCTACATGACATTGTGTTGTCGCATACCGCCATACTTACAAAATTGACAAAATTTCAGTAGACAATGTTGAAACACACACTGTATGGCTCGATATTTACGTTGACTAAAACGGGCATAACTGGAACAGCAAAGTGATGAACACTGTCCGGAACTGATTTCAATCTCAGCAAAACGACTTCTATAGACAAGGTAGTTGCCCTTTGGAGAATCAGTAACACAAGTGCTTGTGTAATTTTTTGCTTATTTCATAAATAAATGAGTGTGTTTATTAAATGAAGTTGTTGTTCAATAAAAATGTTACTTAATAAAGATAATAATTTGGTGATTATTAAATTAGATCAAATTTCCAAGCACTGCCAAGGAATGACACTCATACAATATATTCTCTTTTTGTAAATTCTTTTTTACTGGGAATGCCATTTCTAAAGAACCAATGATGACATTTAGTCTCAAGTTCACACTCAGCTTTGCTACAGATTAAACTTATTAATAACTTAATCTATTACAATATGTTTATACTTTTATTGTAGTATTTATTGTCAAATAATAATTAAATAGTTTACACATTGGCGATGCAATTTCAGTCAAATAACATACAAAAATTACAGCTTTATTCCATGATAATGCTAATAATGGAGAATCCGGACACAATGCATATATTTTTACCTTAGATAATGTGTTTATAAATTATTATATTTATTGCCTTTCCTTCAGTAATAAATGCATTCCGATTTAAAACTATCCCCCCCCCAAACAAACCGCACTTCTGTTATACTGATTTAATCCATTAACACCAAGAAAGGTATCCGAATTTACTAAATTGATTTTCCACTTTAGCAGACTGGAATAAACGTGGAGTGAATGTAGTGAAAATAATGGTGTTAGAAACCACTTCAGTATTGTTATTCAACACTAGTTAATTATTCAACATAATATCTTTGTGTGGGAGCACAGCGCGCGGGACTGCTACGCTGTATAAACAATCTATCATTTATTAAATCCAAGGCTGTGCAAGATATTGATGTATTGATAAATTTTTCGGCGCGTTGCATCTGTTCATATGCGGAAACCAATATATCCATTCGAAGAGGTAACATACTCAGGATGTATTATGTAGAAGAGTAACAGCATATGTCAGTATGTTTACACATGAAAATACTTATTGGGGGTTGAGTTTTAGGGTGGCGATTGTATATTTACTTTTTCTCTTACTTTTCATTTACTTCCTTCATATAAATTTTGAATCAATATTGTTTTGAGCTGAAATTGGCTTTTTAAATGTAAGTACAGTTTAATTAATATGCATCGTGTACTTGTTCAACTGACATAATAAGGTGAACATAACAATGCTGACATAAAAATGTTGAAAAAGTATTTATTTCATCCCTTTGAGATTAATCAAGGTCCTCTCAGTTTAGTCTGGAAGATAGCCTGTCTGAAAAAATTTAAAATTTCGAGATTGCACTTATGTAAACTTCTATGTTGCAGTCAATACATAACTGTTTTGTGCACATGTCATCTAAATTTGGTGTTTCTACAGTCATTCATTTGCAAATTAGGCTCAAAAAACGGTTGTTCCTTAACTTTTGGAGGCCAGGCATAACTTAAACAGACTTAAGATCATTATGAGTGAAATTTACATGATTCTCCCCGAAACTGTGAAATGTAGCTTTCTCGACAGTTAATCTAATTGTCAAAAAACGTTTTAGCCCAATACAGTACCTTATTGAATATATTTTCATAACATTTGACTAATGACAAGAATGAAAATGTGTACTGGAATAAAAAAAAAAAATAAATAAAAAAAAAGAATTGTTTACTTGAAGTATCTACAATGAAAAAAAAAATGTTTTGTTTATTCAACAAAATTTTGCTTGGTTCAATTAAAAAAATATTTTTGTTGAATCAAAAAATTTTTTGTTAATTGAAAGAAATATTAATAATTTAAAAATATTTTTAATTTAAAAAAAATAATAAAATCAACAAAATTGTTTGGTTGAAGAAGTGCCAACCAAAATTTGTTGAATTCAACAAAATAATTTTTTCCGTGTACACAATAACAAAGCATCAAAAAATATCATCTAAAATTCATAATTTCTTCTATTTCTTGAAAAATAAGACTTAATGATTCGGCTTCCATTAAAATTTCGATATTAAAAGATAAACGAATTATGTCACAATATTATCCAAAGCAATTGAAACATCATATCTTTAAAAATCAAAATAAAGTAATAATCTCTAGAATATCTCAAATACCTTCCTAATATTGAAATATTACATGTTTATTTGCCTGGAAGTAGCAACCTGACACTTGCATCTAACATACTAGCGAAGTGATTTCGAACCTCATTTGAAATGTAAATTTAACTTGTACACTCTGAAAATCTTTCCAGGATGATTACTGAACGGAAGATAAATGTAGATGCCTCGGAAATATTCAGGCTGTTAAATAGTAGAGCTCACTGTAAAAGGTCTGGAATGCTCGAATGACAAAGACTCAAGTTCTGTCATTTTGTCGTATGTACGGAGATACGATTTCGAATGTTGCTGTATTTTAAACTAAGAAGCTCTACTTTAGAATACAGATTTCTGTTTTATTTGAGCGTTAAGATCAAACATTTTGAATGCAGCCTTTGTAAATAGGGATTTATTCAAGGTGACTGTGTGTTTATGAAACGAAAACAATATAAAACAATCAAAAAATTATTCATATTGAAAGTATTTTCTTTTTTTCCTTCAATCACAAGTACGGAAGAATGATACTCTTTTATTTTTTATGTGCAGGGGGATTCGCTACTAGACTACTCAGTCTGGTAGCGAATCACCCTGCAGATATACATCTAATAGGACAGCTGGTTCTGAGGGACACCATAAATACTGTTGGTTTAGAGCATACTTTTCTTTTGTCAGCCTTTCACTCAGATTTATATGATTACAGAAGTCAGGAAAAATAGGTTCTCTCGATGGTGTTATTTACTTAGGGTCGTATGATTTATATGCTAATCACGTGGTTCAAACAACGTGCATTTTTTCGCTATTGAAATGAACGGGTCTCACAGTCTCTGGAATTCTTGAGAGCTGTAGAGACTACGAGATGGGAGAACGAAAAGAAAAAAAATATCAATTGCCTTTTGATTAAATTTAAATCTCGAGACAAGTAAATAATAAAAGCCCAGTTTTAAGAGTAAAGGCATCATTTTCTGTGTTGTTATAGAAAATAAATGAATTTTGAAAAATGCTTGAGTTCAAATAGTTCCAAATTTCGCCACTAGACTGCGCTGACGGTTGGAAAACTATCTAATGATACTTTAAATATAGTTGCGCTTTGCAGCCATAATATGGTCTAGACTTAAGTATGATTTCTTTTTGCGGGGACACTTACAAGAGGAGATGTGCCAGCCAAAGCTCCAAATCATACCGACATTGAACATTGCCTGTTTCACTCTATTTTCAGTGCTTTCCAAACTTTTTGGCCGCGGACCGGCCAACGTTTGATAATTTTTTCCCCCGCTCGGGGGGCAAGGGAGAGGGGTGATGTTAATTGTTTATATTTTAGAATGTTTTGATTTAATAAAATTCAATAATGTTATTATTTTGTTGCATAAAGGACATTACGGTTATTTTTTGTTCAATAAAAAACTTTTTTTTATTTATTTGTTTCGTTTTTTCCCCCAGTCTTTCAGTAAAGCGCATTATCTTCACTTTTATGACTGTAATTTTAATTCATAATCTTGAAATGTTTTATAAACAATAAACTAATTTAAAATAGTTGCAAGATTTCTTCTATTACAAAGGCATAAATTAGCACAAACCCAACAAAGTCACACAAGTATGGTGCAGAAATACACCACAGTAAATGAAATGAAAATAATTTTATGCGACTTTTGTGCGGCTCAGTACCATTTGATCCACGGACCGGTACCGGTCCGATGACCGAGAGTTGGGGACCATTGTATTTTGACTGAGGCATTGTCTTTTGCATGTGCAGTGCATATTTCTCAATTTCAAAACAAAATTGTTTTGAGATTACGCCAATATTACTGCTGCAAAGAGTGTTTATATTTAAAGTAATGTTAATTAGGTTTTCAAACGTCAGCGTAAATCAACATAATTTTTAATTACTACATGGCCACAGTACAGTATTTTGAAAAAGTTAACCCGCTATGAGAAAGGCTCCAAAATGGTTTCTTTTCCACATGGTGTGTAATAAATCCAAATTTTTAAACATATTCTTTCCGTGTTTTAATTTTTTTTAAACTATTTAATCTGTGCAATACTTTTTTAAAAACATTCACTTTAGCACTATATTTTGAGTTAGAAAGTCTTCTAATGACATATATTTAATTTTATCACATAATTTTTTTTATAAGGAACCGTATGTGTAAACAAATAGAAAAAAAAACTTTTAGAGGGTGACCTTGTATACAAAAATCTTAAAAGTAAGTAAATATTAAAAGTAAATAATAAAGCTGCAGTTAAATTTTTAAAAAGTGCAGCACTGATTACATCGACATGCATTTAAGTTACTCTTTTTCAAACATGTGGCATATCGTAAAAGGATCTATAATGATTCCAACCAAATTATAAGGAAGTCATAGTAAACGGCAGTTCTGCATTTTATTTACGAAAACTAATTAGCAAAACGCTGGCTGAATAGGATAAATAATTTTATTCTTATTTATTGTACATTCGTTCATTATTTTCAGCTAAACTGTGCCATTATTTTCAACTGCACTGCTCGTCGAACTTCGTAGTTCCGTATTCTTGTTAACAGAAAAATTCTGTTTTACCCTGAAGAATTCAACAGTGTAAAATATTTTAGAATACTAAAGATACCTTGTTACGCACACCAGGTTATGATGCTACAGCGTCTTAACCTGGTAAGACGCTGTAGCACGCTGTAGACGCTGTTTGCAGAGTTTAAGCACCTCTCTTAAAATATTTTAAATACTAAAAATAGGCCAAAAATTTCGTCTACCACTTTATACTTGAAATGCAGACATATGTGTAATATTTTAAATTCATACCTGCAACTCTACGCCACTTCAAACTGCAGTCTAGTGCGTCCAAGCGCATTGCAAAAGTATGTGAATATCCTCAAAAGTTGGCAACCCATTGTAAGAATGCTTTAAAGAAATCACTGAAAACACTATTACGATAGCTTTTACAATAATAAACTTCCTTTTAAGACTTAAGAGGATTTATAATACTTTTCCTCCCAACTGACTTTTATGTGAGGGGATGAGTCCTTTACAGGTTATTTTAAACGTAACAAAATTGTATTTTGCTGGTAATTGTATAGGGTGGTTGAAAAATGATAAAATTAAAATAAAAAAAAACATCACTATATCATGATATTAATTGATAACGAAATTCTTATAAAAATATTCAGCCTTCAGCTGAAATTAGTTTCCCCTCCGCTAAAGAGGTTTTTTGACAGAACCTTTTAATTTGTATTGGCAGCCATGTACAGGATGTATTTGCATGTAAATCAAACGGGGAGAAACCAACCGTTCTTCCAGTGGTGTCAAGTATTTTAAACAATCCGGTATTTCGGGGAATTCGAAGCCATTGCTTATAGCTAATTCTGGTATTGTCAATTTAATCAAACAATCGTAACATGTTTTGCAAAATTTGCCAATATCATCGATATCTTTGTAAAAGACTAGTTTTATAAGTCCGTTGTCGCTCCTTTGGACAGTAAAGTTGTTTTGGAATGGGTTCTTATTGACTTTTTGAACCACAGTCGATCACAACAATAGCATTGGTGGATTGGACCATCAGCAACAGCTTCGAAAAATTTCTCAGCTAATTTACGAAATTCTAGTTCTTCACACCTTACATTTAGATCAGTATCTGTTCTTGGTCTTTTCGATGGTATATCTAGACAGAGTCGTAAACGTTTTCTGTCTTGTCTTCTGGATTTGGATTCCGCTTCTTGAGCACGAAAATCTGGATCTTCCCTTTTTCTTTGCATAAATAGACGGTTAGTTTCACGATGACTTTCTTCCGGATTAGACAACTGGCGAGGACGGCCAGCGCGGCCTTGAACAACAGTCCCGGGTATATTCTTCTGATATTTAACGATGTAATACTGAACAGTAGAGCGTGAAATACCAAGCCTACGAGCTATTTCACACTGATCCCGCAAAAATGAAAATTTTAGAAATGCCACGACAGAACACCACCACTTGCTCCGAGGAGGGACAAAAGTTTGAACGCGACTCTGGAAACAAATCCAAGTTCTGAAAAATGAAATCGGAACCTCGGGAACTTGACAGCCAGTCGCAGACGCTCTGACAAAATCTTACAGTTTCCCCTTTTGTTTCATCTGACGTTACTTTGAAATTTTTCAAGTATCCATTATTCCAATCATGTGTCGGATCTTGGTGAGTTTCAAATTTCCGTGAGATCTGTAAGATTTTATTTACTATCAATTATCATCCACGACTTTTTTCGTCTGCCAAAAACTATTACCCTCTTTAGCGGAGGGTAAAAATCTAAACACAGTAGCATGAAGATGTAATTGCTAACTAATTGAACTCATGACAAAATTAATAGCTTTCATTATGAGATTTTGTGGTGGCTCGTACAACATCTAAACGATATTCGATTTCATTCTAAGTATTTGAAAGCATCTGAGGAGTTATTGAATAAATAGCAGCTGTGATTCGCTGCTTCAGTCCCTGTACAATAGGACATGTAGTCCTGTAAACAACATCTATCACGCAATTCCACATGAAAAAAAGACATGAAGCTTAAATCCGGCGATTGGGGAGGCCACTGAATTGTGTCACCGCGACCTATCCATCTGTTTGCGAAATCTTGATTGAATCCCTAACGCACAGACGTTGGAGGTGAGCCGTCCTGTTGAAAAATCACATTGCCAAATCTTTGCCACAGTCGTCATGCCCACTACGCCGTTCTGAATCGCTTTCCAAATTCTTTGACTCCTAGCTCAATCTATCGGATTTTTTTGTACAAAATTAAAGGAAAAGAAAAATTTAGCACTTTTGTAAGTCGGCAATCATACAAATTCCCGGTTCGTACGTACAGTTTTTCTTTTTTAGTTAATATTGTAAAGTGTGCAACATTTCTCGAACACTCTATATTTTTAGTTTCAGAAGGTTGTAACAATTGATTCAGTTATACTTGCGCTATCATCTGCAACCAAGAATGAAACAACCTTCTTTTCAGACTTGGGATAAAGAACTCTGATTGTCATCTATAACTACAAGCCAAACATTTTAAAATTTATATTTTCTTACAAATTCAAAATTTCTTTTACTTGGACAATGGATAGCAATCCCCGTTACAAACAGCCCATTTATATATTTATGTATATTTATGAGTAAATTATTGTAACTACTAATTTCGCACATCAAAGTTTTTTTTTTTGTTTTAAAATTCCTATAACTCCACATAGTGTAAAAAATTGTACACTAAACAAGTTGTTCAAACTGGTCATCAAATGCTCCAAATGAAGTATAAACATACTAAGTTGAAGCACCGTTGTTGAAAAGTACTTTAAACAAATACCTTATGCACGATTTGCATCGCTTTTTTTCTTTTTAAATAAAATTTAGGAGTAGAGTATCATATTGAAATGGTACTATTTATTTCAAAGAATAAAGTTTCTTCAGAAAAATATACTATGGGTTTCTACCTCAGTTATAAGAAAAGTACGTATTTCAATTCAATTCGCACTTCAAAAATATATTTTGTCAATCTAAATTTTACTTTAATATAATATAAACGATTTGTACAGCATACCTATGGTGATTAAAATAACTTATAGATGCATTTACCTCACATAAGCACTTTAAACGAGTATTTCAATAAGCCTTCAATTCCAAGACTGACCAGTAAACAAAAGTTCGACGTATTTGACCCATTTAGGAGCAGAAGATCCGGATCTTGAAGTATTCAAATCAGGCTTTTAAACTCCCATGAAAATCCTTGTGAATGTCTAAAATGTGCCAGAGAAATCTCGAAAGTATTACATATTCACGTAAACTGGCTCAATTCGAAACAACACGACATGTGTAGCTTATCTCTTGTAAGCGCCAAACGATTCCGCGGGAGTCCTTTCGAATGGAAATTTAACTCGCAGCAAATACTTTCGAGAATGATTTACTAGACCTGATGAGAAATGCAAATGTTTGAAGAGTATCATTGAGAAAACTGGTGTTTTCTTAGGCTGGTTTGAGAGAGATGTGCTAAAAAAAAAATGTCGAAATGAAAATAGATATTCTTTTCTTCTTTCGATAAGTGCCTCGTGAAAGATTTGAGTGTAATTGACAATCATCATATTAACCCATTTATGCAAAGTGTCTCTTTTTTGGGACGGCATTTTCCCTATCAGTCGAAAACGTTATTTATTTTTCCTAGCCTTTATTCACGAGTATTGAACCTCAACTCCACAAAATATTTTAACATGACCAAGTAGGATGTTGACGTTTCAATTTTTAAACATAATGATTTTAAAAGAAATCATCCCTTGTTCAAGAAGTTGACATCAGAAATTTATCTATTATTGCTGGTATTAGCAAAAATCGAAAAAAGTCGCAAAAATATCTGGACACAAAGGGTTAAGATTTGATTGAACGAAAGAAAGGCCATTATAATAAATTCATAAATTATTCTCTTTTCAATGAGTCACGGGAGTAGCTATAGCTTTCAGAGGGAAGGAGAAAACCTAAGTGTGGGGGGAGGGAATTCTCCATGTATGTGAGTATCTCTGTTCTAGACGATGATCTCGAACTATACATTAAATTAGGATTTCAAACTGTTGTGAAAATTCCTACATGGGCTTTTAAAATGTGAGATCCCAAAGCATTACTTTATTTACTTTAAGCCTTTAAATGAGGAGGTAGACTCTGTGAAAACACGATATGTGTGCTTCGTCTTTTGGAAGATTCGAAAAAAATTATTAGCGTCGTTTCAAACGGAAATTTAACTGGTAGCAAATACTTTCCAGAATAATTTAGTAAACCTAAATATAAATGCAAGTATTTGAGCAGTATGACCCAGAGATCTAGTATTGCCCTACATTCGTTTACGAAAAAGATACAGAAAGATTAATTTTAAATAAGAAACGAATTATAAACTCCTTCGTTTCTTTGTTAAATGCATTTAAAATGTATGTTTAACCCTTAAATGACTTGTGCTGCCTTTTGGCAACAAACCCAATTTAGTTATTGTTTTATATATTCGTATATATTTAGTTATTACAAAAAATATAAACATTAAAATTAGTTCAATTCTGGAAAAAGTGTTTACAAAACCGCTTTTATTTCAAGGGGCTTTTATCGTGCAAGAATTCGCTCCTGAATATTCCCGAAGTGCTGAACATTTCATTATGGAGACAGATAATTGGCGGTTGACGCTAACATCTAAGAAGCGATTTTTTCTAATTCTGGGTTAGTTCTAGATGAGAGACCACTTGCACCTGGACTAGAAACCACCGAGAACATTGGAGCTAAGACAGATTTTACGTGCGAAGCTCTTGCCAGCATACACGGCCCCACAGTTTAGAGACCACCTGTTGAAATAGGTTGACAAAATTGTTATATAGGTATTATTTTTTAAGGATTTTATCAAAATATTTTTTTCTACACAGAGTTAAATAATGACTCTTAACGTTTTTAGATATTTGATTTTAGAGAGTAGAAAACTTAAAATCAATTAAACAGGTGGAAGTTTACTAATCTTGACGACATTTTTTACATCATGCGATTAAAATTGCATCAGTAAGTTAAATGCTAAAAAGATTTGACAAAAAGAAAAAATTACAATGTAATCAATATTGCTCGATCAAGGAACATGGATACAGATACGAATATACAAATTATTTAAGAGACTAAAATTTTGCTGAGACAATCAGATAAACCTATAAGCAAAATATATTTAACATTTACTTATTTATTTTCCACTTGTCTTTTTCGGTTTAACAATAACCATTCCGTGCGAAGAACGGATACTTTAGCTAGTCTACCACAAGTACAATCAAAATGGCTTAGGTAGTATACATTTCAATAAGTGTTTTCAATTTTCTTAATTGTGTGATACATGCACTGTATGTCAATGCTTTTCATCCAGGAATCGGATTATCTCTTAATATACTGTAAATTTTAAAAAGCCTTTCTTCAAATATATTTACATACGTATCCGGCATTTAACCTCCCCCCCTTCCTTTAACGATTATTCTCTAGGCATAATGCTACTAGGGAGTCACATTATCCCTAGTAGCACAGTTAGTTCAAAAAATGTTCAAAAGGCGTTCACAAGACGCCAGTTAGTGCCTAGTAGTTGTGCTACTAGGAATTAATCTCTATTTTAAAACAATTCAGGAATATTTTGCCCAACACTAAAAATTAAGTCTTTTTTACCTAGAGTTTCAACACAAATTCCAATATAAGGAATGCTGACGTAAAATGGTTAACTATTCATTTTTGATCAAAAATATAAACAATCTGTTTTTAAATTATAAGTTTACAGCCCATATTTCCAGACATTAGTTGGCAAGACATAGAGGTCTGCGCCGCCGCCGCTGGGCGTTTGTACCGCGCCGCCGCCGCCGAGGTCTAGACCGGCGCGCTGTCGAACAAGGCAGGTGTTACACCATCGCGTACAATCGCTTCAAAACTTAAAAAAAAAAAAAAAACTGTACCTAAACTTTCAGTTGCTTATTTTTGTTTGTATACTTCTTAACGCTAGTAACTTGTAAAGATACAATTTAATTTTTTTGAGTAAATGGCGTAATTTGATTTCTTTAAAAACTGTTTAAAAAAATACCTCAAAAGAACATTATAGGTTTGGAATGGTTCATGAGAAGGTTATAGAGAAAAAAAAATTCATTTTAAGCAAATAATGTAGCATTCGTATATTGATAACTAAATGTATTGTGAATGTGCTTATAAGCAACATAAACCTACCCGATTTTGATAAAATCTATTGTTTCAGTTTTGGTGCAGAAATATTTTTTAAAAGTTTACCATAACGGCAAGCTCAGAATCTGGAGCCCCACCACTGACCGAGCTCATAGCGTTCTGAACTGGGAGACGGAATGGGCCTGGTTCAAAACCAGGTAGCATCCGCCTACTTTACCGTTCGTAGTTTTTTCCCTGGTTTCCTTCGAAACTTAGCGTAGATACGTGTTAGGACCCCTTAGAAAGACCCTACGGAGTGCACTTCTCTAGAGATGAGTTCCAGCTCATTTTTTAAATCCCGAGCTCGAGGACTTAATTCGAGCCCACCCAAGTGATATTATTTAAGTCGGAGCCCGAGCTAGAAATTTCAGCTAATAGATAAATAAAAGACAATAACTTCATTGATTAAATATATTAAATTTTGCTGTTTATACAAATTAAAGACAAATATAATCGAGCGAGCCCAAGCCCGAACACAATAGTGATCTCGACACCCTACCCCTCGGCCGAGAGCCCACGTGCAGCTACTTGGCTGTAATCGCAACCCATCATACTCAAGACTAGTTTTCATAAAAACTCTAGTCTTAAAAGATCTCATTTTACCTCCAATTTATACATATATGTGCATGTCTGTACGCATACACCCATTATCATTATGCTCTTTTTCAAAAAAATTCTCACGCCGCGGCGCGTCGCCGCCGCCACGAATTTCAGTGCTGCGCAGACCTCTAAAGACTTATATTCATTAAAAAGTTTATTAATTGCATTGGGAAGCATATCAGCTTGTATTTGACAATTGAATCCATGTTCTTTCCTTGCGTCTTCAAAAATATTCCATGAAATTAATGTACTCCTAAAAATTTATGTTCTGCTTTTATTTGTAATTTAGAAAGTATAAATAAATTATTATCAGAAAGAAATAAAAGGATTTAAAAGGACATATCTAGTTGTTTTTGCTTTACTGCGGTGAGACAAAATGTACACAGTTAGGCTTATTTAATATCGTGCTCCTATCAAACTATTTGATGTGTATAAATTTTGCCTGCTACTGTGCGAAAATATTGGCTAAAAATCATTTAAACAAATTATTTATATTTTGATAAAAAATATATATATATTTATTTAATCCCACCTTGAACTACAGCAGTGCGATGTAGGAATATAATATTATCTAGATTAAGTCCATCCGGGCCATAATACTTTAAAAGTTACATAATTTGTAAATCATGGTAAAAAATAAATAAAATTTGATGAAGAGTATTATCATTCTTAATATTTTGGCTTTTTAAATATTTATTACCCATTCTATCCCATCTGCTACCTATTTTACCCCAATTTAAAGGATATTTTTACATTGAAAACTAATGCTGCTATTTAATATTTTCGCAGGTGTAAAGAGAGTGAATGCATTCGATAAAATATGCAAGAAAGTTTAATATTTAATATTATAGGTAACAGAAACAGCCATTGAGTACAAAATGTCTACTACGAGTATTATACCTGTTTTATCACACCATACACTATACATAAGTATACCGCAGAGATCCTTCATGTTATCAGTTTCAGGAAACGAGTTTCTTTAAAAGTTAAACAGGTACTTCTGCAGGTTTTCGAAAACAAGAAGAAGTACAATGAATAGAAAACAGAAAATCGTATTTTAGACTTCAAAAATTCATAAAGATGTTAGTTTTTCCACCTACAATATTATAACATTTTCTGAAGATCTATTGTATTGATTTTATCATTTATCGCAGAGTATCCATGTGTGTAAACAGACGAAACGTTATTAAATTTCATTTCGGTTTGGGCATCAAAATAATCTTTTATATCCTGAATAAGGGGGAATCCGTACATTTCTAAACTACTGTGAACTGTTGCTTAGAAGAGTCTGCCTGTTCAATATGAGTATCGTGCTACAGAAGTCTAGTATTTTGAAGATAGAAATACAGGGTGATGTTTTATAGGAAAAGAAGACTTGGATACGGGTATAAAGATTCCAAGCAGAACTTTCTTTTTCCCTAAAATTAACAAAGAAATATTTCTGAAAATTCCTCTACAGCAATGTATGCTTTATTATAAAAATTCTTATGAAAGTTTTCTTCTTTTTCTGTGAGAACTATAGATTTTTAGATTAATTTGAATGCTATGCGTATTTTCGTTAAAAACACAAGATTATATTTTTTATTGCCATTAGTTAATTAGTTTTCTTAAGACATGCACATCCATAAAACATAATTGAAAATGCTACTCTTGTAAAGTCACTAAATTTAGAAAATCGAGGTAAAATCAACATATGTTTTTATTAAAGAATGAACATTCATTGTGCTTCTACATATAATGAACGATTAATTCAATTTTGTGGGAAATTACACTGTTTTTTTTAATGTTCTTTAAAAAAACATATTTAAGTATTATCCATACAAATTATCAGTTTTTAAATCAAGAATTGTAAATCAGTGCATATACTTTATTTACACTTTATTTTACTTATTTAAAAAAAATATTTACACTAAATTTAAATATTCACAAATATTTAGTAGTTTTATTGCCTTTTTAATAATTGATTTCTTAAAATTTTATTTATTTTTTGTGTGGTGAGGCAGACCACATGGAAAGCACATGCTAGCATTATAAACAAGACGTAAATACTTCACAACGAATCCTATTGGAGCTTATGCATGCATCTAGCATTCTAGAAATAAATTAAAGCAATACAGAGTCGGGAAGTAAATTATGTTTCGTGGGTACTTCAAATGGTGTTTTATACGGGAGAAGAAAATAAACAACAAAAATGCAGCCTCACGAGAGACTGACTTGTCCTTAAGATAGGGCCCTTAAGCTAAATTTTAAACAGAGAATGATTTTTAAGCAAAACAAGGTATATTTACATTACGATAAAGGAGAAGTAGTTAAAAAATGTCTGAAGTCAGATCATTGATATAGATGAATATCTGGTTAAGATTCCTTAGGAAATGAATTTGCAAAAATCCAACCCCAAAAATTTTCGGATGAAATGTTGTTAAATGGAATGTGTGCAGTAATATAGTAGTCGCACTAATAAAAGTAGATTGATAATCCTCTTAAACTTAACTAACTTGCAATAAGTTACAAGATAGTGTTTAGTAAAAAAGGCTAAATGTAATAATATTTAGCTGTAAAATTCTTTTTATATCCGGGAAATTACTCATTTCCAATGTTTAGATGGATAATATATTGATTTATAAAGACTTTGATCGTACTCAATTAGTTTAAGTTTTGAAATACGAAAAAAGAATAAATGTCTTAAAATAGCTTTACTTTTTATTTGAGTAAGGAATTAAATTAACATTCTAATTCATATTTGGGCAACCTCAGGCCTGCGGGCTGGATTGGCCCGCCATGTTTTTTTGATCCTGCCAGCGGAGAATTTCAAATTCCCGTATAAATCTCATTTATACGGCCCACGACTTCACTAACATCCTAAAGTTTACAATTTTGCGAAAGTTGCCCATCCCTATCCTAATCCATATTAAAGCTCATAAAAACGACTTATATTCGATAATTTTTCCTGAACATTACTCATTTAACTCTTGAACTCCTGAACATCACTCAAGCAGTTTGAAGAAACCAAAGGAGACAGCTGCTTTATTTTAGAGCGTTTGTCACTCAATCCACTTGTTTAATAAGTAACAAATTTCGCTGTCCAACGACTGACTCATCAATCTCACATATTTGGACTTTTTGACTGTTCAAAAGCAACGAGCAATCTACTCAATGGTACACCGGAGAAGCAAAGGATCCTTTTAATATCTTTTATAATTTAATGGTACCTATCAGGAGAACTGGGAAATAATGTTTTCGCATAAAATTCAAACAAACAAGTTTTAGACATACAACTCATATTTTTTACATTTTAAAGCAAGAATTTTACTAATAATATATATTTTTCTTTCCTGAAAGATTAGATACTAACATTCCCCCCCCCCCCCCCCCGCCCGTGATAGAGAGAGACACACATATCTTCAGAAGTGAACATATATTTCTCTTTTCAGGAACAAAATCAGCACGCTTGTAAGCAAATTATAATATTTCTGAAACCAACCACCACCGGTAAGCCAACTTGGTTTTCCAATCATTCTGAATTACACAACTAATATGCAATATACTCTTGGTAGTCTCCTACATCGTTTTGGTATGCCATGGTTGTTTAGTTTGCTTTACATGTTAACCTGTGTATTTATACAATGCAGATTGAAATATTAGCACCTTTAATCAGCCTAATTTTGTATTTGTTTAATAAAAATAATTACATTGATGCTACCTAAGAAAGTATAAAAGTGAGTTTATAATAAGCGTATTAAGCAAAACTGTTTAGTTATGCAAAATTTAAAATAAAAATTTTATCTTTAAACAATAACGGAAAATGCTTTGTTCTTAAGTTCGTAGCATTCCGTGCTACATAAATTAATTTCTTTTCACCCCTAAACAATAATTTCCCCCTATGATAAAGTTACTACTTTCCTACGTTACTATGTCTATATCCAAAGACTGGTATTATTTTAAAAACTAATAAAACATCTTGATTTAAAATATAGTTATTACAGATATTCTACAGCAATAAAGCAATGAAAAGATTCTGTAATTGACATCTTTTTATCCTAGTCGAAAATATCTAAGATATAAATAAACGTTCTGGGTTAATTTTTTTAAATAGCACAAAATGCCGCAATTGTGTAACAGTGCAAAAACATGTTATCAAACATCTTGCACTGTCAACGAAGGAGTCCAGAACTGTGATCAGCTTTGAGATCTGTCAACAGAAAATTTCACTTTATAAGGAATTACAATTTTAAACACACAGTTTTAGACCTTTCACAGCTATTTTTGAAAAATCAATTGAAGTAATGACGAAAGAAAGAAAAAACATGAAAAATATACTTTAATGTTCAAGGCCCAGTAACAGTACCAATCACGAAAGTACATAGTTTGCTTTGTATTTCTTAGAGAGTATGCGCAGGATTATTATTATTATTATTATTCTGTCTGAATGTTAATTAAAGTTGTTTAGAGGTTCTGTTCAATTTTAAGCAAAATGAATTAATATGTTTTACCTTAATTTACAGGAGCCTCATTGAAAATAGCGCGCATTTTATCTGCAGTTCCTCTACAAATTCATAGAGATCTTGCATATGTCTATAAATCATAGAGATCTTGCATATGTCTATTATTTTATCAGTAACTATATAAGTACAAATAAACAATTGTATTTTTTAATTATTGTTTCGTATTCTTTTTTTTTATAAATAAGTTACTATATATCAGAGATACAGATCTTTATTTGATCATATTTGATCTTTAATAAAGTTCATTATTTCCTGAAGAAAAAAATTTAAATGTTTTTCTCTATAGCTCATTGTATATCTTAAAGTACCTCTTATTGCATAAATTCATTTTGAAGTCATAAATTGCTTCAAACTATCTTCAGTAAATGGAACACCGTTTTGGATTCATCGTTTATATTAGTTACACAAACGGTAAAATTTAATCTAAAATTTAATTTATCAAAAATTCCTTGTCTGCCTCTTAGCTAATGAAGTCTACACACGACAATTTTACATAAGTGACCGAATTTGCAACAAATCAAGTATCTATGGATATTTTTTTTTCAAATATTTCAAACATCTTGAATGAGTTCATTTGAATTACATTCACGTTATTTGATTAACTCAAGAAAAATCTTCACTTTCCTTCAAAATATTTACGTTGCTTACGCAATCTCCTTTAATTGGTTTTCAAATGAAATTCGGAATAATCCAATTTTCTTTATTTGAAACAACGATTAAAATGTTTGTTCACTTATTTATATCTTAAAAACTAAATTGCATTGCTTGGTTATTAATTTATTTTATTTTAAATGGGAATTTCATTCCAATAAGTATCCGCAAGAGCGATGATATTTCGATATTCCACACGAATAAGAATATTAATCCTAGATTAAACTAAACTGTGGGTAATATGAAATCTGTATTCATAGGACGGCATTAAAGGAATAAGTTTAAAGAGGAGAGAGATGAATGAAATTTATACGTTATAGTAATGAGTTTTGAAAAATCTTAATACACGCAAATGATAATTTAAATAAGATTATGTTGTGTGGATCAAAACTAGTATAAACAAAACAAACACTTTACTAATGTATGTTCATTTATCTAAGGTATTGATAATTTCTAATTGCATATAATTTGTCAAAAATTAACTTAAAGTGCATTTACATCTTATTTAAAAGTAGCATGGTTTTGGAACTAAAAAGATGTTAAGGGGTTGCTTCAAATCTATTTTGATAATCACTAGCATAATTTGGATTTCTTCGCTAGTAAATGGAAGTGTATTAGAAAGATTTTACTTAAGTACCATAGTATTTAACAACACAAAAATCTTTCTTATGTGGAGTACAATTATATTCGATAGTGTATGTAAGGGGAGTAAACAAACAAACAAAGATACAAAAAGCAGACCTTTTTTACTATATAAACACACAATGTTTCTGTACACTATCCATATGGTAAAAAATGAAAAAAAGTATTTTGCATTCAAGCAAATTCACATTCTATTTTAAAAATTTATTGGCCTTAATATAGCTAAAACGCAATTACTTTTCAAAGTTTTGAAATGAATGAATTTAGATTTAATTGATATAGACTGATCATGCATGAGCTTTCGATATTTTTCAATGAATATTTTTAATGTGGTTAAAAAAAATTCCGTGAAAATATTTTAAATTCTACATAACGAGTTTTAAAGCTAACTACTAGCACTTAATATTTATATTAGTATTTCTATTCATATTTGAAAAACAAAATTCTACCTCATAATATAGGACGAATTCTTGTAATTCATAGAGAAAATTTTAAAAATGAATTCACTATCTCAAAAGTGAAAATATAATTTTCTCAGTCAAATTTTGAAAAACAATATTGATAAATGAATATCGTTTTAAATTTTCACAACAATAGTAACAGATCTCTTATACATGAATTGGTAAAGTATATATTTTTATTTTTATAATAAAAATAATTACAATAATTTTAGAACACAGGCAATATGTATTATTTACATCAGTCATTTAATTTTAACTCAGATATATAATTTCTGTTAAAAAAAACTAAATCCGAATCGATTCAATAGAAGAATGGGAGTTCATATATTTTATAACTTCAATACAAGTATTTTTACATATTGTAACAATATCGATTGAAAAACATTTCGCAGTAGAAATTACATGCATAGCAATAATTTATAATGTTATTTATTGTCGAAATTAGATTTAATTCTATTATGATCGTTTGAAAATGCAATATAATTGTTATGTGTAAGTAAAACTCGAGAAATTATTTTTTCTTAGAGCTTACTCTGTTGAGTAATATATCAAGTAATAAAAAGACGTTCATCGAAATTATTACTTACAAACTGAAATATGGATTTAGGGAATCCATTATTAACTGATTTTGAACGATTATTTTCTTGCAACTGCAAAAACGGTGTAGTGACTAACGAATCTTTCTATCACAACTTGGGTTCGGTTTCGGTTCCCGGTGGCTTAATCTTAGTATTGACGTGTCCCTTACTTCATAGAGGAAACTTTGCCTAATACTATGTGCCCCATAATAAAATGGCTAGTATTTCGGACTTCAGTAGTGGCAAATGTCCACCATAGCAAAATATTTTCATTACTATTATAATTATTATTCTTACCATATTATTTTCCTGAAAAAATTGTATTGTATGTGAAAGAATATTGTGTGCCCCTATACGCGGGCATTGGTCTATGGGGGGGTGCCAAACTGAGAGGACATTTTAAGTGGTTCTAATGCGTATTCACGTTACATAACGTTACATCTACAGTGGTTAAGTCGTTCGACTCGTAACTGGAAGGTTGTGGGTTCGATACCGGCGTACCACTAAAGACCACCGTGTACATGCTGTGTACGGGCACGTTAAATCCGTGGTTCCGAAAGTCTTTTCGGCGATCGCTAGCAGTTTCAAAGGGGGTGCCAATATTCAGAAGCCTCCACCTTCTGATGAGGATCCTAATTGTGGCGGGAAAACTCGGGAAGGACGTACTAGCTCTAAACGACACATTCAGTGGCGTGAGATGTCCTCTCCTGGCAAACAATGTGATCACCAGATTGTTAACCACCAGATGGTTAAGATATTGTAACCACCAGATTCTTAGATCGGTAGTCGAGCGGTAGGACTGAACGAGGGACCTTCACACTTCAGCCGTCTGCCATAATCAATGTCTCATTCACTCGGTCTTGATGAGCCCCATGAAAGAAATTTTGGAACTTTCAGTAAATGATTCTCCTTCGAATAAATTCCAGAAAAATATAATTATAATTCACAGCACTTACAGGAGATAAATTTAATAAAAGGCAAGACATTTTCTGGCTATTATACATTGCAGAGTAGACGAGGCGTGTATAAGTTTATTTATTCTTGGTATTGGAGTTTGAGATTTGACAGATTTATTCACTTTCACGAATGGATTTAAAATATTTCCAATACTGCTTATCTTTCAAAATTTGGCACCTGATTCAGCACTTGTCTCAATATACTTGCTGAAGCATTGAAACTCTGAAAAGAGTAAAGATATAAAAGATGTAAGTACATTATATTTCTTCTGCAGTGTATAGTAAGAAAATACAAGGTTTCAGCGAAGAATCTGGTTTGTTTCACTTATTTTTTTTGTACTAATAACGCGTCCGTAATATTTCTATTTGCTTAAAGAACTTTTATTAACTATAGATATGAGAAAAGCGTAAATAAATGTAAGGGTTGGACTATTTAGAAAATATAGATTACACTGCATTACTTCAACCTGTTACGTTACACTTTTTGTTTATTTTAAATAAAAGTGATGTATGATGAAAGTATATAAATAGGTTTCTACAAGAAATTAACTGATACTGCCAGCTGTTAAGTAACACAATTTTCAATAAATTCTGAAAATTTAATTAAAATTTTTGAGATATTTGTAATGCAATAAAAAATATAAAATCTTACTAAAAGTGTTGATGCTAGATCATCATCTAATTAATATAAGGAGCACATTTTACTAAATGGGAATTTTTTTGTACGGGAACCTTATAAAAATTAACTTTTTCATTTATTTAGAATCTCTTGAAAATTTTAAATCGACGATTGTATTTCAAGGATGGTACAGAGATTTTTTTTTTCCTGATGCCCCCTGACAACCGCAAACGGCGGTGCCAGAGGCTCCTCCCCCCCCGAATTGAGGCGAAGGACAGAGGGGGTGCGCCTTCTATTCTTAGGTCCCCAATGGGAGGAAGTACGATTTTGAACGTGGTCCCCTAATTTTGAACCAATTCCAGAGGAGGGACCAAACCTCTGAAATCGGCACCCCCAGAGGTATCGTTTAACAACTTGATGAACACTGGACCCACATCAGATTTTAAGTGCACCAGCTCCCATTAGTGTACACGGTCCCACAGTAGTCGAGCCGAGAGGAAGTTGACCCTCCCAAACACTGACCAAGCCGGATGCTGCTTCACTCGCCGTATTCTAATGGGAACGGAATTTAGCACCCAGACCACTGCGGGACTCGTACAGAGGTTGCGAAAGAAAATACCTTTTTACTCACTAGCAATGAGCGTTTAAATTCAAATGCACGAACCGACCTTGGCTATCTTTGTTATAAGTCTGAGTTTTATGATGAAAGTCTGAAAAATTGTACATCACCTAACTAGTGTATTTTACTGTTTGAAAACTTTTTGTACGGAGGTACAATAAATATTTAAAAAGTGCAACTTTTTGAAAATTAACGAGAGGAATTTTTTTTCTTAACGTTGTCTTTTTTTCTATCTTACTTTGAATATTTTTTAAATTTTCATTGCCCCCTTATCTCTAATAGATAAAATAATAATTAAAGCTTGTTACCATATTTTTGGGACACCCTGTGTACTCAATATATCATAATATATGTTAGTTGCCAAAGCCACTTAACTGAAAGTTATGACTGTGGTCTAATACATTTATTTCATTCCGCTTCACTTACTTTGAACATGACTCAATTAGGAAAATATTGAATAATATTAAGTCTTGAATATTGTATTTGAACGATATTTTCTCTATATTTTACGCAAAAAAGGTTGAATTATCAGTCGCAGCATAAAACTGCACTCAGTACATGCATATTTAAGTGAAATAACAAAAGTTTGAAAATGTTAAACCATTAGAAACAAGAAATACACAGCATCAGATAAAAAAAAATAGATGATTCGGAAAATGATGCTATAATTCAGTGAAGAAAAATCTTGAAAAGCTCTACACAGAACGATACCGGCTGACAAAATAAACGCCCTGAAATATTGATGCAGTAACGCCAAGCCTTTAACTCTCTTTTTGGAAGTTGCCAGATACGTAATACTCAAAATGTTTTACTTCAGGCGATCTTAGAACACTTTTAGACACATAGCATCACTGATCGGAACAGCGTGTCACATAATTTTCACAAAGAATATCCAGTTTAACATAAAAGTTCCCTGTCAGGCGATATAAACAGATGAGAAAATTTGACATTTTGTCAGATTTATTTCTACAAATTTTAAGAAATTTCCCGACCCGCCAGGGAACCAGATGTTCTTTTTCTCCCTAGCTCCAGAAGAGAATAAATCTTCCCCGTGTAGAATAAAATGCCACCACAGCCGAAGCCGCTTGAGATTAAATGGTATCAAATGTTGGTAAAGGGCTGGCTTTTTTCTTTCTGCTTCTTAAAGATTGAAGGCTTCTGTTAGAGTATTGTTAAGGCTCCATATATATATTTGTTAGCCGTAAACAATTTTCTGTAGTAACAATAATGCAAAGCACGCGTTTACCTGCCATTATTAGATAATAATGAAATGTCAGAGTAATTTGAAGTATGATTCTTAATTCTAAAGAGATATTGCAATAGAAAGTGACATATGACAACTAAGCTGCGTTTTAACACTTTGTGGGGTTGCTTCCATTCTGATGAGTTTTAATATATGTAACGTTTTATTAAGTTTGAGCTGAAATAATAAAGCATTTTGGGTTGAATGAAGAGATATATTTTGTGCGATGTCATGTCGTGGTTGCGATGAATTCATATCGATTGGAGTATTATGTGAGAGCATTGCGTATCATGTACTAAACAAATATGTTCCTAAATTCAAAGAAAAATAGACTCTGGAGGTTATAGTATAGCGTCACAAAACGCGATAAAACAAGCAATAAAGCAAGTGCACACGTTTATTTAATTTACAAATCTTGCTACAAATCAGTGACTGAATTTTTCCCTAAAGAAAAATTGCATTTACTAAAATATATTACTACGAGTAGATATTTTGTATATAGGTGTTTCTGAATTGTTACTGTATTGGTAAAGATCCAATTTGGATAATTTATATTATTAACTAGAATTTTCGCACTGTACTGAAAATAAAAATATCCGAATCTAGGAGATCATTTGGATTATACCTGTAGCAAAAATGAGCTGTTTAGACAAACTCAAAGATTTTAGGAGCTATAGCGTTTAGTAAATATGGCTTTTTTATTTAGTACTTACTGATATGTACTGGGTGGTTCAAAAAAGCCATTAAAGCGATTATCTTTTAAACTACACGTGATAAAAAGATACTTTCAGTTAGAAAAGTTCGTCAAATAAAGAGTAGCTTTCAGATATGACAATTTTTACCTAGGGACTCTATACCTATTAAAATACAAAATTTAATTATTATACGGTCCCTCTTTTTCTATCACTTATATATATAAATATATAAATCTTCGTCTGTGTTTAAGAAAATAAATTTAAAAAATCCTATGTCTCTGAACGTTATAGTTTCCAAGCTACTGTTATTTGAATATTTTGGCATTTGTCGTCTAATATTAAGAGAATGCTTCAAAAGTGACAAAAATGCAATTACTTTTAAAATGACATTAATTTATGTTACTGGTCATTCGACAGCTACATTTGTCTTCTATAAATCCTATTTTATCTAGTTATCCTAAAATGTATCTTATGTGGAATTTTCCGAATTTACAGAAAAAGTTAACTCACACCAATGTCTTTGTCATCCCCGATCAACATTAAAATTCTATCTCTGGAAGCGTAACGTAATTATTGGATGATCCCTAAACGACTAAAATATCGATAATTTCCACATGCAGTGCCTTTCAGCTCAAGTAAAACTAAATCTGTTGATTTCACTTGTTTGAATGCACTCAATTGCTAATTTTTAATAAAAGGATCGTTATTTAGGATTCTTTTAAAACTCATAGTTGGTCCTCTAAAGCAAAGATCGACTGAAATCGGACGCCTTCACCTCAGGTAAACTAGTATAAGTCGTCATTTTTAACATTAAATATCTTACTAACTATTATACTTAGAGACACGGGATTTTTAAATTATTAGGTTGTAACGAAAGTTTTCCGCCACTCCAAGTATTGCCTGCACAAGCAGTTCGCGTTGGTGTCTTTGACAATATTTTGTAAAACGATTTTTGTTATTTGAAAGAAAAGACTTACTTTAGAGCACTGTGTTGTGAAATCCGTAAAACAATATCGTTATGATTAAGTATAAGGTTTCTGAAATGGAACTACCACGCTACCAGATTGATCCATCATTTACTCTCAGTTCTGTCGCAAAAGGTCAGCTACAGAATGACACTGAATCATGTGTACAGCTTAAGGTACTGCTGTTGTATCATATGACACTGTGAAGATTTGGCACCAAAAGTTCAAAAACGAGGACTAGGATATTAAAGAAGCAGAGCGCTCTGACCGAACTACTGATGCTGATGTGGCCCGACTACGAGAATTTGTGGAAGAAGATAAAATATTAATCCGCGAGAGCTAGCTAAAAGAGTTAGACTTTAGTGTCATGTCTATTAGTCACGCTAAGCATCGCATAAACTTGACATATAAGGTCAATAGCTGGGTACTGCGTGAGCTGACTCAAGCAAATCTGGCGGAAAACTTTCGTTACAACCTGATAATATTTTTCTAAGTTATAGGAAATGAAAGATCGTATAAAAACTGAATTTTGCATTTTGTATACTGCCCTTAGTTAAAAAAGTGTCGAATCTGGTAGTTACTCCATGTATGAGGAACTTTTCTAATTCAAAGTATGTTACGATCCCTTGTACTTTAAAAGATAATCTCTTTCTAACATCTATTCTAAATCAGTCGGTATAAAGACTATCATTACGTACTTTTCGGAGTAAAGATTAAACAAATAATACCAGCGAGTAAACAGGGTAAAAATTTCAGACTACCATTAACTATTCATATGATATGAGTAAAAAAAATAATTACTTCATTAGAGGTAGAAAAAACTTCAACGGTGTGGAGCAGCACAGTTTTTCTGATTGTTTTTTAGCAATCTGAGTTGCATTACCCGCTTTGTAAATAAAATTCTGTGACTGGTAGTTTATAAATAAAATAGTTTTCAATATCTGGACAACTATTCAGTGTTTATCTTCTCTTATACTTTTCATTTAGTGCATTTTAATTACTAATCTTTTCATTAAAACTACCACACACGAAGAAATTACATGAAGAAAAAGTATGTTATCTTATGTGCGAATATCCCGCAGTTTATAAAAGATCACAAAGGTTCCTTGCTTGTAGTCTTCTCTTACAAATTTTGCTAATCAGCATATCTACAGGGTATTTTTATGAAAAATGCTTTTAGCGTTTACGCCGACTATTTCATGTTTATGCACCATACGAGATTTTCTTTAATATAGTTTTAAAAATGTTTTTGCGAGTTAAGTCCTGATAGTATCTAGTCAATTATTTTTTGATGACGCGATGATAAAAAAATATTTTTTGTTAAAATCTAATTAAAGGACGGTCATTTTCGACGAAAATCATGATGCGTTGAAAAAAAAAAGCAGGATTAAAACGAGTGTAACAAACTAAGGCGCATATTAACAAATTTATCTCAAAATCTATGATTAATAAAAGAAGTGTTTTTGAAATATAGAAGGTTTTGAGAGTGATTTGTAAAATTTCCAATTTAATATATGCAACACTAATTTGTAAAACAGCATCGCCATAAACATGTAGCTGTAGTAAAATAAATATAAGCTGCAAAAATAGAATTATTGTGATATGAAGCTTTTTAAAAGTAATCTCACGGGAAATTCGTCATTATCAAAATAACAGTAAGTAGAATTATGGAACAGGTAGTTGTATTATAGCGAGATTTCCTTCTACGGCAAGGTTTCAAAACAGTATACAAATTTGCTGCATGCGTTCTAGATAGAAAATATAAAAAAATAAACGTGCATTCAGACACATTTTCAGAAAGAGAAAATTCATTGGAGATTCTTTTTGTGCACAAAATATCTCGGTTCTAATATTTTATAACAAGTAGTGTTGGCAATGTTATTTCTGAAATTGACGACAGACCTTTTTATGAAGCCCCGCCGAGAGAACTAATATTCGACGAAGCAATAATCGGATAAATTTCTTCTATGATAATATCATCAAGAATAGGGGAAGGAGAGGTGCAATTTGTAAAGCCGTAAACACGCCTGCTCGGGAAAGGCAAAGGGTTTCTCGCCCGAGTAATATCGTATTAGGGCATCGTAAATGGTATATTATTCCCCGCATGCATAAAATGTCTTGCCGGAAGATAAATATTTATTCATTCACATGCGACGCGAATAAAAGAAAATGATAGGTACGAGGATACTGAAAGATAAGATATACATTTTTGCTATCTAGAAATGTAGATTGCAGTACTTTTTACATTACAACTGTAGAAAATACAATTTCACAATTGCATAAGTAGTTAAATATTTGTTTAGAATTTCATAGTTCTTTGTGATAGTTAAACGGTGGACATTTTCTTTTTAAACAAATATTATTTTTTGAGAAATGCAGATTGTAATTAAGTATAATAATATCATGCCGATTTTTCAAGTCCGAGCAAGGCAAGATAAGAAGGAAGTTTCTTTTACAGAACTTAAGAATTATTTCTTATTTACTGAAGTACGGACATATCTTATATACAAGCAGGAATATTTGTTTATTCGTTTACAGGAATATTTGTTTGTAAGGTATACAGATCCATATTGTTTAACACACCGAATTGAAATATTGCATAGATAACTAAAACGATAAAAAGAAGGCTGTAAAAGAATTTAAGTTCTGAAAATTCTTCTGTTTCCCGGTATTTAGAAACATTTTTTAAAATTTCTGATCCAAAATGCTTCCCCAGAATCGATGGAGGAGGAAAATGAATAACGTGAGATACGGTAAATCGGGGAAAATTGCCATGTATGAGGAAGCTTTCCTTAGTAATGCCATAATTTGAAATGATAAAATAATGGAAGAAATACACTGTGCTCTACAATCTTTAAGTGGTTACAGGAAGGGTCTCCAAAAATTTTTCAATCGCAGTTTGTGTAATTTAATGGATTTTAAACTCAAAACATCCGGAAATTACAAAATTAAATTCACTAAGCACAGGGTGTTTCACGAAGAACTCCTAAGTTTGAAAATGAATAACTCAAAAACTGTGATAGATAGAAATATGAAGAAAGCGGTATGTTGAACATTTAGAGACCGAATCCAGATCCAGGCATATTTTTGAATTATTATTATTTTTTTTGCATATTTTGCTTTCTAATGCGATAGTTAAAGAATATTAGTCATTTAAATGAGAAAAAAAAAGTGTATCCCCCAATTTTCACTGTGTTTCCAGTTGGGAACATTGGTCATTTCTGGCTATATTTTGACTATACTTTTATGGATAATTTAAATAATAAGTAAAATTTTAAGAATAAATAAAATGACTTATTTTTAAATTTAATTAAATATATGAATTAAGTTGAAGGGAAAGGGGTGCGTATCAAGTTAGCTCCGTAAAAATTTATGAAAATGGATATTTTTATGATTTTTTTTATCCACTTCTCCACTAATGATAGAAATGCAAATTCTATTTCAAAAAATCAAGCCATCGTTTAACTTTATCTGCTAAATTTTTCAAGTCAATATTGATAAAATTTAATTTTTTAATAAATTTTTAATTTGATGTTCCCAATTGGAGAATTTGCCTGTAAAGGCCTTATTACACGAAGGAATTTTCGTGCGAATTGGTTTCTGCAACCAGTTGCAGAAACCTCTTTCCTGGAAATTTCTCTCGGTTACCTAGGGAACAGTCAACTCCAACGTTTTCGTTCAGAGGGGAAAATATTGCAGGTTGCTGGAATTCCAGCCAATCGTAGTGCTTCCTATTTCGACGTCACAACACAAGATGGCGGAAGAGTCAGCGTCAGCCATACCGATCCTAGTGAAAGGGATCAGCATGTGCGAAAACAAATGTCCGTGAAATGGAATATCGACATGGGAATTGATTTGATTGACGAAAATAAAAATAAATAAGAAACCGATCCGAAGATAGACACGAGGCAACCAACGATACGCTATTTATCATTACATGCTCTAGCTACCGCCAATTCTGCGAATCTCAGGCGTTTGTGAACACAGCAGAGTTCGTTTACTATGGCAACCCTGCTTTCTCCTCTGGGCTCACTGACTTGCGGGAATGAATTGCAGCAACTGGTTGCTGCAACCAAAATTGCTTTTAATTTTGTCCGTGTATTAAGGCCTTTAAAGGTTAATTAAAAAAACCGTAAGAAATTGATACTAAAGCTACAAAATTTTAGTTACAAATTTAATCGATTGATGACGCTATGCCAGAAAGCAATCACATCAAAATTGATTTATGCGCATCTTCCACACTACACGCTAGGGTCGTAACTAGAAAAAAATTTCGGGGGTTGGAGAAGAGTTTGAGGTCAAGAGAATACGAAAGTCAATTCATGCCTTTTCCTATAACTGTCGAATAGTTCAACGCAATGACTCTGTTATCGAATTCTTCGTTCAGAAAGTGAAAAACGTCGTATGTATTGTGTAGGCGAGCCCCATCTTGCATAAACCATGCCGTGTCCGGTCGATCATCCAACGATTGTTGTGTGGTGTGAAATGTTTCAAAAGTGCAATATGCCGTCAGTGGTCATCGTTTCTCGAAAGGAAAATTTCCAATGAGGCATTTGGTAGCAGCTTTTTGTGCAGCTCAAACGCTCTGGGCAATGGAGCGGTCATTTGAGCGGCCATTGAGGATGTACTGGCATAATGAGCATATACTGGCGGACCTTGAACCTCCGTTCTTAATTGCAACCGACTGGGTAGCTTATTTAAAGGACACCCAAAGGACTTCCATTAATAAAAATCTTGACAGTAATTGTTTTGAATTGCGCCAAAAATTCCCAAGATTAACCATTGTTGGCAAAATGTTAAATTTGGTTAAAAAAAGTTTACAAAACTGAAATCATCTTGGCAAAATCACTTGTATTTGTCAAGAAATGGATAACGTTAATGTTATTGAAGTAACGTTTCTCACTTTCTAGCGAAATATGTTTAAATGTTGTAAATATGTGGTGTTCATATAGGTTATTCTTTTTTACACTTCAAAGGAACAAATATCTTGAAGTAATGGTAGTTGAATATCGTTTAATTAATTTGAAGTAGATGACGTTTTTATCAAGATCAAAAAATTGTTAGAAAGCCTTAAGGATGTCTAAGATTCCATTACCAAAACATTATCATCCATACCATCCATTATCATCCATTACCATCCATAACTAAAACATTAATCACTGAGTTATGTTTTATTTTTTTAAAACAGTCCTTTTGTACTGAAAAAAATAAGTACTTTAAAAATGTAAAAGGTAAAAAATGGAAATAAATGGAAATGGGTTATTATTTTTCTTTAATAAATTTTTGTACCAGTTATTTCATTTATTTCTGTATTATACTGCTTCCTTCAAATTATTATTATTATTATTAAATTTTTCTAATAGAACTTCATAAGATAAGACCGTTTTTATGAGAGTTAATACTTAAGTTTTCTATTTCAATTAAAGCCATAATAATTTATAATGGGTTATGCAAATTATTTTTTACTAGAATAAAATAAGAATGTGGATTTGTCTTACCATCATCCATTATTCAACATTTTCTTGCGTATTTTTGTTTTTGAATTTTATACAAATTAATTTTAAGTAATTCTTTATTGCTTTAAATGTTAATCTATTTGCAGGCAAAATGGGCAACGATTACCGAAAATATATATTTGTATTTGACTAATTTCATGTAAAAAATACTGATGACGAAATAGCAGGTTAAATAATATTTAATTTAAAATCGATTAAAAATGTTTGTTTATCAATGCATATTTCTTTCTTTCTTTCCTACTTTATTTTTTCGTCTAGAATTTGAAGCGATTATCAACCGAAACTTACAGCTATAAATCTTGTATATTTCCAATGCAAATTCAGATTAACAAAATAGTATTATCACATGTTATTAAATAGTTTATCCACAACATTTACACCAACATTTATACAAAATAATTCGTTCCATTTCAGATTCAAATTTTGGTGGGGTTAAAATGCCAAATGAAAGCTCATTTTGAAATAAATAATGTGGCAAGCTATTTCTCCCAGGATTGCGCCAGTTATTTTCAAGTAGCTGAATCCCCCAGTAGAAGTACATAAATTATTGCAGTATTATTCTATGTTCATAGAGATTTACGATATTTAATATAGTGAACAGTAAGGCATATATTTATATGAAATGCGGTTTACTAGGTGGGATATTCCTTTCTGTGATATATAACGTAATATATAAGACTTTCGAAGTAAATCTGTATGAAGGATTTGAACTGGCTTATCTCATTGAAACTATATATATATATATATATATATATATATATATATATATATATATATATATATATATATAATTTACTTAAATATAAAATGAAAAAATGAGTTTAGTTGTACAAAATAACTCATTTTGAGTAATTTAAAAAGGATTTCAGATTTAATATTAATGTTTAAAAAATCAGAAATCATATTACATTATATATGTTATTTAACTTCATAATTTTTCTTATCTCTCTGGTATATATATAATTTTAGAACAAATTACTATAGACAATACACATTTTATATTGTTTGGTGTGGTAAATTTGTTTCCTATGACTATAGAAATGATTAATTTTATATTAATTAATAAGACATATCACTTGTAAAAAATTAATTTTATTAAAGATATGGAATCTGAATAAAAGATCTGAATTTCCTTGAAGTGCTACTTCAGACTGATAGGAATGTTTAATTCTGTACCTCAGAACCAGACTAACTTAAGTCACACTTGACATACTCTTCAGGAGGGCACCAAAACTGTAAGAAATGAACTCTAGGTCTGTAACCAGACCTAATAATTGAATCAGTGAGCAAAAAATTATTGACATTATTAAATTTGTATATACTTAACCCATTCATAGGTATTTCGTTTAGAATCAACTCTTCAACCTGAAAATTGTAATATATGGACTTACGTTCATCTGGTTCTGGAGTACAGAATTGTATACAACAAATAAAATACGACAGAAATGAAACATAAATGAAATACGAGGAAAAATATTACTCCAGCTAAATTTATACCGTTTAGAGAAGATGCCACATGAAAAAAATAAAAAAATAAATAAACAATAAAATCTCGGAACTTCTTATCTACATACGAGAACATTAATCTTATAAATAAAAATGAAATTCTGTTTGTTTGTTTGTTTGTTTGTTTGTTTGTGGATTTGAGTTGTATACAAATCCACAAAAATAGACCTATCAGCCTGAAATTTTGCACAGATATGTAAAATAATATAGAATAAATCATAGTCCACTTTAAAACTTGTATTTAAGAGATTTTTTATGTTCTCCATGCAAAAACCTTTCCGTAATTGTAACCCCTGTAGTGAAAAAAGTGTGAAATAAGTATCGTGGTTGCCATGTGTGGCGAGTTTGCCGAATAAGATGTTTTAAATTCTCAAAGTAAAAATAAAAGAATAATAATGATTTTTTTTTGTTAGTTTATATTTGTAAGATTATTAATTTTTTATTATAATATCGTGTGCATGGGAAATCGGAGCAGGAATGAAATGTTTTATACGCAAAACAATAAGAATTGAAGATTTCCGAGGCTAATATGTAATTTTTTTTTAGTTTGGCGAAAAAATAAAATGGCTCAAATGCTGATTTTGAGAAAGTGAGTTCTAGCGGTTTGCACAGTTTTCGGCTTGGCGCAATTTATTGAGAGCTTAAGGAAATAGATTTTTGAAAGCAAGTGCAAAGGTTTTATTAGAATACAGCGTTAAATTTTAATGATCCGTGAAGAAATAATGCAGTTATTAAGGGATTTCAAGCGATCTATCTTCAGAATTCTCGCCAATTGAGTACATTGATTTAAGTTGGAGGAATTCCGCCAAATTTCAGAAAATTGAAATCTTCTCATTTAGTACATCGGAGTAACGATGAATAAAACACGTTATAGTTGATAATTTAAAAAAATTCGGTTGTATTAAGGGATTCCCCTTTTCAAATAAAAGTGTGCTTTACTTTTTGGCGGCCGAACCATTTCCCATATTGATTGCTGCTAAGTCAATGCTTCGAATGACTTCCTGAAAAAACTCTTGCAAAATGGCGTATGTTGGCACTTTGACGAGGCTTAGATTTGAAACTGGATTTTATTTGAGACTGGGATATATAATGATACTGGTTATAGATGAATGTTGGTATGTGTGTATGAGGTTTAAAAACTCCGGCACCGTTGCACCATGAAATTTGGTTCACCTAAGACTTTTATCATTGAGAAGCTTTTTATGCTATCCGTTTTCCTCTAACTTGCCACTAGGTGGCGCAGCAGAACGTCGAATTCGATTCCGTTTAGCCGTTTACTATGCGAATATCGTCCAACAGATTTCGATGAAATGTGGTACACGCGGATATTAGAACACGGAGAATATTTTTCAGTATCCATTTTGCTGTAACTTGCCGCTAAATGGCGCTGCAACACATCAACTTCTATACCGTTCGACCGATCAGCATAAAATTTCTTATACTTACACATTTCAGCACGAAGAATATATTCTAACTGTGTTCCTTTTGATGTTACTCACCACTAGATGGCACTGCAATGCATTATTATTTTAACTCACCACTAGATGACGGTGCAGCAGTCCAAATTCTTGACCATTCAAACGGTCGCTATGAAAATCAGTATACATAGCTATTTGAACAATGAGAATATTTTGGCGTTATCCATTTTGCTATAACTCGCCACTTGACGGCACTGTAGCAAATCATTACTTTAATTAACCACTAGATCGCGCTGCAGTGTATCACTTCTTGACTGTGCAACTGATCGCTATGAAAATAGGTATACATAGATATTTGAACACGGGGAAGAGTTTGGCGCTATCCATTTTCCTATATAATTTGCCACTAGATGTCGCGTCGTCAGGACTGTCCAGCCGATCGTCCTGAAATTTCGTATTCATCGATATCTGAATGCGAAGAATATTTCCGCCGTATCCGTTTTGCTAAAACTCTCCACTAGATTGCGCTACGCCGCATGGCCTTCTGCACCGTACAAACGATTGCCTTGAAATTCGGTATGCATGGTTATTGGACACAATATAAAGCGATATCCATTTTGCTATATCTCTTTATTACAATAAATAGTAATCCCCACAAATCGTAATATCAAAAAGTCCATCCATTCCCGTGCGAAGAACGGGTACTTCAGCTAGTATATATATATATATATATATATATAATATAAAGCATCGTTTCGCAACCGGTTGTTCGCGTACCTCGTCAGCTAGTACTAACATAAAAATCTGATGTGGACAACACATGACTTCCTTGCACGTCCATTAAATCAAAAATATTTTCGACGCACTTCATCTAAACTTATTTTGTTTGAAAGAGATAAAATACTACAGTAATATTGAGATTCAGCCATTTCTACCCAAATATTTCGATATCGCCAAGCTGGACTCAATTTGAAAGATTTGCTTCTGACACTTAATTTGGCGATATTTCACGAAAAGCCGACAAGGTTGAGATAGTCTGCGAGACTTCGGGGATAGCCAAAGTAATAATTGACCACAGACTTTCAATGAATTGAATGAATCCATACACCTTAATGTGTGTTAGATGTTACTATAGTTCTAAGTACAGAATTTCAACATTCTACGGTTAAAAGGTTTAGAGAAATGGAAATTATTTTTGGCGCCAAATTTGGCGATATTTCGGCAAAACTCGCAACCGTCTACGACAAAAGGCGAGATTTTGGGCATGGTGGCAAAACTGGCAAAACTCGCCAATATCGATGAGAGACGGCGAGATTTTTGGGCATCGACCAAACAATGACGGTCTACAGTTGTATTATGTTGAATATGTCCATAGACATTAAAGTAGTGAAATTGTTTTCGGTGGTCCTGTAAATAAACTCTCCAGTAGATTGGAACCAATAATCGAGATGCACAACTAGATGTCACAACAACCTTATGTATGAAATTTCAACATTCAAGCTTGGCGACTTTTGGTGTAATTCTTGAGGGAGGCACTTGACTGTGGTCGGACCATTACCTAACTATACAGTAGGACGGTATTGTGCTTGAAATGGATGAATGTCCCTAAAATTGCCATTGACCGTTTGAGTATTCTTGTAGCAAAACTATAAATGATAAAGTCACTTTTTTCGATGGAGAAATTCATTTTGTAACCATTAAAAGTATATATCACTTTTGAGTCGTTTGAAGTAGCCTAATAGCTCTAAAATGCGCTTTAATTAATTTCTGCCCATAGAGAGTAATGTATTTCGAATCTTTTGGGTGGCCCTGTGGATAAACTATCCTGTCGAATGGGACCGAAAGGTGAGGTGCTAAACTACATGTTACAGAAATCCTAAATGTAAAGCTCCAATATTCTACGACCAATACTTTTTTGATATATGCGAGTTATATGAATACGTTACATACGTACGTACGTACAGACGGCATGGAAAAACTGGTCAAAATAGATTCGCGGTCGGTCAAACTGGGTTGCACATGCATTTATATGAACGTGCATGCTAGTGTACTATGAGATGCATCATAAAAATTCTTTGAAGTCAAAATCAGATTTTTCGTTGAAATCTGGTCCCCGAAATTTTTTGGAGACACAAAACTTCCTTACACTCCGTACACATGGAAGTAATAATACATTAAAAAGAGTATACCTAATAATTTGGCATAAATGCATTGAAGTAGTTGTTATGCCAAAAACATGTACACTAACTTTAATTAATGTTTTTCGCATAAAATACACTATTTCTTAAATTATGTAGACCATCAAAATATAAAGAATCGTAGTTCATATGAAAAAAGGTCATATAATTAAGTATAAATCAGATCTTTTCATGATTATGCGTTAAATTTATAACGTCAGATTGTAAATATAATGCAAAACTTTTCAAAATGCTCTGCACGTATATAAACTTAGCATTTCCTTATACAACCTTAAATTTGCATTACACGCAATTTCGCATTTTTATAAATACCGCATTTTTATAAATTCCATAAAGCAATCTCTAGACCTATGTTTACACCTTCTTAAAAACTATTAAAATACATTCTTAAGGAGAATTTAAAAAATCCTTTCTTGAAATTTGAAAATGATTCAAACGTATATAAAACACTTGAAAATCTCGTCATCTATTAAATAGAAAATAGAAAAACGGAAAACATTTAACTTAAGGATAAGGTAAGAACAGATATTACTTAAAAATAATTCAAGCTATGTTGTTCCAAAAATGTTATGATAAGATGTCACATAGCACTGAAGTGTGAAAATCAGATTACTTTTCAATTTCGGATTCTAGAAAAATCCGATTTAAAAGTCCTCTGAAAATAATCCCGAAAAACGATAAAAGTGCCGTGTCCCCTGGCCTAATCCAGATGATCTTTATGTCGTGAGTTAAATTGAGAATTTTTATCTGGAAAGGAAATATGTATCTATCTCTATTAAGAAAGGTTAATTCAGTATCGGGTTTGAACATTGATGCATTTTGCGAAAGGGGGATGTTAATGTATTCAATAAACGCCGTGGATACAGTATGTGCTTCCTTCAAATATGTTTTTGATGTTATTGGAATGTGAAATATTTTTGATAAAGAAGGAATCATATTATGCAATGCAGCCAGTCTTTCATAAAAATTGAGTTCACCATTCTCTTTATAAAGTATTTCACGTGGGTTTCAGTTTTCTTTTCGTATATTTTCTTATTAGAATACAAACGCTTACTATGATGTATGTTAGATGTCAATATTAGATTTCTTGAAAGCATTTTTATTCCGGTTATCTCCGAACTTGTACATACTTGGAGGGCAGGTAGACAACATCATTAGTAACCTTAATTACATAGGAAAAAATGGACAGAAACCGATAGGTGGCGCTATACACGAGCTCTTAAGGTGGGCACGTGTGCCATCCTTATTGCCATAGCTGGCAAATTATGCACTTTATTCGGAAGATTATCTACCCCCATTTTCAAACAGTTTTATTTCACATTAAAAAATTGGATTAATTTAATCACAATAACACTAAAACAAGAATTAATAATATTCCGAAAATTCCATGACAGTTGCGAGCTATGACACTGAGAAAGCCATAAGCTCTGACCGTGAGAGATCGAGTACGATGCCACCTATTGTTTTCCGCCCATGCTTTCCTTTGTAATTCTGATTCCTAACGATGCTCTCAATCTTCCCTCGGAGTTTGTACACGAAATTGCCAGACAGCCGATATCTGAACACCATGCGCAATGTAAGTTGATTTCAGTTAGATTTTTAAAGAGTTTTAAATACTTACTGTATAATATTCGATGTAATCTTCTAACGGCAGCAACGTATCCGGGGTCACCATTGTGGTCTTGGCCCCTCTCGAAATTGGAATTTTTGTTATTTGGATGTCAATGATTGAGTTTTTTTTTTGTGAGAAATTCTACCTTCCCCACCTTTGAGGAGCACTCCGAGATTTTATTGTCGGGATTTTATTGTCTCCGAGATTTTATTGTTTCCCAACGTCCCTGTTTAATCTATATAAATAAAACAAAATGCGAAATATCAGTTGGTTGGATAGTTAGTTAGTTAGTTTGTCTGTGTCTCGCATAGCTCCTAGACGGGTGATCCTAGACCTAACAAATTTTGTATGGAAATTCTCCAGGACGGGTCCCGACATACCTCGAAGCGATTTTTTTCGAAATTCGAATTATTTTAGGAGATATCGATAAAAAGCGTGTCGCAAAAGGCTAATTTTTGCTCTCCGACATTTCGCAAATGTAACCCCGCAGTCGAATTAGTGAAAATTAAGCATATCTAGGTTGCCATATTTGACAAGTTTATTAAAGGATTCACACTCTTGAAGTAAAAATAAAAGAATAACGATTTGTTTTTAGATTATTTGTAAGGTTATTTTTTAATTAAAATATCGTGTGCATGTGGTATCAGAGCAGGAATAAAATGTTTTATACACACACACACACAAAAATAGGATTTGGAAATGTTCCGAGACTAAAATGTGCAACTTTTTAATTTAGCGAAAAATAAAATGGTTGATGCGCGATTTTGAGGAGATGATTCTAACGCTTGGCGCAATTTATCGTCTGCTACTGGGATTATGAATACATCTGAAAAAGTTTTGACAGTTTCATTCAGTTCGATTTGTGCATTTTTTTGCGGAGCTTTTCCCCATCTATTTCTAATGTATAACAGCCAGAAAAAGGATGTTAGAAATATCCATTTTAATTTTGTTTAATCACACTCATGAATGATCATATACTTTCCAACTTAATGGAATAAGGAAAGAAAATAGGGAAGGCCCACGGATTATAATACGCTTTTAAAATATAGCACTTTAGTGCATATTTAAAATCTGAAAGGGTTTAAGATTTTTTTACTTTTTTTTTTCTTTCCGAATTTTGATAAAGGCCAATATACTAGAAGCTCTTCAGAATTGATATAGGACGAAAATAATTTGTTCCCTTTTGTAGATTTTTATCATTTAACCATCTAAATTTTGTAGCCAGGGGCGGCCCGTCATGGTAAGCATCGCATCTGGGGGCCGGCTTCGAAGGGGCGTCATTAGAGCATAAAAGGGGGCGTCTTTTTTACGTTAGCAGGGGGCGCTACTTTCCCATTGGCCGCTCCTGTTTGTAACAATTTTAAATTCCGTTTTCCTAATTCTTGAAATTTTTTAACTTCTCCAAATATATGTTTTGAGTTTAATTTTATATGCTGTTAACCCAGGTAAGTGCACGTTTAATCACAAAGCTTAATATTTGCTAAATAATTCATACCTGATGCTAGTTCCCTGGATGAAATGATATACATATTTGGTTTAAACACACACAAACACAAAAAAGCACCGAATTTCTTCCTTATCTATATCTACCTTATAATTAAAAAAATTATAGTTGATCCTGCAGCTACGCCATTTTTTAAAAGTCCGTTTAAGATTTGTGAACCGATTTTCATGATGAAATATCGAAACTCGATTTGCATGTTTTAATAGCTTTATTAATGCACTTGTATCAGCCTTCCTAAGACTCTTTTACATTACATTCAGTGGGCTAGTGCCTTTTAAGCTTGAGTCAAATCATTTCTGACATTTTGTGAAATTCACAATGCCTCTTTTCGCATATAGTTATATACTTTCCCGATTCTTACCATGTTACAGAACTGTACCCTACAATAATGCATTCAGTAATATCACACAATTGTACCCTTTAATAACGCACTCAATAATATTACATAATTGTACCCTGTAATAAGATACTCAATATTGAGGGAGGGGAAGACCCTCCCTTATTATTGAGAATTTTTCTTATAGAAAAATTTTCATGGTAATTTTTGCAATACTGATATCCTAAAAATTAGTTTTTATAAGTATTTTAATTACAATTTTAGCACAAATATGTAACATACTCATTAAATACACATAAGATATCCTTCTTATTGTAAGTTTTATAAAATGAACGCATTTTAAAAGTTAAACGGGTACTTCTGCAGGCTTTCTTAAACAAGAAGAAGCATACAGAATAGAAAAGAAAAAAAAAGTCGTGTGTTAGATTTCAAGAAATTGAGAAAAATGTTTGTTTTCCCTCCTACACTTTTTTTACAATTTCTGAAGAAATATTATATTGAATTTTTCGTTTTATCACTGAATATCATGTTTTTAAACAGCCAAAACATTATTAAATTGCATCTCGGCTTGGTTATCAAAATACCCCTTTATCCCCTGAAAGGCACAGAATCCGTGTATTTCTAAAGTACTATTAGAAGTGTCAGTCTGTTTAAATGAGTTTTATATTACGGAAGTCTGTTATATTGAAGACAGAAATGCAGGGTGTTGTTTTATCGGAGAAAAGATTTAGATACGGGTATAAATCCTTCAAGCACACCCTTTTCCAACTGAAAAGAACAAAAAAATCTTTTCTGAAAATAGAATTACCGCAATAAATGTTTGTTTCCCAAAATTGTTATAAAATTATTATGACTTTCTCTCTAAATTACGTAGGGCTTTAAATTGTTTTGAAAATATTAAATCTGTTAAAAGTACAAATATTAAATAATTACTTTCAGTTGATTAGCATTCTTTAAGTATGAACAGCTGAAAAGCAATATGAAAAATACTATTAAGCATTCTTTATGTTTCTAGATATAAAACTAATTATCTCAAAATTTTCTGCTACAACTACACTGTTTTTCAAAAGTTCTTTAAGAACGATATTTATGTATAATATATAAATTATCAGTTTCCCAATCAAGATATGTGAATTGTCGTGAAATACAGCAAAAGCGCCCTCTCCTTCTAATTAACGTCCCCTCTGATTTTCTAATGCATTTACACTCATGTCCATAAATTAAGGATAATGAAGTTCAGGCAAAGAAAGAGAAATAAGCAAAACAAATAAGTCTATATATTAAACAAAAAGTAAAGAGCAAAAAAGATGCTATATGTTTGACATAATTAATAAAAATTGCAAGTTTTACTCCCTTGACCAAATTTAAAAAAAGAACCTATTTACAAAAAACAGTATAACATGGTTAGTAAGATGGTTAATACGGAGTATGTCTCCCGGACGACGCAATACAGGCCTGACAACGCCTAGGCATGCTGAGTATCAAATGATCAATCTGATTTTGGGGAATATTACACCACTCATCAAGCAATACACTCCGAAGTTCCGGTAGATAGGTGGGAGGGGGTTGACGGGCTGCAATTCGTCGGCCAAGCATATCCCACACATGCTCTATTGGATTCAAGTCCGGTGAGTATGCTGGTCAATGCATACGGGTATGCTGGTCAATGCATAAATTCAGCACCCATGGCGCCCCGAAACAAACGTACATGTTGTTCCAGAATGACATCCCGATAGATGTGGCCTGTCATCGTTCCACTCTGAACATGCAGGTCAGTTCTGGAACCAAGAATAATTCCTCCCCAAACGAGCCATCCAGCACCACCGTAACGGTGTGTTTCAACGGTGTTCTCTTGGTGGTAACGGGTACCTGGCGCTCTCCAGATGAATGTCCGGCGAGAATCAGACTCCAAACTAAACCTGGACTCGTCGGAAAACATCAAACAAGACCACTGTTGCGGTGTCCACAATGCATGCTCTCTACTCCAGGTTAATCGCAGGCGACAGTGAGTTGCGGTAAGTGGAACACATCTGACAGGCCTACGAGCATATAGACCAATGTGCCCTAAGCGTCTGTACACGGTCTGCCTTGAAACTGTCGTACCGGTAGCTGAAGAGAGCTGACGAGACAGGTCTGATGCTGTACTCCGTCTGTTTCTTTTGGCAGTAACTGCCAAATAGCGGTCCTCATTCGGCGTTGTAACTCGGGGACGACCTGTGCTGTAACGTCTACTCACATTACCATCATCTTGGAATCGTTGCCAAAGCCTGGAGATGACACTCTGGGCGATTCCAACTTCCTCGGATACTTCCAGCTGGGTACGTCCACATTCCAGTCGTCCGATAATTCTGCCACGTTAAACATCATCCAAATGCCTCCTTTGTGCCATAACTATGCGGTTTTTGCACTGAAAGGCTTTCACAGCGCTTGTGAACAATTTTACTTCTTTGCCACCATTCCTTATATACCCCTCTCTTACACTCTCGTCATTGTGACGTACCATCCACGCCATCTGGTGGTTTCCTGTAATTTGCATATTCTTCTTCAAGATGTGTGTGATCATTCCACAGGTGAAATTTTTATTTTAGAGATCAATTTCTGTGTGATTCTGAATTATCCTTAATTTATGGACATGAGTGTAGTTTGCTCTTAAAATATGAAATAATTGGCCCTTTAAGGTGGATTCACACTGGCAGTTCTGTGCCGCTCAGACTCCGCTCTCACCCTCCGTTCACCCTCTCACCACTGAAACTTTTGCTTCCCGCGTGCGAGCTTGCGGGGTCGCAGTAAATGCACCAATGAAATAATGTCATATGCCAGTGAAGTGTGTCGTCAGAACAGTGCTGTCCGCTTTGTTTCGCTGAGTGACGTCATCGCGGCGTCTTAACGGTACGGAACGGACAGTATGAATCAAGCTTCACTTCAAGATAGAGAGAGCGCTTGAACGGAATATTTTCCGACTTTTACTGTTTATCCGCTCCCATAGATCACAATTTTCTTTGAAGATTGGAGGGTGAAGGGCGCTTTTGCGGTATTTTACGGTATTACATATACGTTATTTTACTATATATATTTTTTAATACTTACAAATAATATAAATGGAAATATTATTTCAACAACCATTTGGAAGTTTAATTTCATATATCATTAATTATTTTATCGTTATTTGTTTAATTAAGTATATTTTGCATCTGAAAGACTTCACAAATGCACACTGCAACATAACAGCCAGGAAAAAAATAAGAAAGATAAAAAAATGTTCTACAAATTTCAAGGCCAGTAACAGTACCTAACACAAAAGGACATGTTTTTTATTTTTACTAAGTTTATGCAGGGTAACAGAAATTATTCTGTCTGAATGTCAAGTGAAATTTAATGGTTTATCGATTCTATCCAATTCTATGCAAAACTAATGCAATATGTTTTATCGTAATTTACAGCAGCCTCAATAAAATGCAGTTTGCGCAATGCAGATAGTAAATATTTTAATACAATTACTTTATGCATGATGATAAAAGTAAAAATAAATAATTGCGTTGGGCTTCTTTTAAATAATTGATTGTTCGGTAATCTTTACTTTTTCAGTAAATAAATTACTGTTTCAGAGGATTGTTTTGATCCTTGATAAAACTCATTAATCCCTGAAGAAATATACTAACACATGAAAAGTTCTTTTTATGAAATTGGTATATCTCATTGCCTATAAATTGCATGTTCAAACTATAAAAGGATTTATACTGTCTACAGTAAATGGGTTCAACCTCGTATTAGTAATACAAACGGTAAAATTTAATCTAAAATTTAATTTGTTAAAAATCCCTTGTCTGCCTCTTCGATAATGAGGTCTACACACTACAATTTTTCATAAGTGACTGAATTTGCAACAAATCAAGCATCGAAGGCTTTTTTTCAAATATTTCAAGCATTTGGAATGAGTTTATTTGGATTACGCTCCCTTTATTTGATTAACTCTAGAAAAATCTTCATTTTCCTTCAAAATATTTGCGTTGCTTACGCATTCTCTTTTAATTGGTTTTCAAATGAAATTCAGTAATCCAATTTTATTTATTTGAAACAATGATTAAAATGGTTGTTTACTTATTTATATTTTAAAATTTAAATTACCCAGCTTAGTTATTGATTTATCATTTTATTTTAAGTGGGAATTGCGTTCCCTAATAAATATCTGTATGGGTGATGGCATCATTTCAATATTCCACAAGAATAAGTATATTAATCCTAGATTAAATTGAACTGTAGGTAATGACATCCTTATTCATAGGCCGGCATTAAAGGAATAAGGTCAAAGAGACGAAATGAATGAAATTTATAATTTTACAATCATGAGATAAATTGTAAAATATTGATACACTTAAATGAAAATTTAAATATGATTATTTTCTGCTGATCAAAACTGATGCCTACTGCAAAAACACTGCAATTAATGTAAATTCAGTTAGTTAAGGTACTGATATTTATAACTGCGTGTAACTTGATAAAAGTTTATTTCCAATGCATTTGCATTTTATTTAAAAGCAGCAAGATTATTAAACGAAAAATGTCTTAAGGGCTTGCTTTGAATCTATTTTGATAATTATATGCTTAATTTGGATTCCCTCGACAGTAAATGTAAGTGTATTAAAAAGCATATTTGAAGAAAAGTTGAGTTGATATCAAATGTAGGGTTGATACATCAAAATAATAGTTTTTTTAACGATATATATGCACAGTATATCCTTGTACAACATCCATATTATTTTTAAAAAATGTTTTCATGTCATTCATACTTGATAGATATGGTGTCCTTTCTGGGGATAAAACTTGATTATTTTATACTTTGATATACATTTCGGTAGAAATTAATCTGCATTTTTACATTTCCATATTTTCCAATGAATACTTTTAATTTGGTATAAAAACTCTGTGAGAAATATTTTCAATTCCATATAATCGGTTTTAAAGCAAAGTGTTCATTTAAAAGTGTTTTGGATTGATAGATGTATTTGGTAATACCAAATATTCCTATTTATTCCCAAAACAAAAATTTATCCTATAATATGGAAAAATTATGCATTCTTGCAATTCTTATAGAAAATTTAAAAGATGAATTCAGAGCCTAAAAAGTGTCAGATTCATTTTTACAGTCAAATTATGAAAGAAAATTTAGAGAAATGAGTCTCGTTTTTGAATCTTCACCGACTTAGAAGTAATGGAGATTTATTCTATCAGCATATGTGTCATGGTGAAACATATAAATCACATATTTTTTCCTTTCTTGCAAAATTAATTAAAATGATTTGAGAAGTTAGATGAAGCATTACCTTCCACAGCTATTTTATTAAAACAGAAGTATGTAACTTCTATTTTCACAAATGAAAAGCTATATCTAAATTTATGTAAAAGGAAAAGGGTGGTCACATATTTTACAACTTCAAACCCAGTATTTTAATTCATTATAACAATTTCGACAATTTACAAACATACTCGATAAACATTTCACACTAGATGTTTCAGACAAAGCAACAAATTATAAACACGTCGGAATTAGTTTTGATTTTGTAATGATTGTTTAACAAAGTAATATAATTTGTGAAAACGAAATAGGAGTTATAATTCTTATGAGTTTAGAAAAAAACCTCGTTGCGCTAAAAATACAGCAATAGAAAATATGTTAAAAATAACCTTTTGTTTTTATAATGAAGATGCGTTCATGGAATCTGTTTTTAAAATTTTTTAACTGTGGACGAACATTTTTTTTGCATGTACCAAGAGTATTGTTTATGACAGAATATTGCAACTTTTAGAAAATTATTTTTCTTTAAAGAAAGGCTTGTAAAAGAGATATTTATAATTTACATCATTTATAGAATAAATTTCATAAAAAGCAGGATATTTTTTGGATGCTATACATTGAAGAGTAGACGAGGAGTGTATATTATACACTGTATAAGTTTATTTATTCTTATTATCGGATTTTGCGTTTTGACAGATTTATTCACTCTCACAAAAGGATTTAAAATATTTCCAATACTGCTTACCTTTCAAATTTTAGCAACTGATTCAGCACTTGTCTCAATATACTTGCTGAAGCATTGGAACTCTAAAAAGAGTAAAGATAAAATAGATATAATTATATTATATTTCTTCTGAAATATATATATATAAAGTTTTAGCGAAGAATTGGGTTTGTTTCGCTAGTTTCAATACTTTCATCTAAAGTTTTATACTAATAACATTTAGGTAATATTTTTATTTGCTGGAGGTAATCTGGGATTTTTGTTAACTATAGAAATTAAGAAAGAGCAAATATATGTAACTAATGAGACTACTAGAACTAGGGAATATGCTGTATTGCTGAAATCTTTGAGGTTTCGGTTTTAGTTTATTTTAACTCAGAGTATTAAAGTAACACAATTTTAACTGAATTCTGAATATTTAGTTTTAAATTTTAGATTTCTTATAATTTAATATATAAGAGAAAAATAAAACATTATTGAAAACGTTGATTGCTTCCGACAGTATTAATGGACACAAATATTGCTAATTTTCTTCACTGATAATGAAAATATCATTTTTTTCCCTCGATCTAATCTCTACTCTTACTTCGAGGATGTGTTCAATACTTACGAGCTAACTGAATAACGAGCGAGCTGAATAACGAGCTAAAACATTATGACAGCCTTCACATTTTTCAGTGAACTCGTTTGGATGACATGGAAAGCACGTAATTAAGTTTCAATGGTATTTAACTGTTGCTGGGGAAGATAAGGAATTATTCTTGTTCTTACGTTTGTGAGAGATGGGAAAAGCTGCTGATAGAGGGCCGACTGTAATGGCCCGAAGACTCGGAACGAGTATCTCCCAAACTGCACGACTGGCCGGTTGTTCACGATCTGTAGTTGTCAGTATTTATAAAAAAGTGGATTAATGACGGTGAAAACAGCAGTCGATGCCAAGATGTTGGGCGTCTACGCATCATCAAAGAAAGAGGACGCCGGAGACTGTTCCGCCTAGTACAGCAAAATCGGCGACAGATAGTGGCTCAGCTGAAAGCCCAATACAATTGAGGCCCAAGTGTTTTGGAACACACTGTTCAGTGGACACTGTTGGATATGGGACTGCGGAGCAGACGTCCCACTCGTTAACCTGTGCTTACCAAGCGCCATTGTCAGCTACGCCAACAGTGGGCACGGGAACATCGAGACTGGACCATGGGTATGTGGAAGAGAGTTGCTTGGTAGGATGAATCCCGGTTTCTCCTTTATCACATCGATGGTCGTGTCAGAGTTGGCCGTCTTCCAGGAGAACGGCTGCTCCCCTCTTGTACAGAGGGCTATACACAGGCCGGTGGCGTTGGTATTATGCTTTGCAGGACGTTCTCTTACGCGGCTCTGGGACCCTTACATGAGGTATGTCTTCCCAACAGGAAATGGAATCTTCCAACAGAACAACGCGCCATGTCACAAGGCTGAAATTGTGTTGGAGTGGTTCGAGGATTACGGTGATGAATTCCAATTAATGTCCTGGCTAACTAACTCGCCAGATCTTAGTCCCATAGCTCATCTTTGGGATTGCATGGAGCGCAAGCTTATAGCTCAAACGCCACCATATTCCAATATCTCGACTTTGCGTGGCCACTGCTTAAATATTTGGTGCAACCTATCTACAGTTATCTACCAAGAACTCGTGGCACCCATGCACAGGCGAGTTGCAAGTGCTTTGAAAGGTCAAATGTTTTGGCACTTTAGTGTACACTACAGGTTTTATATTACTAATGTCAATTTATGTAAACATAATAATTTTTTTCTAGTACAATGAGAACTATAACTAAATTAAAAAAAAAACACTTATCATAAAAGGGAAACAAATCATACCTTTATTGTACTCTATCTTAAATACTCCATATCTGTATTAATGTAATATACATTATATACCAATTATCATATGATTTATATTCATACAGACATCCAATTAAAAAAATTAATAGTAGTCTCATGTGTTCTTAGTCGCAGATTATTAACTACAGCATTACGGACTGAATTAAGTTCATGAAATGCCTTTTTCCCTCATTCTCTAACGAAGATATTCAATACAATCGATTGTGTGTTTAAAAGAACATCCCTTTTTACATCCATTGTTAGACATTCTAGGAAAAGTTTTTCCCAAAAGTGGAAAATAATGACTGAGTCAGAAATTTTTCGAAGTTTAGGGAATTGAAAAACGACGTATAACTGAAATTGTGCGTCTTATAAATGAAACATTTTTGCACTAAATGAATGGGAATGAATCGGGACTTCACGAAAACAACGTATAAATGTAAAATTCGTATAAATGAGATATGAGAAACATATAAACGGAATTTTTTAACAGCATTCGATTTAATTTCTGGGTCAATCTTGTACATAAATATGAAGATTTCATTACGGCGTTACTTACTAGGGCGTATTATGTATTTATCCCTGTTATAGCTTTTATTACAAAATTATTACTGTATGAAAATTTATGCGGCACAAGAGCTGTGAAAAACAACATTTCAATGGATAAAAAATAATGCGCAAAATGATTTTTAATTTTATATGAAAACAATAGGGCAATTGATGATTGGTTTAATGTTTTTATATTGCTTAATTTCATGCAATATTTTTAAATTTAAGATGTGACAATTAATCATACACAAATATACATAAGATATTTCATGAAATGATTAAGAAATTTATTGAATAATGGTGAACATTTCATTAACTAAAACTCTTGATACATCAAAATTCACCATTCTTTTTTATAACTGACCTTACAAATCATTTAGAACGAAAAGAATTGTGCTTAAAACTATTTTTAGAAATGTCTTTTTTGTGAGCTGATAAATATTTCATTCTTCGTTTCTTAATCTTTTTTAAGGTACGTGAAAGGCAAGGAAAACTGTAACTTCTTTCTTTTTTTTAATAAAAGCCATAAAAATTAGATTTATTTTCTTCATGGAGCCACGAGGGGTTACGAAACTTTTTATTACTGAAAGCTCACCTGCACTTTTCATCCGCCTTCACATACGCACTTTATCCAATCTGACTTTTACGACTTCTGCCTGCGTTTCACGCACAACAATCAACATCTTGGAAATGAAATGAAATAAACTTATGTGACTTCAAGAACAGATATAAATATTTTTATTTCGTGTATTATATTGGAACTGAACTCAAGGATCGAAGTAATACCCTCTGAAAATAATCGGAACTGAATCGAGATCTGGACTTCTAATTATGGTATATAAGTTATCACTTTCTATATATTTTTATGGTTTAACGTTTTTTAAACTTTCCTTGTAAATTTTAACATTTATAGTGGTTTATATACGCATTTTTTGAATTTTGATTTAATATTTAAAATACAAATAAAACTTTATAATTGATTTGCTAAATTTATTTCTTGACTCTTTTTATCTCCGTTGTTAATTTCACGGACTTAGGTATAGGATGATCATCGACGTAATCTGAACGACCTAAATGGAAGATGACGTTGTGAATCGGAATCATTAAGTTCATGTTGAGCGCTTGCGTGCGTTATTAGTAGCTTGTATCATGATTCATCATTAGGCGTCGCTAGATGCCGCTTATGTAGCTAATCATTGAAATGGAATCGAGTATTTTCCTTTTAGAGGCAGACGCTATTGCGTCTGTTTGCTATCTAACCTCCTTGGTTTGCTGATAGTCAATGATTTTTCTATATCTAAGTCCTTGGTTGATCTTTTATAGAATCTAAATTACTGTTCGGTGTATAGCTGGCTATCAAACTTGCAGTTTAGAATTAGCAAACAAATATATCTGCATGCAATCAATGAAGTACATAGCAATTAGAAGGTGACTATGATATCTTGAACAGCAGAAAGCATTGTTCAACATCAGTGGAGGATATCGCCTCCTTGGGTTCGAGGCTGTAAAAGTCACGTGACGGTGGGAAAAAAAACTTTTTCTCCATAGGTTTATGTGCTGGACTCCTGGTAATAAGCGCAAAATCAAAAAAATAATAATTATGCCTCTATATTGGGCTGCCTATGGATGTTTCAATAACTCTCTGGAACCTGTACATGACTACAAAAATATATCTTTCCACAGATTCCCATTAAAAAGTGCTGATATAATAAAACTTAAACTGAGAGGAGGCTATTTCAGTGACATGTCCATGGAAAATATATACTTCAGCGAATCAGATTACAGAGTTACTCATCAACACAGCCAAAAGGTCACGTGTTGGTGGAAAAATGACGTCACACCGATAAACCTCGTTGGGATATCTTCAGTATTTTCAAGTACCTCTTTATGTAATAAATATTAATCATACCAAACAAATCAATTATCGAACAGTTATCAACAGAGCAATATTTAATGTACATACACAAATATATACTATAGCACCATAGAGGAAACTGGAAAACAGTCTCACTACGGCTTTTCTTTATATCTCTACAAAGCACAATCTCTTATTACGTACTTATCGGGTAATCTATTATTCTGAGATTTCATTTAGTACGTGTGGAATGTAGTCAAAATTCGCATGCTGATACATACAAGTCCACCACTTCTACAGAATATACAGGGTGTTTCTAAGGGTCGTTGCCAAACTAAACATGATGGTCTGTCATACCATGACACACAAGATTTAAACAGGAACTTGAGTCCGTAAATGTAAAAAGTGATCGCTGGAGGGCGATGGAAGCGCTATTTTAGTTGCGAGTTTAGTGAGCGAAGTTTATGGAAGCCTGCTCATTTCAGATTAGGAGGTTGCCAAATTCGCATGATACTAACAAATTATACTTTTGGAGGTTTTTTTCATAGGGTGGTGTTTTTAATGCCCTCCGGCAACCGCGGAACGGTGCCAGATCCTCCAAATAGGATGACGATGGGCGGAAGTGCACGGTTTCCATTTTAATGAGCTCCAGTTGGAGGAAGTCCGACTTTGCTTGGAGTCCTCTATTTTTGAAACAATTCCAGATAAAGGAAAACCATCTGAAATCGGCACCCCCAGAGGTAGCATTAAACATGAAGACAATGGAGCCACTACTGATTTTACGTGCACCAGCTTCCATTAGCGTGCACGGTCTCACAGCAGCCCAGCCGCGAGAGGAGTTCACCCTCCCAAGCATTGACCAAGCCGGATGCTGCTTCACTTTCAGTGTTCTTAAGGGAACGGAGTTTAGTGACTAGGCCACCGAGGGATAGGTTTTCATAGGGTAAAATTTGGTAACATATCGTTAACTGTCGTCATGCTGGATGATAATTAAATGATAGAATGGCCATAACTAAAAAAAAAAAAGGTGCATTCTTATTCATTCACTTTGTAAAAACCCTAAATAAAGCTAGAAATGTTACGCCAAGCACTTTAATTAGAAAGTAATCTGACATTAGAATGTTTTCTTTTGTTTTATTGCGCTTGAAATGGGTAAATGTCTCTCCAGTGTCACTGTTGAATAAAAGTTTGAGACCATCTGAATCTCGGCGCGAAGTATTCAAGAAAAAGCTATGCCATGTAAAATAAAACGATAAATCAATAATATGCACATATGAGCGTCAAATTAATATACTGTCATAAAAACCTATAAGATTTTGCTAAAAAACGTGAAAATGCAATGATCTTAACTTTCGCTACCAGTAAAAATTGTGAAAATATTCAAATATAAAAGCTCCGTTAGCGTTGTACAGCATATACGTTGCGCAAGCTTTCAGCAAATTAAATACATTAAGGATTATCAGTGAAGAGAAACAAGCCAAAATCATAAGATTGCATGTCTGGCCTATATCAGGAAAACACCTGCCCAAGCAAGTATTTTCAAGGATACACATATCTTGATGGACAAGAATAGGAACTGGAAAACAAGGAAGATGGGATGTCCTAAACTTTTGTCCGTCCGTTATGAAAGAAGAATCAGGAGGATAATACGTCAGTTAGTGATACGTCAAGATGAACATGTCACCAGCCGTATCATAAATTAAAATTCCTGTGTTACAGTCTCACGCCGAACTATTTGCCAAATGTTAGCTAAACAAGACTTTTAGCTATGAATGAATAATAAAAAAAAACATTTGCGATTAATGCTGAGACACATAGAAAACCGTCTCAACTTCGCACGTAAATACATAGTCGAATCGACGGACTTCAAACAAGTGGCTTTCACTGACGAAAATTCTTTTTTTCCTTCGATGGACCCGACAACGCCACTGCATCCTTCGAACATTGACGTGATAGCAACATTGCACCGCATCGAGTGAGCCGTCAAATGGGTGATATGATTTTAAGTGTCATCTCCAGTTACGGTAATCTCGTGATAAACGTTGTTCAAGACAAATATAACAACCTAAATCATTTTAATTACCTACGCATCGCGTTTTGCATTGCTGACACGGACAATTTGGCCAGAACAAATGAATTAGGCAGCAAGACAAATGTATCTATTACACTTTTAAAATGTTGGAAAGTGTTTAAAAGAACAGAGATATACGTCGACATATAAATGAAATTGTACAGTAAGCGTGAATAGAGATTGTGCAATAGTAATTAAGGTATAGACATTACCGTTTGTCCAGGGAGATAGTATCTTGATTATAATATTATGCAATACAATATTATATAATTTAATGTCCCTTCTCAGCTAGGTATATTCATTCAAATCTTACATTCTAAATTGAACAGCTTTGTGGATGAACACATTAAATGGCACTGTAGTAAATTTACCATAATCAGCTTGAAAGTCATTACAATGCTCTTTTGTATATTGTACAGGAAATATTTTCTTTTACTGAAAACCGCTTTATATGAAGAATTGGCCGAACTAACAAACGCACTCTATTTAATGTAGTCCTAGCTAGTGCTTCGAACCAGATATCTCCATTTTTTAAATGTCATTTAACATGTTCATCCACTCAGCCCTTCAGTTATATATAATTCTATTCGAAATTTTATATTTACCATAATTTGGTCTGTAAATAATCATATCTCAAACTAACCTGAGAACATGTGCAAAGTCATCAAAGTTTCACATTAAAAGTTTGCATTTAGATTACGGTACAAACATACTCAATATGTCACCAGGGCCACTTAATTGAATGATATGACAACTGTATAATAATATTAATACCTCTTCTCTTAGTTAAAACATAGAAGAATTAGTGCAATACCAAGCAATTAAATTCCTAACTATTGAAATTAAATAATACATTTTTATAAATTATGAAGGAAGCCTTTTGATTATCAGTTACATTATAAAATTGAAAACTACATTTAAAGTAACTTGAGATTTGATTAGAAAAAACCCTCAAAATAATAAATCTTTAGAAACAGGCGTTTACACAAAAGGAGAGAAAAGAAAACAGATGACTAGGAAACTGATTTTGTACTTCAATGAAGAAAAATATTGAAAAGTTCTGCACAAAACAACATCGGATAAGAAAATAAACGCCCTGAAATATTAATGCAGTAACACCAAGCCTTTAACTCCCTTTTTGGACGTTTCACGGTTGGAAATATTCGAAATATCTTCACTTCAGGCGATCTTAGAACACTTTTAGACACATAGAATCACCGATCGGAATAGCGTGTCACATAACTTTCACAGCAGATATCCAGTTTAACATAAAAGTTCCCTGTCAGGCGATATAAACAAATGGGAAAATTTGACGTTTTGTCAGATTTATTTCTACAAATTTTAAGGAATTTCCCAACCCGCCAGGGAGCCAGCTGTTCTTTTTCTCCCTTGCTGCAGAATGAGAATAAATCTTCCCCATGTAGAATAAAATGCCACAAAGCCGAAGCCGCTTGAGATTAAATGGTAACAAATGTTGGTAACGGGCTGGAATTTTTTATTTCACCATGTAAAAGATTGGGAGTTCCTGCTAGAGAAGAACTGAATTGTATGCATTGTTAAGGTTGCAGTTTTGTTGCACGTAAGCAGTTTTCTTTAATTTTTGCTTTAAAAATAATGGAAGGCATAAGCTAACCTGCCATGCTTAAGTAGTAATGAAATTTCAAAGTAATTTGAATTATATTACCATTAATTCCGGCGAGATTCTAATAGGAAGTAACTATTAGAATTGAGTTATAATTGAGTTATAAAAGAATTAAGTTATAAATAAAGTTCCACTTTGCAACGGTGAGAAAAGTAAAACTAATGGACCAAATGTTATCAAACTTGGGGGTCATGGGAATTTATCATCCACGGAAAAAAGTGCAAAAACACACCACCAGGGGAAAAATGGCGCTGTATGCAGCACTGGCAAACGAAATAAGACATGAAAAAATCGATTTAAAATGTTCGTAATCATTTCTAAGATGTGTTACAAAGCATGTCCGATGTGGCGTCCAACATTGTCCGAAAGCAAGTTCAATCGCACTAGAGCATTCTCAGCAGCAGCTCTTAGCATATCAGGAGGAATGTTACGGACATATGTGTATCGCACTCTTCAGTTTCACCAAATTGTTCAGATTATCACCATAAACAGTGCTTTTGAGATAGCCCCACGCTCAGTTTCGTTTTAGAAACCATTGCAAACATTTTAAACCGATGTCTTATTTTGTTGACCAGTGTTGCATACATTGAATATAAGAAAATAATTTGGTGAGCTGTGTGAGGTATGTGAGGCTCTGAGCAACACGTGCTCCGGGAAAAGTCAGTACATTTGCAAGTGCGATATTCAATAGCTCGGTAAGGGAGAGTTTTTCCCACGTTTTCCATAAACAATTCCTTATGTCCCTCTCTAACATACGATTTATTTAGCTGCTGAACTTGATCATGACCTTTTCTATCGCTTGAATTCCTTGGATTGACACAATAAGGATACTGGCCTTGATCCAAATTTCCTGTATTTTGATCGCCAGAACTAAGGTTACTTCTCCTTCCGGAGGATCCTGCCCTTTATTCAGAAATTTTTCTTCTTAAGTACAAAAGAGTAATATAGAAGTACGAGTATGTCTTCTCGTTTTGGTAACTTGGTACAAGGTAATTATTTCGATATCCCCAGCTCTTCTAAGAACACCTATTTTGTTCCGTGTCTTATCGCAGACAGTTTCACTCTATTCAGAATCGCAGCAGTGCAAGGCAGCCACCTTTTAGCTTTTTTGAGAGTAAACTGAAAGCACCATCTATCTTAAACGTTAAATTAAATGCCTGTAACAACGGAATATCTCGTGCCTGGTTTAACCGAAAGCATGTGCATCGCCATCACTCGGCAGGCAAACCGACGCTAGTTGTCTAGAGCACAGTTTGCGTACTGTGCCCCAAACAAAACGACAGCATAACGTGTGCATTTTATCAAACTATTTGTAAAGCCATTTTTTGAGATTTCCTGAGCTTATCTGAACATTTTTTAACACATAAAAGGACCAAATTATTTTTAACAAATAAAGTTTGCTGTCTACATAAATTTTTCAAAAAACACACAATTTTCAAATATTTATAGATTTCAAGCTCGATGTGCAATCCCTAGAAACTGTCGTAGCCCCTCCAGATTTTGCATACGTGTCATTCATAACAATATACAACTACCAAAACTCGGAAGCCTAATAATTCGGAAAAGAATTTTTTTGGTCGATTTTTAAAAAAAGTCATATTCTTCAAAAATTTCTAAATTTCAAGGTCGATGCGCAACCCCAAGACGTTGTCGTAGAACATTCAAATTTTACACACGTCTTATTCATATCAATATACAACTTTTGACACCTCAGGAGATAAAGATTTCGAAAAAAAGTTTTTTTCGATCCACCCTAATGCACGTGTATTGCAGCTCACAGACCTCCACAGAAATTATTAAACAGCATTCTCATTATAGCATTGACGACGTCATCCCATGCATGCCGAGAAAGTGGTCTGCTATTTAAATTTTTGTATTGGTGCTATTGTACGTTGTTTCTTTATGCTTATTTTTTACCTTCTACATCAAGCTACGTTTCTGCGCTTATTAATTGAGTAATGTTACTCCGTTTTGTGCGGATACAGATTCAACAAATAATACTACATCGACTAAACAGGTTGAAATTTTCGGATAACTATTAGTATTTAATCTATTCTGAGCAAAGAAAATATATTACATGATTACATACATAAAATATATTATTCATTTGTAATGCTAGTAACTGAATGAAAAGGGATTAAGATCCCCCACTCCCCCCCGCCTTCTGAACTTTTTTTAATGGTTGACAAGGAAGAGCTGCATATCCCCATTGTCAATATATGAATGATAGTTTATCTGTAATGAAATTGATCTGTAAATAATAGTTAAGAAACAAAAGTACTGTTTAGCAGCATTATTAAAATTTTGATTATCTGAATAATAATCCGGATTTTAATAGTTACCGGAACCTTAACTTATATTTTTAATTAAAAAATAATACATTTTAATTAGTAAGCTATACATCAAACCTATCTTACACGAAAAAAAAGTACTTGAAGAAAAAAAAGTTCTAAAAATATGTTGATGTTCAGCACTTTTTAAATGTTCAGAAAAATTTCTTACATGTAGTCTTCACATACAAAATCTGTGGCTCAGAATATCTACAAGTTAATTTAAAAAAAAAACACGCTTTAAGAATTTACGCCGATTATTTCATGCTCGTGCCTCTTACGAGATATTCTAGGGCAAAAAATTTAAAATAAGCCATCGTATTTGCGAATTAGTTTCTGATAGTATCTACCCAGTTATTTTTTTGCTGACGCGACGTTTAAAGAGTGTTAGCTTATTACTAAAAAAACTTCTTCTCTGATAAAACCTAATTAAAGTATAGTCCTTTACGCGTAAAATTAGTGTGCATAGAAAAAGAAGATTAAAACAAGCGTAAGAAATGAAGATGCGCAATAACAAATTAATCTGAAATTTAACGTGCAGTAAAAGAATATTTTTTTAAAATATAGAAAATTTTGGGAATTAAAAAAAAAAAAAATTCAAATTTAGTGTGTTTAGTGTTCATTAGAGTCATGGTGAAATATCTCTTTAACGCTGTAGTTGAAGTAAAATAGAATTATTCTGACAGGAATTGTAACTGTTTAAACATTGGAGCATATGTGTCCCAAAGCTTCAAAAATAATTTAATAAATTATTGAGGGCGAATAAATTTAATCTTTTACAGACCGAATTGAGATCTAGTCATATTTAAAATATTTTAATTTTTTTGATTTTATATATTTTGTCGTCTAATGCGTTTGTTAAAGAATATTAGCCATTTAAATGAAGAAAAAAATACTGAATACAATTTTCACTGCGTTCCCAAAGGGAACATAGGGCATTTCTGACTGTACTTTTACATTGATTTAAAAAACGGAATATACTGATGGGTAATTTAAGTAATAAGAGAATATTAAGAATTGATAGAATATTTATTTTAAAATTCAAGTAAGGATTTGAATTAAAGGTGAGGGGGGGGGTTGGGTATCAAGATAGCAGAGTAAAAAATTATGAAAATGGCTATTTTCATGATTTTTTGTTGAGTTTCCCACTAATGATAGAAATGCAACTTCTATTTCAAACAATCAAGTTTTTTTAACTTTATGTGCTAATTTTTTCAAGTCAATATTCATAAAATTTCATTTTTGAATAAATTTTTAATTTGATGCTCCCAATTGGGAATATCAACCTGTAAAAAGTTAAAAGGCATATTTTCCGTATTAACGTGAGATTAGAATCTTAGTACTTGCAAAAAATAAAATAAATTATTGTTTTAAAATATTTCGTAATATATTTTTGAAACATGCTAAAAGATTCCATATTGTACCGCTAAACTTATGGTTATTAAAGGATTAAATGGTACTTATCTGGAGGGAATTCATTCGGAAAAAATTGCACAGTAAGTAAAATTATGCAGCAGGCGACCGTGCTATAGCGATATTTCGTTCTATAGCAAGGTTTCAAAACGGTATGAACATTTTGCTGTATGAGTTTTCAAAAAGTTGTAGTCTGATTGACAATGAGAAAATATTTAAGGTTGTGCATTGACATAATTATATAAGCGTTTACACTTGCTTTCTTAAAGAGAAAATTGATTCCTACGAAAACATGAAGGATGATTTCATGTATACAGTATCTCTGTTCCAATACGTTTTATAACAAGTCGTGTTAACACTGTTATTTCTGATATCGGCGACAGACCTTTTTATGAAGCCTCGACGAGAAAACTAATATTCGACAAAGCAATAATCGCATAAATTTCTTCTATGATAATATCATCAAGAATGGATGTAAGGAGAGGTGCAATTTGTAAAGCCGTAAACACGCCTGCTCGGGAAAGGCAAAGGGTTTCGCGTCTGAGTAATATCGTATTAGGGCATCGTAAATGGTATATTATTCCCCGCATGCATAAAGTATGTTGCCGGAAGATAAATATTTATTCATTCATATGCAACACGAATAAAAGAAAATGATAGGTACGAGAATTCCAAAAGATAATGTGTATTTCTTATGTATCAAGGAATGCAGATTGCAGTACTTTTTTACATTAGAACTCTGGAAAATATGATTTTATTATTAAATAGCATAAATAGTTGACTTTTTGCAAATTACTTTCTTAAAAATGATAAGAGTAAGGGTACAGGTTTAAATATTGGTCTGAACGACATTTTACATTCATTGAAAATTATCACCATTTCAATGGTCGTGAAGCCAATTCTTGCATCACACCTGAAACCTCTTTTTAGCATAAAAATATTATTTTCCTACTGCAAAACTTTCTGATCGTAAATATAATTATTACACTGATTTAAATTTAATTCTTGCGAAGAATCTCGATGCATTTTCCTTTTCTAGTTTCGAGGCATGGTCAACAATGATAATAAAATGTCAATCATATTTTTTAAAAATTATTAATATGTTTAAAAAAGAATAAGTATATATATATGTGAAACTATAATATACAGATCAGTATATTGCTATATGTTAAAACATTCTAGAATATATACTAGAATACTAAGCCTGTGACCTCCCCTGAATTACCGTGTATTTTTTACAAATTTAATTTTGGTTATAGTGTCAAGTCAATACAGCATCTCTGACGCAAAACTTTCATCACGAGCAAAATTATTTTTCAGTTTTTGCATGTGTCAGTTAGCTGTGAGTAGGTTTTGAGATTACCTAAAGTAGGTATTTATATTTTTGTGTGATCACCATAAATAAAGGTTAATTATCTCTATAGTGTTTCTGCATGTCCAATGCAGGAAGGAACTGCAAGAATGCATCTTAATTTGCTTTTGAACGAAAATTAATTAATTTTTAAGTTTTTGTCATATTTCAGCTGTCTGAAGTGACAATTTCGTCGACGATTTGTGAGAGAAAAAATATCCATGCATCTTTCATGAAATTTATTCAACTTATAGTTTTAAGAATTAAGGGACAAAAATTACATTATAGGGCATTTTGCAGCGTCTGCAAAAATATTAACAAGAAATTTCGTTAAAGTTGCCCTTTACTGGAGTTAAATAGGGTCATTCGCTGAACTTTAATTGGATAAAATCTTAAACGAACTAATACGTAAGTACGGCAGATAGTTTCCTTTACAATGCATGAAGTTCCAAGAAGTTCGTAAAGCAACTTTACTCATTTAGGAGAACAAACCCTCTTTATCTCTGGCGACGTTAAAAATGATAATTTATTAAAGAAGTAAAATGTTGTCTAATCTAAAAAATCGTGAGTCATTTCACTCGACTTTCCAAACACTTGATGTGTACCAAGCGTTTACACAAATTTTATTCAACTCAATCGGATGAAGTGATCAGACGCTAGTGCACTTGATATAATTTGTGTTTATAGGCAGAAATGCATAATTCTTTTTTGTAGCTCTTCAAAAATCTGTAAGTCCTCTACACACCAAAATCTATGCAGTATGTAAGACAATGACCTATAATATGAGTACCTAATTTGAAAGAAAGTCGTTGAGCTCAAGCGAATGCACCATATAGACTCGAACGCACTTTCAAGAATATTCGTCTATAGGCTTCAATGCATAAAAATCCTTTTTGTAGCCCAGTAAAAAAACTGTAAGCCCCACAGATATACATATATTCAGTTCGTGCTAAAGTGGTCTATTTTATATATACCAAATTTGAGTTGAATCGAATGCACCATTTAGGAGCTATTGTGTTCACACACACGCGCACTCATACACACGTGCATACATCCCAATAAAAATAGCATAAATGAATTCAGAAGACCCCGAAGCGAGTAAACACATCTAAATCTCAAAGTCAATTTTTTTTTTATGATTACATTGCTTTATTCACATGGCATATGTTTGTAAAATTGAAAATTCGATTGAGTTAACACAGCTAGTAATGGAAATTGAATCTAAATCTAAATCATTTGCTGTGGGGAAAACGGGCGATATAAGCGGCCGATGGGATAATACGTTACTTTTCTTATCGGTAGATTACTTAGTACAATTCCTCCATTTAGCTGTTGCGTCTTGACATAGATTTAAAATTTACAGCGCTGGATATATATTACTGGCAATTGAAGGTGATACAGATTAGGCGACATGCTGGAACTTTCATTCAATGCTCCGACGATCACATTTTCGAAATATCTTCATCATTTTGAGATTAGATTGAAAATTAGGAATGAGGCCGTCTTGTTATCTTAACTGCTCACTCCCTTTAACATCTCATCTACTTTACGAGTGTCAAAATCTATATACAAAAAGAAAAGTATTTTAGGTATGAGTTTGAAATTTTATCAATAACAGAAGCCTTGGTAAATATTAGACTATTAGGAACTGTAGTTTTATAACTGTTAGGAAATAGGTATATTAACTGTTGTATCTTTAGAAAGAGTTTACAAATTCTGAATTTGCTTAAAAATGGTGTGTTCCATAAAAAGACAGAACTTCTGAAGCAATTTAAATATTTTTTTAATTAAGTATGTGGTACAATTCAAACTGGTTTTAATTAACTCTTTCAAAAAATATGAGTTTGTAATCGTTCCAAGATTACATTTTGTGTAGTTGAATCCAGAAATAATTCTTCAGGCATAATTAAATTACATTGGAATATTTTCCTGAAAGTTATGCTGTTGCAGAGATGAATTAATTTAGACTGCCTATTTAAATAGGCACTCTTTTGAAAGTAATAATTTTGTGTAATAAGAAAAATAAACAAGTTGCTTTTGAAGCTACAGTTATTTCCTCATCTTGTTGAAATATTTCTATACACGTGTACATGAAACAAATTATCTTTTATTTAAAAATCACCTTATATTTGTATAGATTACGAAATATCCTCTAACATTACCAACACTTTGCTGTACACGGTACTTAATATCTAAGAAAAGGCATTCAGGAAAAAAAAAATGAGGTCCAGGAGTTCAGCTCCTGTGAGTTCCAATGCAAATTAAGCTTTCGCTAAATAATTATGTTTGTTATTTGTAGAAACTAGAGGAATATTTTTTACGCAATTCTAGAAATGTATTAAGATGATCTCAGTCAAAGATCAATATTAGGGTACTTTGCTTGGTAATGTTTATTGCTATATTATATGGCGCCGTGTTGCTCTCTAAAACTCAATGGAAAAGTTGTTCCGTCAATTGTTTAGTGCCTTGTAACATAATTACATAGGTATAATTGTGTGTCTCTCAGCACCAGGCAAATTATTTTGCGTTCATTGAACTCTGGATTTCACTCCCATTCTCATTAAAACTTGCATGAAAACCTAGTAATTATGGCAGATTCCATCCGTGCCTCGTCTTGTAAAAATAATTTTACTTCACTCAAAAATCAATTTTTTTTTTTCAAAAGTTGTCATTAACTTCCTAGTAATTCTTGTAGAAATTAAGCTTTGGAGACCTAAACCTTCTGATGATTGTTGTTTGTTCGGCAGATTCCCTGGTTCTTATGACACGCCAAACAGCATTGAATAATAACTTCTGTCGACTAACAACATTGCCTGAAGTACACTTTCTGCTTGAACATTATACATTTATATTTTGCTCACGGTTTTGGGACAATACTTTTTGGACAACGTTTTACATAGCATATCCTTTAAATAATCTGGGAAATATTGAAACCGAGGTATAAAAAGCTGCAAATTCTTTGGGTCATCCTGAAAGGCACCGTTCCATTTGATTGTGGACCTCGATGGTGCATACATTTTGAATACGAGCGTTTGCTAACAAGATAATTTGTGGTGTAGGATAAGCTGTTCCAACATATAAACACAAAATTCAATTTGTGAATATCACTGAACTGAAATGCAGACGTTTCAAGGCGCTGTTTAATTGCCAGATCTAGTGGGTAATAACCAACATAATTCCTTACGAAGTTACCACAAATAACGTTAATCCTTGCTAAGATCTCCAAAGTCAAACGGAAATTCAGTTTCTTGGAAATCAATGAAAGAAAGATTTGTGCACGTCTTCAGACAATTTCCAATCAATCCACCAAATTCACTTGGTCCTCAAATTTCCCACTCAACTGCTTCAGTAAGATGAAGCAAAGGCTCTCTTAGTTTAAAAGAAGTAAACATATTTTACAGTGCACAGAAGAATTAGCTTCTCTCAAAGGTGCCTAATTGCACCTGCATTTACGCCGGTATTTGTCAGATCCTGTCACTTCCAACAAACGCTAATTCTGACAAACCAGAAGTCTTCCCTTTCAATAAGCTGAAGATACCGTCGAAAATGTGTAATCTTTAATTGAATACACAACGTTTCTATCATCAAGTCCACCTATCATCATTTTCTTCATTTTTTTGTAAGTCCCTCTTTTTTACTTTAATTATTTTTTTTTTACAGAGATGCATTTGCAAATATTAAAGCGTTTCCTGCACATGTGAAAGGTACATTCGAATTCCGTGCGAAATGTCCTAATCTTTCTTTACAAGATTTCATTCATTGTTTATTCGCGATTTTTCAGCTTTTGGATTTCATTGTTGAATACGCGATAATGTGCTTACAACTGATTTGTTCCGTGATTTTGAAAAGGTGCTTTGATACATACACTTTGCCAGCAACAATAACGCGCAATTTCTCCAGAAGCAGACTCATAATTAGCACATTCCCCCCTAAGATTATTTCTCACTAAGTAGTAATGGAGTATTGCATTTTCGTAACGTAACAAGGTAACACATTGTCATGCATCTCCATAAGACTCCCAAGGCTAGGGCGTCAAACAAAATCGGAGGGCATTAGACACTGAACATTGGTAAATGGCTGAAGCGTGAAGGTCGATTGTTCTTAGCTACCGAGCAGCTGTCGATCAAATGGTCGGGAATTCTTAGTGGTTTTCTCCAGATGTAACGTAAATACGCGTCAGAACCCCTAAAATGTCCTCCTCCCAAGACATCTTGCATTTAAGCAGATACTCCTTGCATATATTTTCATAACTACATACAAACCACCACAAGCATAGCGCAATCACTTCTATTTCTTGTTTCATTCATCTAAATGAGTTGATCGCGGAACAAGAAAACAAAACAGCTGCCATTAAAAAATTTCAGATCCCAAAGTTGAATTTCAGGAGTAAGGACTAGGAAGTTAATTCCAACATTTATTTAAAAAATAATTTTGATTTTTGAGTGAAATGAAACTATTTTTTACATGAAAAAGTACGCCCAATATCTACCATATTTGCATATATGTTTGCATGGAATTTTTGGTGAAAAATGTCTCTTTTGTAGGAATTTGAAATGAATTTCCTATCAGGTTACATTTTAGAAGTGTTTATGTACTCAAAAGTGTACTTAAATTACAAGGTTACACTTAATTTTTTTAAGCAGGAGAGAGTAGGTGATTTTAAAGCATTTTTTCCATAAATTACAAAATTTGTAGATCTTGGGGAGGAGCAAGACAGGAAACAATATCATCCAAAATTTGGGGTTGCATTTTACTATCAAAGTCGTTACTATTGCACACAATTCAGATTTAAGTAGAAAAAAAGAACATTTTTTGAACCACCCTAGTATACTACGTTTCTCTTTACAGCCTATAGTATTGTGCATGCAATTCAACAAACTAAACAGATTTTATTTTAATAGCTTATTGTATTTTAAGGAATGCTAATAAATAATGAATTGAAAACGTATTTGGATAAAGAATGTTTAGTTTACATTCATGTAAATTATATGAAAACATATACACAACTTCCTGTGCTGAAAAATGCTTCGACAAATATGATTTATCAGCTGTCTGCCCAAAACTGAAATTGAAGACATGTAAATGCATTAAATAAATCTTGTAGTTTAAATATCAGCAACCAAACATACAAAAAACAATATATTCATCCATTGAGATAAAAAGCTTTAAAAAAAGATGCCTGAAGAATACAAACAGCAGTTTCTCATGCACAAAGAAAAGCAATTAAAAGCTTTTCATAGTTTCTCTAAAGTGCTTTTGAAATTGATGTTTCTAAGAATAATTAAACAGTATTTCTTGTTTTCATAATTACGTTCTTTCTTGAACCACGAAATTTATGTATCGTAATTACGGAAGCTCATAATTGCTTAGAAAAGACAAAATGTAAATTGGAAAATGCAGAAAATTTGAGCTAATTAAAACATGTTTCTGCATACCTCTATGCAATAGTTGCATCTTATTGCAAAGATTATGCTCTTCGCTTCAAGTATTTACTGTAATTTCAGTTACTGAGTAAATTATTTTATGTTATTTTAAAAGAACTAACACATGCACATTATATAGAAAAATTGGATTAAAATATTTATACATATATGCAAATGAATATCCTTAAGCTGTGTGGAAACTAATAACTAGTGTTTAAACAGTCAATTGTATTAGATTTTAAGCATACATTTTCTTATATTATTAAGATTAGGTTTACACTATTGATGTATCGAATGATTGACCAAGTTTCAGTTTTAAGTAATTTTGTTAAGAGATTTGAGTTGAATTAAATTAGATTGTACAAATAAACGTTCTATTACAATTTTCCCTACTACTAATATGTTATAAAAGATACAAGGTATTGTCGTGAAGCAGCTTAAATGTGTAATTGTCAAGAGAGTAAAATTAAACATCATCAGAAAAAAAATATACAGAATTTTATTCTAAACCATATGTAGTTGGTGAAAATCATAAAAATAGATGTCCAAACTACAAAAGATATACTGCCTTGAATCACATACATTATGTTGTAAAATATGTAGACGTAATTTTAAGTACTAGCCGCCCCATACCTTACTGTTCTTTTCACTCTGTGCAGTGTTGACTAAATTTCTGAACTCATTTCAACGAAAATCTGTTTCTTTGTTTTAACAGTCTTAAATTTATCTAGGTTAGGGTTGCTACACATTTTGGGTGTCATCATAAAATCCGATGTTGAAACAGCAAATGGCTAAAATGTGCTTTAGCTCGATGCATGGTGTCATTTTTTAGATGGGCGATAAATGCGCCAAGTGTTGTAAATTCGAAATTTTAAAGCTGTGAGAAAGTCTGAAAGATCTTGCATTTTTGTGCATCCATTATTGTTATTTTGTAATCTAACAACTACGTGACGCATGCTTGCTCTATATGACGTCACTGAATTGTTGATTTGGATTTTCGGACATGCGTTGTTGTTATTCCACTAATGTTTACATATGGCTGTCGACGCTCGCAGCGTGAAAATATCGTCGATTTTGATACCGCATACGTTAGCGTATTACATAAGTAGAAAATTGGTTTCGCTAATTATTTTTGGCTGTTTTGTTTTCCGAAACGTCATCCTATGCTTCATAACTATTTTTGCAATTTTCACTCACTGAACATGGTTTAGATACTTTTTTACGAGATAAATTTTGTTTCTCGGCATGTCTAATATCATTCCTCCATTTGTTGCCACTTCACCACACCATGTTTACAGTAATAATAAGAAAGAAAACAAACGGTTTAAAGCAGAACACTACTTCACATTCGAAAAATGAGGTCCAAGATATCTTCTTTTTATTTCCTTGTACACAGCAGAGGAAGGATCACGGAAATATTCCGCTATTCAGAATACGACTGCAAATAACAAATTTTTGCTTGTAATTATTACGTACGTATGTACAAATGTATGTATTGGCATAAATCATTATGCATTAGCCGTATACTGCAGAAATTGTGTGTTTAGAACTGTTTGACATGTACTTGAGGACCTTACCATTTGAATGCAACTTACTGGGTAGTTTATTTTAAGGTCTACTGAAAATATTCTGATTAATTAAATTCTGGACAGTTATTGTTTGGACTACCACGGCAAAAATTGCGCCAACTGTAACCAAGATTGACCGTTGTTGGCAAATTATCGACGAATTTGGTTCCAAAAATAAGTTTATTATACTGAAACCAACTTGTTGATGTGACTTGTATTGGAGAAGAAATCGATACTTTGAATTTTATTAAAGTATAGTTTTACAGACATACAATTAATCCTTGTGGTGTTCATATAAGAGGTAATTTTAAGAAATATCATTGAAGGTAATTTATTTAATTTCAAGTGGATTATTTTCATCTCCATCAACCACTGTTTAAAAGTTTTAAAGATTTCTATGCGTTTTTCAGAAGAACTCTAATCCCAGAATCGTTTGTGAATTAAACTAGCCATTGGAATTACATTTTATTTTTTGAAGAAAGTTCATTTTTAATACATTAAAAAGGTTAAAAATTTAAAAGGTCAAAATAACTTAAAAGCTTTATTTTCCTTTAAATTTAGAATTTCACTTTAATAAACCGTCAGCAATTATTTTATTTATTTCTATATAAACGGTGTATTTCAAATTATTATTATTATTAAAGTTGCCTAATAGAACTTCGTGAGATGAGGTAGTTTTTGTAAAGGTTAGATATAAGACTTTAGTTTATTATTTTAATTAAAACCGTAAAAATTTATTGTGAGTAACGCATTTATTTTTTACTAGCGTGGCTTCTAAAAAAATAAAAATAAATAAAGAATGCGTGTTTTGTTTTACCATCCTTTATTAATTTTTATTTTCTTGTGTATTTTCGTTTTTGAATGTTATGCAAATTAATTTTAAATTAATTCTTTACTCTTTAAAAGCCAATGTAGTTGAATACATAAAAAACAACAGTGACCAAAAAAATATACTTGCATTTGACAAATTCTATTAAAATATACTGATGACGAAATAACAGGTTAATAGTATTTAATGTAGAATGAATCAAAAAATGCTTATTTAACAATATATATATATATATATACATATATATATATATATATATATATATATATATATATATATATATATATATATATATTTCGTTTAAATCTTGTTGTCGAATTTCAACCGAAATTACAGCAATGATTCTACTGTAATTCAAATGCAGATGCAGATTAAAAAATATTATCTTATATTACTAAACAGTATTACAGTATGTGTATCAATGTGCATTATACAACATTTTGAGCGATGTAAAATAAGTAATTCGATTCATTTCAAATTAAATCTTGATGCGGTTAAAATGCCGAATGAAAGCGCATTTTTAAGTAAATAATGTAGCATAGCTACTTTTCTCGGGATTATAACAGTTATTTTTCAAGAACCCAAATCCCTGCAGAAGTACATGAATTATTGAAATATTATCTATGTTCATAGAGATTTACGATATTTAATATTGTAAATAATAAGGTATATATTTATACGAAAAACGATTTACGCAACGGGAGGTATTCTTTCCTGTGATATATATTGGAATATATAAAATTTTCTGAAGTAACTCTATATAAAAGGATTTGAACTGACTCAGTGCACAGAAACTGTATTAAAAATAAATAGAAATATAAATCTAAATTGAAAACGGAATTAAGTTGAGAAAAATAACTCATAGTTACATTTAAAAATTAATTCAGATTTTTAAAATGTACATTGAATTATACATTTGTCAGATATTTACCATAATATTTTAGTTATTGTATGTGTATCCAAAGAAAATTTTGAAATTATATTTCACTCGGATATACATATATTTACATTAGTGTACTACTTTTGCATAAATTCATTATTTTATTCGTGCTTTATTCTTATACCTATTTTAATAGATGATAGCTCATCTATATTTATATTTTCTTTTTATGAACGTATTATTTTCTTTTTTTGAAACTGCTTCGTAATATATCCTAAAACAAAACTACTAAAATAATAATACATTTAAAACATAAATAATACATTTCTTATAACTACATCTAAACAGTTGCAACTATGGCTGAAACACGAACATTAATAATGATTTATATTTTTTCATTAAATATAATATTTTTCAAATTCAACAGTGTATCACAATCTAAGAAATCGTAAATAAGAGAAATAGGGATATAAATAAGAGAGATATAAATTTGCTCAAACCACATCTTTTAAACATTATGCATTATATTTATAATGTCAGATTGTATAGCAAAAGCAAAAATTTTCATAATAATCTGCACGTTTACAGGGTGTTCCATAATGATTGGGAGAAACTTTAAGCGGAGGTAGGGCATATGAAAAAGATTCAAAATTCAACCCATGCTCATAAACGTCATTGGAAAGTGTTATCTGAAGTACAAGAAATGAAGGAATGCAAGAGAAGATTATCAGAAATATTTATTGCTCATAAATATTACACACCCTGTGGTACATGGTTCAATTTCAAAAGGTCACAGAAGATTCTCAAGATACCTACCATTACGTGGGATGCAAGAACTATAGCAACGAACCATGGATTGGGAGACGTTAGAAACACACTGGGAATTTCTTGGATATATGCAGCAGTGTAAACAATTCCTTCAACCAGATCTACTTAAGACTGCATCGGTGTTTCATACACCGAAGATTAAAAGCGAATCTCAACGAAATAAATTCAAGCTGTTGAAATTGGGAAAGCGTGGGGCCTAGGAAACTGTCGATTTGCTCCGCTCAATTCACTGTTGACCAAAAGACGCATTAAAATTTTCCCAAACGCATTTTCCATTAAGGAGAGGATTCCCATCACGTTTCTTGGCACACTTTGTGGCACAGACTGGAGTTACTCTGGGAAAACCTTTTCCAAGAAGATGAGATAATCTCTCGCCGATCTCAAAGGTGACGGTAAAAGATACGGCTCGACAAAGCAGACGCTGGACAAATTAGCCTAAACATTAACTGAAAAGAGATGTTGGACATCCTGCGGTCTCACACAGTGAGGGTTCTCGTGAAGTCCACTAATTCGAATTGTGTTTGTTAATCACGCCATCTTGAGTGAAATCTGGCTCATTCTTTATGAAAATGTAATATAAGAAATTTACGCATCTTGACCACACAGTAGAGAAAAAAAAAACTCAACGGCACAAGTACATTATTGTCTTTTAAATCACAGGCATTATTCCGCAATAACCAAAATCATTTATCTGTGGGTCAGCTCTCCAGAAATTGTAACTTAATCATAGCTCTGGGAAAGTCTTGCTCCTATCTAGAGTAGCTTATCTAAATTTTTAAAAATGCATTCACATGGCCAAAAATCACACCCATAAAGTCATAAGTAAAACTTTATTTAAATTTAACAGCCTTTAAGAAATACAACAGTTACAATGACCTAGATCACCAAATGTATGTTCCTATTCCGTTATATTCACATGTAATTAACTTAATAGCATGTAATCAGCAATTTAATTCAAAGAGCGGAGATTGTTTGCGCTCTACCCAGAAAACATTCGACGAAACAAATATGTCTTTTTTTTTAGTTGGCGATCAGATAGGTCCTCGAACTGAAGCTTCGATGTTCTTAAGTCGTCGTCTCATCACCCCATTATGGAATTGGGGACACCAAATTCCAAAGCACACCTTCGATGACAATCAAGAATCTGGCAGTTGTCTTGTTTAGTTGAAGAACAGCTGAGGTAGATGATTAGTGAGAGCGGTTCTCCATCGGGCTGTTTTCAGGATTGCCATCATTTGGAGTTGCCCCCGGTAGACTCCCCTTTATTTTTTTGGGATACACCTCCTGCTCGTAATTGTCTCCTGGAACTTTACTCACCCCTCTTATTAGTTTGTTGTTGGCATCCTTTTCCACCTTTTTGCTGCCTGTGTGGAATTTGAGCTTCTTGTCACATTCCAAACTGCTGCATTCCTCACAAGACATGAGCCATTCCGTGCCTATCTCCATCGATTAAATCTCCGGGAATATGATCTCTGCACCTGCGGTGGAGCAGGAACAGCCGAGTAGCTTCGATTGTGAAATTTCAAAATTCAATCACTTGCGCAGACCAGTCCAAAAACAAGCTCAGGCATGGATTCTGAGTCCTGCGCAGCAAAGTGGCCACAGAAAAAATGGGCAGAATATGTACACTCTTAAGCAACGTAACCCAACTTACAGCATAACAGCGGCTACAGTCGCCCAGGCGGTCTTGACAGATGAAAACAACAATGCAGGACCTCCAGTCTCGCATAACATGATCTCAAGTAAATCGAGCGGGGACACTGTATGACACAGGTCCTTGAATGGGGAACCCTTGTACCCGGTCTTCCCACACTAAAACATTTTAAAGATCTTCCCCCCCCCCCCCCCGTAAACTCCGCAGTTGCGCGAAAATCTTGAAGATCAGCTCAGCCGACCAAGCCAGCAAACCTGTGGCATTCAAATTCAAATTCAAATAATAGGTTGAGGTTAAAAGGCAAGTTTTTAACAATTGCTATAAATTCTAATGACGCTGTGATTGTTCAATAACGTGCTCAAATTTGTTGCCGATCACTATTTATATTTTTGGTATCAATTTTAGACTCCCCTGACTTCACTCGGCCATATTTATATTCTATATTAACCTCTACTCTTTTCATAACTCATAACTCTTTTCTTATATTATATTCTACATTTACTTTCTCGTTGGGGTATCCCAACACACATTAGTTCAGATATTGCGTAAAAATCGCCCGTGCAGGATGATCTGAGGGAAGCAGTGCCTGTACCTTTTGAAAAAGTGCAAGGATTCGGCATGAGAAATTCCATGTACAGTATTTCGAAATTGTCCTACGGCAGCAGCGAAGGGATGTATGCCGGAACTCGGATTACGATCTACGGCATTCAAGCACATCTGTTCCATGGATAGCATACGACTCGCTCGTTGCCGACATTCGTACCGACATTCTTCACTCTATCTCTCAAAGACAGTTAACGAATTGCGATGCACATTCAAAAACACACGGTGATCTGGTATATCTCTCTGCGAGAATCTTTTGTGATTGTTCAACTGCTCGTGCACTGCAGCCGGCTAATTTATATACTACATGCATGTCTGCCAGCTCCACATTCAAATCTAAACTGATAATTGCATATAGATATAAACTGACTTTCTGCTCGAATGAAGAAACATCAGATTTATCTCATTGGATCTTTATGCTCCAACACAACCTAGAGGCGTACGCTGGCGTTTGCGACCATGGGTTACTGCGCAAATTTGAATCCTTTTGACATGCCCTACCTCTCCTTACAGTTCGTGCCAATCATTATGGGAGACTCTGTAAACATAAACACTTCTTCATATGTAACCTCAATTCTGAATTACAAGTAATTTCGCATTTTTATAAACAAAAAAAGTCATAAATCAGTTTTCATAAATCCTTGATAAGACTTTTTAAAATATATTAAAATAATTTATTTAAGAAAAAAAATGATTCGCAGAAACTCAAAAATGATGAAAACTATTCCTTGTGAAAACGTGAATAAAAAGCATTCCAAAATCTTGTTATCTGTTAAATATAAAACAGAAAAAGGGAAACATTTAACTGAAAGAAGTAAGCACGGATATTTCTTAAAAAATAATTCGAAAAATGTTCTTCCAAAAATGCTATGATAAGATGTCGCGTAACACTGAAGTGTGAAAATCAGATTACTTTTCAATTTCGGGTTCTAGAAAAAATCCGATTTAAAAGTCCTCTGAAAATCTTGAAAAACGATAAAAGTGCCGTGTCCCCTAGGCCTAATCCAGATGATCTTTGTGTCGTGAGTTAAATTGAGAATTCTATCTGGAAAAGAAATATGTATCTCCCCTCTCGGAAAGTTTAATTCAGCATCGGGTTTGAACAATGATGTACTTTGCGAAATGGCGATGTTAATGTATTCAATAAACGCCGCAGATATAGTGCATGATTCCTTTGAAATTGTCTTTGATGTTTTTGGAAAGAGAGGCATTTTTGATAAGGAAGCAATGATACTATGGAAGCAATCTATCTAGTAAAAATTGGATTCACGATTCCCTTTAGGAAATATTTTCCATGGCTTTCAGTTTTCTTTTTGTGCTTTTTCTGATTAAAATACGACGTCTTATTGTGACGGATGATTTATATATGCTTATACATACATACATATATATATATATATATATACACACGCAGGCACACACGTACTAAATACCTTGAAAATTCTTTCACATTTGAACACCATACACACAAAGAATATTTTGCACTTTATAATGTTGTTAAAAAAATAAATGCAAGTATCTACGATAGGGATTTAGGCCGGCGGTGGGATTGCCCTCCGTGGGGGATTTTCTAAGGGGTCCTAACTCGTATTTACGCGAAGTGTCGGACTAAACCACGGAAAACTCCTAACGGTTTCGACGGCGGATGCGACCTGGTTTCGAACCAGGCAGCTTCCGTCTCCCAGTTCAAAGCGCTAGCGCTATGCCACTGTTGGGGGTTACAATGTTGTTAAATATTTCTAATGAATTAATGGGTATTCTTGATAAAACTCTAATATAATGGCAGGGGCATTACCAGGGAATTTTATCACCGCCCTTCGGCCTCTCTCGAAATGAGGATTTTTGTTAACATGATATGAATAATTAAGCCTTTTTTTGATAAATTCTACATGATACACCTTTTGGACCCTTCGCAAAATTTTATTCTCTCTACATCCTGTTTAATGGATAAAAAGAACACTCAGAAAACTGGATTTATATAGTTAAGACTAATAAATAATTTTGTAACTAACATACTTATAAAACAAAAATGTAACCATAATTTCAACTGGTACAAAAAGTTTGCCTTTCTGTCTGTTACCAGAGGCAGAAAGTGACGCCACAAAATCCATCAATTTTCATATTTTCTGCACTTTCATTTCTACACTTAGGCTGTACTAGATCACTACTAAAATATTAAACCCAGTACTCACGCAAAGCAAACATATAAAACTTTCAGTACTACATTGTTAGCGAACAATTTTCTTTAATGTGATTTATCGTGAAAGTATCTTTAGTGTTTCTTGTCAATGTCGGACTTGGAAGATTTCACTTATTTGATTGATTAGATTAGATCAATCTTGCGTGTTCGAAACGTTGAAAGATTATTTCCAATAACCTATTAAAATTCAATAAAATTTTGTAATTTCCACAATATACATGGTTGTTAAACTTTTCCCCTTCGTAAATTAGGAGAGTTTGTAAGCTGAACGTCTGTGCTGTTGAAACCCTAGGAGATACCACCCTGTGGATGAAACAGGCAAACAGGCTGTTTGTTAAAGACAGTAAAGTATGGTTTACCTCATATGAAATTTCGACTTTTTTTGGCTATATCCAAGTTCCTTTGCGTTTGAAACGTTAAATTTGCTTGCCCAGTTTTTGGGAGAAATAAGAACTTGATTTTGTTCTTAGCCCAAACAGCAAGAAATCCCTGGCCTCACCTCGGCCGACTGTCTTCACGCGACTCCCATTTCACCCGCCCGACCCCGGCGTGCGACTTCTATTCAATGTAGAGGATGTCCTCTCGGGAGATGGTCTATGGACCGTCCTCGCCTGTTCAATACTGTACGTCTCCGGACGATTTCCCAAGGATTAAACGGCAATTTGCCCCCATAGCGTGATTCGGCCGAGATTATACCTATTGCTTTAGGGATGTTCTTAAGGACCTATTTAGCCAATATATATGGATTTGTGTATACTTAACTCTTTTTACTTTCCTTTTCATTTTAATAGCCTTCAAAAGATATCTAGCTGTCTTATAAAATTTGTTTTTATTAAATGAGAAATAAATGTCTTATATTTACAATCATGTGCTAAGTCTGATTAAAATGTTTATGTGATAGCTTGAGAAGCCAGGCGATTAAATTGTTTCTGTGTTTATACGCTGAAACTTATGCTGAACATAATTGAATGATTATGTATGCATACTTAATCATAGATAATATAAATATTTTTATATTTTGTATGTTTGGTAGGATTAACTCTTATTGGAAAAATTCAAAGTATTCTAATCTACACTACTGGCCAAATGTATTGCAAGTTTGAGAAATCTATCTCCATCGCATCAAGAATAAGCCCAGAAAAAATGGACAGGAAATGTTCCATATTTAAATATTTTAGAGAATTTATGTAGTATAATTCTAAAGAATATACATCTAAAAATCACCAAACAACAAAAAGAGAGCTTCAGGAACCAGTAATTTAAGTTGGCATCATGAAACACCGAAGGAAGTGTTGTAAAACATTGTGGATTCCATAGATAAAAGACTGGCTGTTGTGATCAAAGTCAAGGCATCTCAGGAACATAATAAATGATCTTTTAGTTCAATTGTATTTATTTATTATCGTCTTTTTGCAGAATAACTTGAAATTAATGCAATCTGAAAATGCTGAAGCCCCCACTCCCACAACTTCGATTTATGTATACATATAAATGCATATATATAAAATGCCACGTGACAATGAAAGTATGAAAATAAGATTACGTTTCAGTTACGGATTTTAAAAGAAGGAAAAACATCCTCTTAAAGTCTATCTTGGGCTAAAGATAAAAACTGTCGTATTCATCATGTTTAATCCGTCTGATCTTAGTATCTTTGGGGGTAGAGATATTTTTCGGGACAGAGAAAATTGTCTTGAAAAGAAAAGTATGATTTTTACTTTTCGTAGAATTAACTTGGAGTACGAATATCGTTAAACTGAATGTGAATAGCAGTCTTATGGATATAGAATGGGCATAACAGAAATATTTCAATATTTTAAAAATGGTGAATTTCATTAGTGAATTTTATTGATCGAATTTCAGTGCATATATCGTGCGCATATGTACGAGTAAGATTTCTTACGGAATAATATCAAATTGACGTGTAATCTATAACGCGTATTCACAAATAGATAGATAGGTCGTCATTAATATTGCCTAAAACGAATTCAATAAAGTTTTGTTGAAGTTACCATAGATAAAATAAAGTTCTTTAATTTATATTTCTGTCAATGTACTTTGCGGAAGCAAATTATATTATTTCAGTCCAAGCTGTATACTGAATCATTGTATCATAGAACTAAACTGTTTACATCTTTGCTTAAAACAATTTATTTTTACAGTTTTTATTTTTTAACTTGGAGCTAACTATAAATATAGTTCGCTAACTATAAATATAGTAACACTCAAAATACTGGTATTAAATGATAAAATAAATAAAAACTTTCTGAAAAAACACACGTAAAATGTTACTTATAAGATGTTACGATCGTTTCGACCAAAAAATGCTTTCGGCTTCATCAGCCAAGCCCTTCGACTCACAGAGCTGAAGGAGCTGTTTCCCTCAGCTCTGTGAGTCGAAGGGCTTGCCTGATGAAGACCTAAAGAATTTTTTGGTCGAAATGATCGTAACATCTTATAAGTAACATTTTATGTGTGTTTTTTTATTAAAGTTTTTATTTATTTTATAAATATAGTTCTTGCATTTAAATTTTATATTTTGTACAACATTTGTCATTTATCTATTAGATTAATATCTCGAGCCTTGCTTACCCTAAAGGAATACTTTGATTCCTCAACAACGATCAGTTTGTTCGCAATTACGACTGCACTTAGATTGAACACTTTAAATCTGTATTAAGAAACATAATTTTAAAATAGTATATTTTGTCCAAATATGCTATCTTTTAATTTCCTGAATTGTTATTTAAAAGGTTACTGGTCAAAATGGTAACCAAATGTACATTGGAGAATTTTGGAAAAGAAAAACGGATTCAAATTCAAACAAATTTTAACGAGCATTCACCCAAAGAATTTATGTATTTATTAATTAATTTAGATATAACATTAAGAGTACTTCAGTAAATGTTGTATTAATTTCCTTTGTGTTCTATATATATTCAAACACAGAGTGCGAAAATAGAGGGAACCATAAATACATTTAAGATTTCTAGAATTTGATAGGAAATAGGATATAGAATTTGATAGGAATCAAGCAATAATTTAAATATCAAAAACTGTGAATGTTATAGAACCTCTTGTACGTACAGTGCGTAATTATGTTCGCACAATACGTACACCTAATGCGTAACGTGCACTGTGACGTTTCTTTGGTCAGTAGGAAGGATGAAATAACTTTATCGCTGCTTTCAAACTGACATTTTTATATTTTAACCCTCCAATCGGCTGTGACGTAAAATTCCGTTCACATAATTCCAGTTTTCCCAACAAAGCACCAACAATTCATGCTGCTTAAAACAACCACATGAAATAAAATTACGCATTTTCCAATTCTAAATTTATCATAAATGTAACACAATAGATTTACTGTTTATAATTAAGAAACTTCGGCATTATGCTTAAATTATTTTATGTATTGACTTCGCTAAAATATAAAATTCCGTTCTATATTGTTAATGTGTTAAATATCTCACTCTCTATAAGAAAATATTATCATAATTTAAAATAAATTTTCCTAACTTAGCTTTTAAATTTAATCAAATTTTCCTAACTTATCTGTTTTACAATCAGTCAATATTTATAACTCTATAAACTGTGTTAATTAATGCGTTATATAAAATCTGTTCAAGCACGTTTCTATGTAATCTAACATGTATGGATGCAGTGATTATATCTTAAAATACTAAAGAATGTCGTTTAATAACAGGGACTCCTTGAGCGCGCAAAATTCATAGGATTCCTTCGGTATTGAAGGAAATTAGAATTTCTATAAAAATAAATATAATGCCGCATTCCGTTTTATGTATCTTTGGTTGCTTGGAGCTTTGAAATTCAAGAATAGTATTTGCGATAAGAAATCTCGAATTCATATGTTGTGGTTTTATTTAATAAATAACAATAATAATAATAATAATAATAATAATAATAACTATTATTATTATTATTATTTTGAAATGAGAGTGACTTATTAATTTCTAAATTTTTCTCGAAAGGCTTCAATTTGTACATTTTAAAAGCATAGCTGTTTGTAAGCCGTTGAAGGTCAGTATAAGATATGAAAAATGATTTTCAAGATGTTATGCTTCTCTTGAAAACTTTATTAAAATTGATTTCATATCCACCAATTTAAAGTTTGTATGCAGAAGTACAAAATTGATCACTGTTACGTATTTTTTGTGAGTGGGAAGGATGAAATAATTTCATCACTGCTTACAAACTGACATTTTTATATTTTAATCCTCTAGTGGGTTGTGACGTAAAATTCCGTTCATTTAATTTCAGTTTTCACAACATAGCAATAAGCAATTCATGTTTTTTAAAACACATAGATATCACAAAATGCGTTTTACATTTAAAGCTTGCAGTAATATTAATAACATTTTTTTTTAATTACAAATATTCCTAGAAAAATTCCTTTCACTTTTACATTTTTAAAGCTGAGAGAAAATTGAATCGTGAAAACAACGTATTTATTTAACTTATTTATTAAACACATTATTTACCCACTCTTCCAAGACTCCCAGAGGGTTAAACACATTTTCAGTAAGTTCCTTTGGAATTATTTATAACGTAAGCAAATATAAAGGTTAATTACAGCAGAAAAAAAAATATTAAGATATTTTCAACGAACAATGAGATTTTGTGTATAACGCGAAATGCATGACTGTGTGTTTTGGAAAAAAAATCTTTCAATTTGAAGGTACCTTTCTTAGTATTGAAGTATCCTTAAATTAAAGAAATTTATACTCTTATTATTTTCAGTTTTGGTTCCCTAATTAACCTGATTATTTTCTCAAAGGATGTATCATATTCAACGTGAAATAACATATTCCGAAATAAAAATGGAATCTGTTTTAGGAAAAGTTTTTAAATAATTTGTAAAACTTAGTAATCCATTCTGTGATTCTTCTCAAACAAATGCAGTTTAATTTTCAATTTTGGTTCCTGTCATGTTCATGAAGACTGCGTTATTCAAGTATTTTAAAAATGTATTCCAAATAATAGTTTTTATCTGCTCTATAAAAGTTTTTTAGTGCAAACTTAGTCCATTCCCAGCAAACACAGCCGTATCGGGTTAGGGATGGGCCGTCATCGCCAGTACCGTTTCGATGTCGGCATTGGCATACTGGTAATTGGGACGGTGTCGGTTCTGTGCTGGCAAAACGGTTTGGCGTAGGCAAATAAAAGTTCATTTCGGGCATGCAACGGTCCGATAGACTAGCCTTTTAGGGTTAACATGTGATTTTGGCGATGTACTGCACCAAACGTCAAAACCGATATCGGTCCAGAAGTGTAATTTCTAAACTGAACGGTATAAAGCCAGCACAAGCAGCATATATATATTGTTAAAATAATTCTTTTTAATTTATGCTTTCAATACTTTCTATTTACAATGTTTTGAGCCCGTAGGATTCAAGTGCCTCCTTCACAGGCGAAAAAAAGGAGGGGAGGGGGGGGGAATCATTCTATCTGGTTAATTTACCCGAGATCCTGTCTAGGGTTCTGGTCTACCGCGCATCTGTCAATCTACAGTTTAGATGTTGGTGATTTTCTCCAGATGTATTGTGAATATGCGTTAGATAAGTTAGCCAGTTTTTTATGACTTATTATTGAAGGGGTTTCTAAGCGCCCACCCCCACCCCTCAATTGGGGCAATTTCTGTCTAGTTATTCACATCTCTGAAATAATTATATGACTATGAATTTCATTTTATATAAAGTGATAGAATTTAAGTACTTCCAATTTAAAAAATAATAATAAAATTAATTAAAAATAAAATACATACAATGCAGAACATTAAACGCTGAATTTTAAAAGTTCACAAAAGTAGCCCACCGTGGCCGAGTGGATAAGACACCGAATATGGTTGAAGTCATTGGCGGATCCAGAGCCCCATCCCCCCCCCCCCTAGACGAATGAAGTTTACACTATAGAGCATTAACTTGTTTTGTAAATTCAAGTCATTCTATAAGAAAATGTGACAAAAATTGTCTTGTGCCCCCTCCAGAAGTTTTTTTTTTTCTGGATCCGAAGCTGGTTGAAGTGTGAAGGTCCAGGGTTCAGGTCTACCGCGCATCTGTCAATTTACAGTTTGGATGTTGGGTGATTTTCTCCAGATGTAATGTGAATATGGGTTATATAAATTAACCAGATTTTTGAACATAGAATTGAGGACAAATCACCGTTGTATCCCCAATTCTGGAACAAAAATTGGGGATATTTTATAAATTTTATATAAATTTAAAACATTATCTAATATTTATAAAATGAAGGAAATATGGTTGATTTTTATAAAATTATAGATCAAATAATTATTATAATTACTGTTCAACCCCAATTTTATTGCTTATTAATTGTTTTATTTATTGGAACAAACGCTAGAAGCCTTCTTCCGCTCAGGGCACCGACGCCCTAAGGATTAACTCCTGTGTTTTTTCCTTACAAAAAACACAAAACAACAAAACTTTCTGAAATTAAATTGGATTAAAATAGTAGAAAAAATACCTTTTCATTAGTATTTCCATAAAAATAAAAAATATCAGTATAATTTATAGTTAAGGAATTTTTTTTTTTTTATAATGCATTAGCTGCTGTTGTTAAAAAAAATAAAATAAAATAAATAAATAAAAGTTTTAATTCACTATACTGAATAATTATAAATTGAAAAAATATTAATAGTTTCATTTTAAAATTATAACTATGAATAATTAATTTAATAGCATTTATTTGAACAACTTGTTTGTCATGTTTCTGTTCAAATAAAATAATAGTAAAAATTACGGCAAAATCATGTTTTGATACAACATTGTAAAATGCTGTTACAAATTAAATAAAATTTAATGCTCTTATCTCCGTAAAAATGAATAAAAGTAACCATTTTTTGCTGATTATAGTAATTTATCTTTCTAAAAATTAATTGATTAATTCATTGCAGATATTGAAGTATGAACTATTTTGCAGTAGAATAACACTAATTTGTTTTGTTTCTTTTTCCACGCGATCTAATTTAAAGTGAATAATTTAAAAGCTAAAATCTCTCGGACTTTCTTTTCCAATTCCCGTGTCCGCGTACACATAACATGTAGCACACGCGCAATGGGGGGGGGGTCGAGTGCATTCCTACGGCTTTCCACCCCTTGTAGGAACCACAGTATTACGCACTAGGAAAAAATGGACCTTTCCCTATTCTAGTTTTCACGGTCAATTGAAGAGCGGAAAGTGTTTTTTTTTTTTTTTCGTTTGCCTTTTGTATTTGTGACCGTCTCCTGCCCATTCCATTCCAAGGTTGTAACAGAAATCATCTCGCAACGCAAACTTTTCATTAACGTGGATTCTGAGTTTTCTCAGAGCAATGGAGTTTGCTGCATTTTTCTCTGGATAAATTGCGATTTTTTTTTCCTAGACTAAATGGCACTGACTGTAGCTCGACAAAAATTTAAAAATTGTCTGAATGTGGTTAGTGCTTTTTAGTTTTAAATAGGCTAAGTTCCTACGTCAGTTAGATCGGACTTTGCTATAGTTTTCTCTGGATAAACTGTGATTTTTTTCTAAAGACTAACTGGTATTAACCTCAACTAGACAAAAATTTTAAAGTTGTCTAAATGTGGTTAGTGCTTTTTGGTTTTCATTTTGCTAAGTTCTCACGACAGTTAAAAAGTTGTAAGTTGATTTTTAAGTATATATTACGAATTTGTATTTTTTCTTAGCTAGATTTTTTTTAATGTTATCTCAGGGACTACTAAAATAAGATGTAGTTCAAAACTGCTAATTATTTCTAAATAATGCGAAAATGAAATTTATAATTCAAATAAGCAACTTGAAAACTATTAATAAACAAGCAGGAAGGTATTTTTAATAAATAACTTACATACTACATTGAAAAATGTGTCTATTTACTTAAGTACTTAATTTCATATTACTCAAAACAACAGAAAAAATAAGTATATTCTGTTATAGAAAGTTCCTTTCTTCTACTAAATGATAATCATAAACTGTAAAAGTTCAGTAATATAAAATATTTACTTAAAGTAAGTATCTTCTAATAATAAACATGGTTTATTAATACTTATTAGTTTCATATATAGTTTAGCACTAATCAACCTATTAAAAATAATCATTATTATATAAATTACCTTACATCACTGGGGCTCATTTTGCCAAAAATACTTAGTTAAAATCCAAAAAATACTTAGTTTTGCCAAAAGTACTTAGTTATTAAGTATAAACAAAATAATTTGTTTGTATATGAAAATGTTTAATTATTTTGAAGAGAAAAGGTTTTTATGAAATTAACCGTTTATTTGTAGAATCAGCCAATATTTTAATTTCTTTTAACGTATGTTGTTTACATTCTTCTTTAAAATAATATATAAAATCAAAAGGCAACTTTATTTTGTATTATGAAATAACTTAACAAAAAATTAAATTAAAACATTTTTTTTAAAAAAGCATGTTGTATAACTTTATTTTTTTTCTCTCTCTTTTTTTAGCATTGCGTGAATGTTTATTTATAATCTTTGGTTCTGTAAAATTATAAATTTTCTTGGCTTCTAAAAGATTTTTGGAAAAAAAAGAACATTGTCTAGTTGAGCCTAATATTTTGTTTAAAAAAATGTCTATGGTCTGACAAACATATAATAACACGTTTAAAAAAAGTAAAACATTGGTTGATGCATAAAAAAATAATACGGTTAATTTTAAAAAGAGCTTTCCTTCTTAAATTCATCAAATATTTTCTTAAAAACAAACTATTTTGCTAATTAGGTATTTTTAATAAATTTAGTCCTAGTGGTGTAAAGTCATTTATATAATAATAATTATTATTACTTTAATTTGTTGATTAATACCCTCTACGGAGCTAATTAGGGTATTTTGGAAATAAATAAGGTGCTGGTCGGTTTTTGATATTTTGTCGTTGCCGATACCACACCAAAAACGTAATGGTTTTGGTTCAAAAGTGGCACAAGGCTGGGCCGACGCCGTTATCGTTTTTGCCGACACCGAACCAGAACCACCCCATCCTTTCGGCCCGACAGACGCCCAGGCGGACGCAATTTTGTCGTTTTCGGTACCGCGTGAGCGATATCGCACCGGCACATTCTGCGCCGGCATGCCAGTGTCGGCCCAAAACTTATCCGATAGGACTGTGTTTGCTGGGTTGTCACTAATCAAAATTCGATTTTATTTTAGTCTTACTGTCGATTTTGTATGTGACTCAGTAACAACAGGTTGATCTCTTAATGAATATGTTACTGGAAATTAAAAAAGACAAGAGTTTTTCTAAAAGATTTTTTTTATTAATTTTAAAAGTTCCTTTTTATAAATTCAAAGGTTTAGAAAGTCCACGACTGTCCTCAGTCAACAATATATTTCATTATGTCATTTTTTTCCATTTTAGTTCTTCGCATATGGTTTATCATTTTTCAAAACTATTGATTAAATAAAATCTATAAATAAGAATTTAATTTGTTTCAAAGAAGTGTTTTCAATCATTTTCGTGAAGATTAGATTAAAAAAGATATGAAAAATAGCTCACAAAAAAATGTCTTTCAAAATAAATATTGGTTTTGTTTTAACTCCTCTCATAACAGATTCATCACATACCTTATTCAAAATTAAAAAAAAAAAGTCCTCAAATAAAGATTTAATTTACTTTGCAGAAGACATTATAATTGTACGTAAAACCAACGTAAATAATCTAGCATACCCCAGTACGTTTTTAAGAGATCATAATCAGAAAAATGTCATCTCTTGTCACTATTCGCACAGTCTTAGAACATAAAAAAAAAGTCTCTGATGTATTTTCCAAACCATCTCAATAAATTTCCCAACAAAACCATTAAGACAATTTTGTTCCATTCAACTGCTTTCTTTAGGATCATGAAAATTAATATCGCTGCTACGTGGCAGGAATCCCTAGGGTGAAACGCCAGATTAAAATTCCAACAGTCATCTCCGGTTTCTATCACATTTATTTTTCACGGGGAAAATATGCAATTATCCTAAATATTTCTTTCCTGAAATATTCCGAAGCAAATGACTGTGAATTCCCATTTAACTGAACTACATTTGGCAAAGTGGTTTTATTTTCAGGGATTTCTAGGACTCACGTTAGGGAAAAGAAATTGAAATTAGGAATTTTAGAGCAAGTCGGTGGTTGCGGTATTAATGCACAAAATTTATGTTCATAATATTACATTGATGGTTAAACTTATAACAACAAAAATAGAAAAAAGTATAAGTGAAACTTTAATAATTATGAACAAATATACTAAGCAGCATTTTATAGTATAAGATATCACAGGATTATAAACGCGTGTTTGCTTATTTTTATAATTTAATGAATTTGTGAAATTGCAAATTACTGATCATCGTCCTTTCTTTCGTACTAAATACAAAACAGACAGGTATTAACTTTCGTACAAATTTTATTTACCGTATTGGCCCGAATATAACGCGGACCGAATTTAACGTGATGCCGAAATTTTTCGTCAAAATTAGAAAAATCCTGTATTTCGGCCTCAAATTTAGCGCCAGTCAGGTTTTTTACGGTCAATGATCAGTCAAAAAACACCGCGTTATATTTGGACCAATACAGTATTTGTATTTTAAGAATGATTAACATAAATCCAAAAAAAAAAAAATATATATATATATATATGAAAAAAAATTAATCCTAGTTATTTTTATATTAACTTTTTGACGACTACGTTATTTGTTGTCATAAAACAAACATTTTCTGTATCACTCTATTCTAAAAAAAGTAACTGCCGCTGCCGCCTCTGTCAGAAGTTTGTTCGGCTATATCCTCCAAAACCGTGGGGATTTGAGTTTCGACGGAAGGTGTCCACGAATTCGGAAAATTCCGGGGAAGTCGATAAGCTGACTTAAATTTCGAAGTTTGAATTATTTTAGAAGATATTAATTAAAAACTGAAAAAAAATAAGCACAATGGTTGCCAGGCTTGGCAACCATTATGCTTATCTGTTAATTTGCTGTTCATGCTTATTTGCTATTCCTGCCTTTGTAACAAAGCTATTCCAAGTTTGTAGACTCGTGTGAAAGTGACAAACATGAATTAGAATTACACCCATTTTACGCCAAATTAAAAAGTATGCTAAATAAATAAGTCAAACCGTGTTACACAAAGTTGACAATTTTCAAATAGTAAGTTCTCTTAGATAACAGGAGTTTAGAATTACCGATTATTCGCTTTTCCAAAACTGAATAACTAATTTTAGCTGATTTAAAAATTTTGGCATCAGGTACAGGTGCGATCTGGCAAAAGACTATCTCTCCAAGCAGGGTGAATCTAAACCGCGTTTACCAATATGTTAGCACCCAGTATCTTGAAAATGAAAAGTAATAAAAATGCAGATTATAGTAAAGCCGGTAGTCTCAGCTTATTTGCTACCAGCATAAACATTTGGTGGCTTTAACTATGTCATTATGGCAGTTATAGTACAGCTTGGATATTTTTCAGCGCTGAGACATGATATATTCCGTGCTGGTAAATACGCCAATCTGCAAAGGATTATGTTTATGAATATATGGATAACGATTTACCCGGTAACCTTACATGAGCAGTAATTATTGGTTATGAGTATGTGTAATTTACCATATAATGAAAAGTTGTCATTGGCCAGTGTGAAATTTAAATTTTTATGTTCCAAAGAACATGCGATGTGTAGCTCGATAACATTCTATCTGATCCAATCTTTGGGTTTTTTTCTGTTGAAATTATGCCTTTTTTACGAATAAGCCTTATTAGGGAGCAAATGCATCATACCAAAAGCGAGCGTAGCGAATCTAAGGGCCTTGGGCCCTAGATTCGCTACGACCACAGACTGGCTGGAGCGAAGAATGACACCATAACAGAAAAAGAGATGACGAAACAAATTTACCCCTGTAAATTGAGAGAATGGCCAGTGGAAGTCGCAAATGTAAATGAATACCCTCCCTAGAATGAGGTAACGAACCAAAAAAAGAGGGGAGAGAGAATTATGGGAGAAACCACGAGCTTCGAGAAGACAGCAATTTTTAGCGGTGAAGACGCAAAAAGGAAAAAGATAATGAAATTATACAGTGACTTCGCGGTACGTGGAAGAGGCGAGGGAAAAAAAGTTATAGAAGAATGGTTATATAAAAAAAATATCATCCCCATGGATTGGGTTTTCGCTAAAAGAGTGGATGATGAGGAATACCGCGGTGCCGGGGCTGAAATGAATGCCGACCGTTGTCTGGAGCCGGAGCTGCGACGGAGTTAGAGCACCCATGCTGAGACTAAGACCTTGGCTCACTGGGATAAGTCCAGGCTGTCCAAAAACCAGTTTCTCCTATGGGATTTTGCGTACGAGAAAAGTTTCTTTACTTCTCCGATTTGTCGCTGTTACCCAACTGTATCACTGTTGCCAACTCTGCCGGAGAAAAAGATCGTGGCAAACTGGTAATACCGAACTATTTTGTAAATCGGAAATGAATGTCTAATTGTCTCAAAGAGCATTAGCAGATAAGCGTATTTCAGCAGCACAAGCACGTAAACGCCAAAAATTTTTTTTTTCTCAGCTTGAAAATATCGTTAGCCATCATTTGTGGATACTTTTAACTTTGATTTTAGGCACATTTTCTCCGGCAGAGGTAGCAACAGTGATACAGTTGGGTAACAGCGACAAATCGGCGAAGAAGCGAAAATTTACTCGTACGCAAAAACGGAGCTTTTCGGACAGCCTGTACTTATCCCAGTGAGCCATGCTTAGACGAATGGACAGAATCACTCTACGATATTGCGCAAGAAACCTGAGGGACTGGAGCCACTGAATACTAACGATTGGCAAAAATACAGATGCGGGACTTACGTGAGGAGGATGCCAGACCATCAACTGACGTACGACATAAAAAAAAGTACAAAATTTATTTTGTTCTGTGTTCTAGGCAAAACATATCTCCATTGGGTCCATTTTATAATTAAAATCAGCATTATTGTAGAAAGAGAAAATTTAAACGAAAAATTTAATTTAAAAAATGTATTTGGATTAATTATCGAAATTGTAAAAAAAAGAATTTAGATGTAACTTTGCTTCTTTTCTAGAACTGTGCTTAAACATTTTTATTTCAGGTAATTTTAGGAGAAGCGTTTTTCTTTATAGATCATTCAGCATGCATGAAGTGTTTTCTAAAAGTAGGATTTCGAGTTAGTGTGAGCCGCAATCCAATTACGATTCGGTTAAAAGAAATTTTACCATCTAGCCCAACCATTGATAAGAATTATTGAACTTTCAAAATAATTTTATTACTTCAGTGCTTTAAACTTCTTTCTGCTATACAGCATGATATCTCTTACGCAAACGGAATTCTTTTCTTGTGTAAGGAGTTTCTGCTGAAAATGAATTCTTTGTAAATTTTCCCAATTTAGTTACCAAATAATAATACATCATTATTAAAATTTCACTGACTTCATGCTTGAAATATTAAATAAAATGTTTCGGGTTTCTGAGTTAAATAGTTAGATCGTACTGAGTTTATTTTCTTATGCGGCTCTAAAATCGTAATATATATGATGAAATAGTATATATTATATAAGATATAAAATATTAAACAAAATGTTTTAAGTTTCTGACTTTAGCGAACTTAGATTAAATAGAGTTACGCTATTTTCTTATGTGATTCTAAATTCTTCAATTTCCATTTGAATATTTAAGCAAACATATATAAGTTAAATATTTTCTAATTAATGATTGAAGTTTGAAACAAACATTTTAAATGTTAGAAATTATTCATTCTTTAAGAAACGGATATCTATAAAGATGGTAACACAAAATGATTAGAAATAAAGCAGTAACAGTCAATAAAGTTTAAACAGTTTTCATAATCAATGGAAGAAGTCCATAAAAATTACATTACACAAAATTAAACACAATTGTTTTTATAAATTTGTCTTTTTTTTAAAGATTATCACCGTATTAAAGTGCATGTATAATGGGTAAAATAAAATTTCAGAAAAATTCAAAATAGTTAGCTCATTTGTAAACAAAATATTTGCTACTCCTAAGCACTATGTAATTACAATTTAAAAGGTTATATAGGGGGACCCCGCCCTTTCGTTTCATATAAGAAAACGAAAATTGAATCCCTTTTTTTTTCAAGACCGTAATCACAAACACATTATTTATAAGTATACTTTACCCATACAGTTTACAAGTTTTTCTTTTCGTTTTAAATTTCATATAGTTATCAGTTTATTAGGTATGGATAGTAAATAAACCAATATACGTGCAGATGAGGGAAAAAAACCCACTTGGCTTTTATTCGGCAGTCGTTTGTCGCATCGCAAAGTTACGTATGCCAATCTTTTACGAATGGAGTACACTTTCATTTGCTATACATAAAATTTGCAAAAGAGCCATCTTTATATTTAACTGGTCACCAAATTTAATTTTTCCGATGGCAGCAGAGATTTCACAGCATATATTTTGAATATTTAGTTCATTTTACTCCCGTATACTATTTTCAATACATTTAAACTAGAAATTTTCAGTACATTTGAGTTTCCAAATTTTCTCTCCCCAAATGCTATTTTTTTAAAACACATTAATTTTTATCTCATTTAATATTGGTGTGAAGAAGCAAATTATTTTCTTACTTTTAGAACTAAACGGCATTAGTATAATTTACTATTATTATGATTTTTGATATAATATTAATATGAATAATGAATCATTATATTGATGTTCGGAAAATAAAGTATGAATTGTGAGGATCCGTTTAATGTGATCACCCTCAGGAAGAACAAAACTTGTCACCTTATAAAGGTGGTCACTTTACAAAGGTGGTGAAGAGTGGAGGTTGTAACGTTAAATTGTGGGAAAGTGACCACTATATAGACAGGTAGTCTCTATATAAAGATGATCATTTTTGCAGGTTCCACTGCGTAAATGATAGGGGTATTAAAACCAGCAAATTTTGGAGCAAATTAATTGCAGATTTGTAAAGTTTGATGGTGCTCTAGTCACGTTAATTTTTTTTTCGCATATCTATCACCCGTTTTGGAAAATAACAGTAAATGCCATTTCTAGTGTGTTTATTACATGAATGTTATCTATACTTATTTCCCTATTTTACATGAAATCATTCTTCAACTTTGGCTATTGCTAAGTTACACGCATGGTCGTATTGGTCAGGTGAGCAGAGGATAACCTCTCACTCATGGCAATGTTTCTTTACTGGCAGCATTTCCCTTGTCTAAGAAAACCTTCAAAATACTCAATGGCAATTTCGAAATAAATTAGAAAGCATTTATATGGATGTGAGAAAGTTTTACAAGAAAAATAAGCCCATTTAAAGAAATGTCACTGTCTTATTAAAGATGAATAAAGCCAAAAGCAAGATATATATATAAACTCTTCCATGGAAATATTCAATGGCTTATTAGCACAGTATAGCAAAAATATTTCATTTTGTAATTAATGTTATAAATTTTAATATTAATATTATAATATGGAAAGCCTAATGCCCATTTGTTCTGAACATCATCAGATAAAATATGCTATAAAATTTCTTTAATTGTAAGTAAATTATAAGTAACATAACACTGTTACGTTAATTAAATTGAAACTGTAATTTCAATTGCTATTTTCGATTCTTGATGTAATTAACAACTGATGCAAATTACCAAACTCGTTACTTTAGACATTATATTGCATAAAAAACTCTCAAAAGTTATTAGTTAAAAAATGTTTGTTTGTTAGACAATACTTTATAATGCATTGTCTTAATCGTATTTTAAATTGAAATATAAATTGCCTATTTGAAATTAGACGGAAAAATAAATCACATTTCCCCTCCATTTCAGTACAAAAGATTTATGACTATAAACATTATTTTCCTGGTAACTAATATATGTTTTTAATCCCGAAAACGAACTTGTTAAAAGACAAACAATTCGGAACCTTTATATATTGCTATCAAGTAGTAGGTAACCACTTAAAATGGGTCAAAATAAAGAAATAAATAAAAATCGAATGCCTCCGAAAATTATCATAGAAAATTCGTGAAATTTTATGCTTAAGGTAATTTGAAGATTTTCCTTCGTTTGATAAAGTCAAAATAGAGTTTTGCCGTTTAGAAAAAGTAGTTGATACAGAATTAAACACGAAGCCTGTCTGTCATACAAACTTTTAGAATATCAGATTAAAGTATTCGTTATTTGTAAACAAACATAACTTTGCTGTACGGTGGACAACTAATGAATAAAGAGCAAGTGGTCTCCTCACCCCCGCCCCCCTCTACAACTATACCTTTTAAAAAAATACCATGAAAATAATGTTTTAAAACAAAATTTTGAAAATAAGTTGCTGCATTCAATTTTATTCTATGCCAACGCGTGAAAAATCTACTTGTGGCGATAGTTGATACAAAGCGATTAAGAATTTGATTTATCGAAATGATCCTAACACAATATTAATGGTTCTTACTGTAAAGTGTCTATGATTACATCTGAAAACTGTTTCATTATTCTTCAGCAATCAAGTTATGCTATAAAGATAAAATCTTCTAATTACACCCAGGATTCTTACGTTTATCTTTTGGAAACTTCCATAATGTGAAATTAATTGCAAAGCTTCTCGCAATAATTCTATATAATAACAGTCTTTTCAACACTGTTTGCATCTAATCTGTTTTAATCTAAAGTGATGTATTTAAGGGATTTTGGAAATTTTCTTAGCCTCAAATTTTAATTGTTTGGAGAATAAACAACGTTTTATGCAATATTTTATAGGACTATTTCTTTTTAGATTTTACATCAGTTTAGGAAGAAATGTATGGAAGTAAAACCAGTCATTAATTTGTCATGCATTTCTTCTTTATTTTTTGAGTAAAGTCTAATCCGATTTCAGGTATAATAATAATAAATATATTTTAAAGTCAATTCCTACTTAGGTCAGGAAAGAAAATTTTTATTTTAGTTACTTTTATTAAATTAAATTAATTAATTAATTAACGCAAGGCCATTTGTGAAGCAAGGATCGATTCCGTTAATCCAGTTTGTTTGTTTAGCTTATTGTTTTCATTCAATTTTAATCCCACGTAACAAGATCTAAAATTAAATAATTAAATTTAATTAATGAATTAATATTTGAAAAAACTCTGTTAACATTAAGTGTCATTCACTAAAAGTAAAAAAAAAATATATTTGAACTTGAGTGGATGAATAACAAGTATTTTATTAACGATTGAAAATTTGAAAAATATGTAAAAAGTATAGGGACAGTGTGAATGAATAGTAGGAATTGTAGAAAAAAAATGCACTAAAATGTAGTTTTTCCCCTCAGATATATTTAAAATATAATTTGGCTTTTACACTTTGTATCTCAAGTTAGTATTTCTGCATTTTCATTTAACTGAATTTTTAATTTCATAATGTCAGTTTTAGTTTTTCTTTTTTTTTTCGGTGAAAGTTAAATTGTTATCCGGTTCCATAATATTTACTCTTACAAAATTCAGTAATAATTTATCTGCACCCAATATTTTGACAAATACTGCGCCATGTTTTACATTTAACTGGTGTTCTCCAAAAGTACCAATAAGCAGTAAAAACAGAATTAAAAAGATTATTTTTCCTGTTCAACTGGGTAACGGTTTGTATAATGTTTCGAGAGCTGTATGAAAAAAAAATATTTATAAATCTGAATTTTTTTAATGAGTAATTGTGTGCATTCAGAATAGTAGTGAAAAGGAGCTAAGCATCTATTAAGATATATATATATATATATACTACAGCACTGCAGATGATTATAGTAAATTATGATTGCCATAAATGCTTTCCAAAATCAATTACATGCCTACTACTTACAGACAAAAGTTAAAAATAAGTGAAATAATCTACGCAGATTTCCTAAAAATTGTAGAAATTATAAGTATAATGGTTAAAAAAAGTGAGTAAAGGAAGGATTTCAAATAACTGCTAGACGTATGCAATGAAATTTTGACAAAGTAGACATGAGTTAATCCGGTAAATATAAAATTTGCACTAGTTAATACAAAATGTACGAATTTTTTCACCGTTTACCAAATTTCCTGTAATAACGTGGCTACTTTATTGCTCATGAAGCTTTTTACTATATTACAAGGTTTGAATTAAAAAAAAAATTGTCTTAACAAACAAAAAACAGCAGAAAATGAATGTACTTAACACGCAGCAATTTTCTTAGCTTTTAATTATTAATATTTATCAAACATTTAAAAAGATACAAACAAATTTTATTTGGTAAGTACTTAAAAAGCCAAATCTAAATTGTATACATAGTATAAAATTATTTTTTAACACTTATTCATTATCAAATGATATCGAACGAGACTTCAACTAATATATTTCTACTTATCCTGTGATCCTCATGTACTTGCAGCTGAGAATGTAAAACAACATTTTAACATATTTTTAACTACAGTTGTAGCACAGCATGTTAATTTCTTTCGCTATATTTCTGAAACATGCTAAATAGTTTTTATTTTAATAATTCTCAGATAGAACACGATGAACACATTTTATAACACTTTGAAAGAGTGCGTATTGTTCAAAATTAACCAAATGGTGCTCAAATATGTTTTAATTTGTTTTTTTGCCTATTCATACGAAACTGAAGTTGCTCTCAAATTTAGCTTCACTAAACCTATTCAGTTAAAATTCACTATCTAGGCAGTTTATGAAAGCAAGTTTAAGCATCACACAGCCTTTTCATTAAGCACATTAAACAATAACAAACTTTCAGCAGAAAATTATGCTTAATCAGTTTAAAATTATGCCAAACCAATTAACGATTTTCAGAAATTTTCTTGGGCTTCTTCATTTCCGAGCAAAATAGCGAAGTTATTTGCATACACTTGTTTACAAGTTTACAAGCACGAAAAGGCTTCATCCTAGCGCATGCGATATTTCGCAGGTCTATAAAATTATTTTGGCATAATTTCACGCATGGAGGATAAACTCCCACAGATGGGAAAGTTTCCAGGGTTTAATTTATTCTAATGAAATTTAAATTGGGTACTAAGTCTCTGTGCAGTCTAGGAAGTTACGTGAAGAAAGTGCATTTAAACATGGAGAAAAGTATGATAGATGGTACGTGTAAAAAGTCAGGATAATCCGGTAGAAAACTGCATTAGTTTTGAGTAGTTTTATTTAAGGAGGGGGACTGAAATTTCACGTTATTCTGAAATTGTTACTGTAGGCACTCTGTGAAAATAACTTTTTTTTTGACAAAGCAATCAAGCAAGCTGTAAATTTTCTTATTTATTTATCTTATTACATTCATTTATTGTAATCACATTTCAGATTACCGATATTAAATAAAATGCATACTTTTTTATCAGCGCTTTCAACCGGATTCTTATGTAGTTTATTTCATATGCTGATTGTGTACATCAATATGAAAAATAATTTCATTACAGAAATTTTACAGAATGTCTGAGTAAGTGCATCTTGTTGTTGTATCCGAACATCATTTTTTGGATTTTTGCTCTTGGTTTCATCTTCTCGCTTATAAATCCTCCTCGCATAAAGTGGACAGCCCAGAGACAGGTTTTATTAGCACAAGGAAATTTAAACAGCCAGGGAATCGAACCCACGACCGTAAGCTTAACCGATTGGATGGCGGGGAGTGGGACAGGCCTTTAGCCTCCATGCCGCCGGTCTCCCTGAGTAGAATGGCTCCCTTATTAGACATGCGGAGGACATTGAGGACATGCCCCCTTATTAGACATGCGGAGGATGAGTTTCTAATCTACATTCAACATGCTAACGGCCGTATTCATCAAAGACTTGACACGCGGATTAAACCAAACGCGCGTGTTAAAGTCATCGGTAAGATATCTTGCCGATGCGCGCCTTAACACGCGTTTCAGGATTAATCCGAATGTCAAATGTTTCGTGAATGCGGCCGTAAATAGAACTTTTCAGATTTGTAACAAAAAAGAAAAAACAATCATTGAACGAAAATTGGCGTTTAGAAGATTAAATAATTAAATCTTTGTAAAATAACACACGCAAAAAATGGTACTTATCGTCAGCACTCACATTTCGGATGATGCAAAAATGTTGACCGTTCGTCAGCTGCCAAAGCTCTACCATCTACAAGAGCAGAAGAGGGACAACTATCACTCTTTGTAAACTGAGGAAAATACATTTTTTAAACTTACACGGCTGAATGTTTATATCAATTTATTTTCCAAGCGAAAACCTTTCTTTCGAACGCCTTCTTTATAAATAACTTCAGCCATAAGGGATAATCGAAATAAATAGAGCAAAGAAGTTGTGTAAGAAAATTGGTCATCTGCCAGTATGACACCATAAAATCATTATTCGATTTGTATCTGCATCAAAAAGTTATTCTCGATTGCAAATATCAGTTTATGAGCCGAATTCTCATTTGCGAGAGGTTTTTTAATTCTCTGCTTCAATATGAAGAAAACTGCGGTTACTGGCTCATCGATCGCCCTCAAATACTTTTGGTGAGGCCGCTATTAGTGAAAGAATGTGCCATGAAGGGCATCAACGATTGAAGAGCGGTGATTTTCACGTAGAAGACCGGCACAGACGTAGGAGAGAGAGTGAATCGGAAGAGGCAGAATAAGCAATAACATTCGTTTCAGTGCATAAGTCAAAAAGAATGTGCATAAGTCAAAAAGGAACTTATGCGATCATTGGCTCAATAAGCAATCTCAACATTGAAACATACATAATTTCCCAAAAAGGACTAATTGTTTTTAAAAAGGAATAAAAATACAAAATCATACAGTTATTAAATATTTCTTGCTGCAGACGTATGAGTAATGGCTGGAATTGGAACAATTTATTTTGTTAGTACAAAATCTTACCGAAAGGTGGCGCTGCAGCAACTGAATTGAGCAACAGTCGTTGGCAACCACAAGACAATATTCTGAAGATGTCCTCCGTTCATCACTAAATCTGCGGGAATTTTTTCGTTGGAGTCGTTTGAAATATGTGGTTTACAGCCAAAATGTCACCACGCTAGCTGAGCTGCAGCGATTAATTTGTGAGGAGTGGACGGCCATTCCGTTAGAAGCGTTGCAGCGCTTGATAGTTTCATTCTGAGGGACTCCAACATCTGATTGGGATGAATGCAGGACATTTTGAGAATAGTGTTATGCAACTGTAAATCACTGTTGCTGAATGCAATTCAAGCAGGCAGTAAAATTTTGATTAAACACTATAGAATTTAAAAAAAAAAATAAAAATAAAAATAGACATCACACATTCGTTTCCAACAAGATCTTTTAAAAAAAAACTCCATTCAATTGTTTTTTATGAATTTTTAAAAACAGGCACTCCTTTTTGGGACATTTGATAAATATATATGTATTACCAGTCTTTCTATAATAGAAATCTCGAATACCGGGAGGGGGGGGGAAGGGAAGACGGAACCAAAGTTTACATCAAATATAAAGCAAACAATAGTTACATCAAAGATGAAATATGTCCAAAAGGACTGAATAACCCATTCATTGCGTATGATCTTTTAAGGGAAATTTAAAAAATCGCCATTTTTGAGAGTAGCATGAAAGTTTTCGCATTTTTTTTGGTAATATATCACATAACAGCACTGCATTGTATTCGATTGGGAAAGTAAACACTGATCGCAGCGGGTTTGAAGTATGAATAGCGAAGTTTTGCTTAGTCAAAGATTACGTCATGAAGCATCCACCATTCCATGTCTCAAGTATCTCAGGTTCCATGATATGCGACTTCTCTTTCGAAAATAATTTTACTGCCTTTAAAGATTTTAATGTAATAACATATCAACACATCAGCAAAACAGAAATTTTGATTTCACGGATAAATTTAATGTATGTGAATTGCTTCACCACCGAAGTATTTAGTTTCCGCAGATGTTTGTTTACTGGTAATAGATATAACTACATAAAACTGTTTAGAAACCAGACAGTCTGTCTCTAACAGCACTTGAGATATATATCAAAGTCGCATGGGAATTTCGAAATGTCTCGTTATGTGTATCGTGCAATTGCGGTTGATTTAAACTTTAAAACTAATACGTTGACGTTAAACTTAAAGCTTGAGTTCATAGGATTTCTCCAATTATATAATCAATAAAATGACTTTAAATATTTTTCTATTTGATGATGCTAATTTGTTTTAAGCTACTAGAATTCGCTTTCTGTTCTTATTAATATGTTCATCGTGTTTGGCTATCGCGTTTGATTGTTACTCTAACAAAAATTTTGTTAAAAACAACAAAATTATTCGTTAAAAAAGTGCCAAGCAAATTTTGTTGAATTTAACAAAACTTTTTTTTTCGTGTGGCTATGAAGTTCATTTGCATTGTCACTTAAAATACTATCAGTGCATTCAATTCGACGGAAAATTACAGTTAAGTTGTATTTCAGAGCGGTTCTCCTAATTAAAATAAGCAAATTCTATAGATATTAGTAAAGACGTCAAAGGGTGGTCACGTGGTACACATGATATGGGGAAAAATGCATTTATATAAGTGTTAGTGAAAAAAAAAAACACTCTTGTGCATTATAAATGAAAACAAGAAACATTCATACACAATTAAAAAAATGTTTTGTTGATTCAACAGAAGAATTTAGGTTGGCTCTATTTCAAAGAAATATTTCTGTTGAATCAACAAAATGTTTGTTAATTCAACGAAATATTTTCCGTGTACGGCTTCTCCCCCATCTAACAAAAATCTGGAGTGACTCCACTCGACTTTCCGAACACTTACGATTAAGATCATTACCAAGCATTTAAATAAATTTTAATCGATGAATAATTCAAACATATATACCAAATTGAAGCTCGATCGAATGTACCGTTTAAAACGCTAGCGCACTTTCAAGAATTTCTCCCCATAGGCCATAATGTAAAAGAAATCTTTGTCGTAGCCCTGTAGAAAAACTATAAGTCCTATAAACATCAAAATCAATACCGGTCTTACAATGTTGGTTTATAACATGTATACCCAATTTGAGCTCAATCGAATGTACCGTTTAAACGCTAGCGCACTTTCCAGAATTTTCCTCCATAGGCCATAATGTAAAAGAAATCTTTGTCGTAGCCCTGTAGAAAAACTGTAAGTCCTATACACACCAAAATCAATACCGGTCTTGCGACGGTGGTTTATAACATATATACGCAATTTGAGCTCAATCGCATGCCCTGTTCAGGAGCTATCGTGTTCACTCACATACACACACACACACACACACACATACACACATACATACATACATCTCGTAAAAACAGCATAAATGAATTCAGAAGACCTCAAAACGTGTTAATACACCAAAATCTGGAATTCGAATTTTTTCATGATTACAATACTTTCCTTACATGGTACATGTTCGGAAAGTAGAAAAATACTAATTCAATAACAATGGCAATATAACTAGGAATTACAAAATCGCACATTTCGATGTTAACGCATTGGTGAGAATGGCAAGGGAGGAAGAAGGCAAAGGACTTAAGTGACGCTAGTATATAGAAATAGGTAAGCAAAATTGAAACTGAATATTGTGTAGCAGTTTTATATTTATGACGCGAATGAACAACGAGTCAATATCTATATAAAATATAACTGCTTCCGATTACTTTATAAATTAAACTTAACTGGGTTACTTGGTAGCGTCATCTACTTTCACCATTCTTAACTAACTGTTCTTAACTAACCGCATATGAAAACGTGCGCGATTTCTCTGTGCGTGTGTTTGCAGAAACTTACTCGAAAGATTGCAGTTTTGATGCAAACAGCCGGTCTGACATCGATGCTTCATACAAAGGATATCATTTTATTTATGAAGAAAAGCTAAACTGTGCAATCTCGAAAAGCTCATTCAAACGAATTGGAAACGCAATTTTCCCATCCCATCAAAAGTCCGATGATCGTGACATCAAAATGACGTCAATCTCACGTGTGATCCCTAAATCTTTTACTCAGTTAGTTAACTTTTTTAAACTCCCGGCTGTATAAAAGAACTGAAAATTGCGAAAGCTCCTAAAAAATTAGGGAAAGGGTGCATTTTCAGATTTTTAAATTATCACAGATTGTTTTCTACCTGTCTGTTCCGAAAAGGTGATAACATGCTTTAATTCTCCATTATATTTAGCCACAGCTAAAATTCGTAATTTAACAACGATATTTGTCAAGATACAATGACCATTTTAAGTGTAAAATTTTATTGTTTTATGTCAGTACGAGTTATTATTTTATGTTCAGTATCGAAACAGTAGTTTAGAAATAATAAATCAGCACTGTTCGTTTGACAACTGCTCTGCTTTATTCCTATTTATTAGTATTATTGAATTTCGTTGGCAGGATGCTCACAGTAAGCACATAGGCGTAGCATAACCAAAAATTTGAAGGGGTTGGGCACATGTTGAATTCAAGAGTAGAAAACGGAAGTTTCTTTTGAATTTGGGTACAAAAGTTGGAAATCAAAATCCTCCCCCCGAAAGCTACGACTATGAATAAACATACTTTTCGATTCAGCAGAAAGTGTCTTCAGTCCATTGCCCCTAGATTTTAATTAGTGTTTTACCGAATTTGAATAGAAAAAACAACTATTGAAAATATTTAACAGGTAGTCAGAGAACAGAAAACTGTTGTATTGCATATTAATCATAGAACTTGAATAAAGCATTAATTTCCTAACTGTGTTTTCTGTTCTGATTAAACTTCACCAGTATGCGTAGTCGTTATATAGCGTTTTACATAAAAGTACAGGCTATAAATTTTGCATTTTTTTCATATTTAACTCTTAAATGCATGAATTTTGTAGACATTGCTCGATAATAACGAGTGTAAGCTAAATTTCCAGTACAAATTTTGTGAATAAATAATTAATGTTTCCAAAAACAAATAATTAGTATGTTAAACTTCTTTATTCATGATATGAAACATTTATTATTAAAAAGCTATATTTTATGTATGAAATTTACGTAAGAAATTTCGCTTCTACTCTAAACAAGTGCTGAAAAATACGATGCATATATGTATCGCTATGCATTTAAGGGCGAAAATTAAAGACAAATATTATATGTCATCAAAGTTAAAATGTTACTTTCTATATATTGTTTAACATAGCTTAAATTGATTTCCAAATTTAAATTTTTTTTTGTGCATAACTGAAATTAATTTAATATTAAATAATACTAAACTATTAGAGCACACTTTAAAATATATATCTTATCATAAAAAAAATTGTATTTTTCTACGCCACCTAAAATTCATTGCTCTGCGAGTTACAAAAATATTTTTTTCTATAAACACACAAAAAATTCAAGTTATTTTATTCGACAGTCGTAAAAAGAAATACAATTACACAAAACGACGAATTTTGTTTTTTCGCATGCTTATGCATTATGGAAGTATAGAAAGGCCTTTGTTATAGAAGACATATGAATATAAAATCCTTTCGAAAATGACTTTTATATTTTTCTCTTTCTAAATAAAATTTCGGAGATAAATTCCTCAACTTTCGGACGTCAAAGTAAATCCGATTTGGAAGCAAAGATGGTTTTAAATAAGATGAATGGAGTGGAAATGTAAATAATCGTCTGAAACTGTATTTGTGGGACGCTTCCTGCTATAAACGCTGCTTTCCAATTTAAATGCACGATTATAGAAACGCTGGTCGTTAGAATTAAATAAATAAATAAGGCTTTATGTGAAACGAGGTATGCATCTATTATTATTCATAAGCGTGATGAAATGCAGCTGAAATATGCATAGAGCCTGAGTTGAATTTGCATATTTTTTATGCCAACAAATTGTGCTTCAACTTTGTCGGACTTGTGTGATATATGTATGCATTTTTTTTTCTCGTGGCATAACAGCGGTGGTATCAAATCTCCATAATGATCTCGCTGATCCTATTAGTCTAGCGACGATGATCTCCATTATTCAAATACCCCTGACAAAAGAAATATTAAATTTCATTAGATCAATAATATCAAACATTTGATATGAATTCATTTATTTTTCAATACAAACATAGCAGTGGCACATATAGGTTTTCATATCAGAGGGGGCAAATCTAGTATTTGGCTTTTTTTTTATTGAGGAGGAAGACATTATATGGACGAAAATTGTTTGAAAACTATAAGAAATTTCGATATTTAAATCATTAACGCAATAAAAAAAATATTTTTACCGAAGTTATTCAAAATGGGTTTTGTTTGTTTGTTTTGTGTGATTATGGCAACGCTACGCTAGGGCGATCTGCCAAGAATGGGGGACGGTGGCCTTGGAGGAGGACTTTCTAAGGGGTTCTAACGCGCATTAACGTTACATCTGGAGAAAATCTACCAAAACTACAGACCGTTAGATCGACAGAATCGCGATGGGACCCTAACCCGGGACCTTCACACCTCGGCCGTCTACCATTTTCAGTGACATAACCACTGTGCCATGGTGAGGGCCATTCAAAATCGGATAAAGCAATCTAACTAAACTACAACACTCGCCTAACAATGACGGCACAACAATGGCGTATAATGTTTGTTTATTTTAAATCTCATTGTTAGTGTTAATGTATATTTTTTATATTGACATTTTTTCAATATATTTTTTAATTTTGAAGGAGGGGGACAGGGTCTTTTTGCCACCCTTCTCAAATAAGTCACCGAAACGTAGGTTATTTTTTATCATAAATGTTATCTATAACGTATTTTCTTTTTTTATTTGATTACATGATGTAATTTTATATAATTCGTGAAGGTAAATCCCCATTCAAAAGAATCGCGGAGCAAATCATATATCTATCAAATATTTTAGCAATCGTTTTTATGTAATTTATTTTTGAAATTATCACACAATTTTGTTTTATGATTTGTACAGAGTGTCACATAAATGTTGTGACAGAGTTCTAGGGGAGATATTGCACATATTAAGGAATTAGAATAACATAGCAATATGGGGTCAAAAATGCCATTCTCACTTACCTTTTAATCCTCACTTTGGAAAAGCGTGGAAGTTTTCGCCAAATTTCTCAACCAAGTTTAATAAGCTAAAGGGCTTGTTTTCGAAATATTCATCAGTGTAATGAGATAAGATTTTTAAACTATCAATTTTACAAATGCGTTTTCTGTGAAGGGTAAGTTAGTTTTGGACGAACTGTGATTGGAAAAAATCACTACTCTCTCAAATCTTGTTCTTAGAAAGTGATGATTACTAACAGCTGCATGAAGGCGACCAGAGACGGCCCGAGGGGCGTGCGGGGCCCCAGGCGAAGCACAAGAGTGGGGCCTCTTCTCTATCATGTCTTATGAGATAGCAATAAAATAGCCCAGGAGCGGGGCCTCTATAAGCGCGGGGCCTTAGGCGATCGCCTACATTCGCACCCCCCTTGGGCCGGCTCTGAGGCGACGTTTCCCACCTTACATTCTGAAATCTTCATATAATCGTAATTATGAATCTTTATGATGTGCCATACCTGTACTACAAGCTTGTCGCAACATTAACCCTTTAACGCGCAGTGTTTCTGCTCCGGGAACGCCAAACTCTGACGTTTTGACTGTTGCCAGTCACGAAGAATAGATTTGATTTCTATAAAAATAGTTGCGGGTGACATAGCTCCACGAGATTCCTTTACTTTTTAGCACGTCATTTCCCCTAAAAAATTGTCACGATTATTTTTAACAGCACTAACATCTGCTGAAAAATGGAAGAATGCGAGACCAGCTGGATAGGTTGCCCAATGCTGAAAAAAGGGCAGCCGTTGCCATCGCTCGACTTAACTACCAGCAAGATGGCGGACGATCGAAACGTTCATCGCGTGCCACAGATCTAGAGACCCCTTTTTTGACGCAGCTGGCTGTGCCCGCGCACAGCCAGCTGCGTCAAAAAAAGGGTCACGTTTCGATCGTCCGCCATCTTGCTGGTAGTTAAGTCGAGCGATGGCAACGGCTGCCCTTTTTTCAGCATTGGGAAATGGTTGTGCCTCAAAGGGTCAATGGGACAACCTGTATTGTCAAGTTACTGACTTTTATCTCTCTAATAGTGGTTTTTTGTTTCAGTTAATACCGATGTCCTTAAATGCATTTCTAAGCCAGTGATTGGACAAAGAAGAAAATTTGGGAGAAGATGAATCTAAATTGGCAAGGTTTATTCAGCACTTTCGCCTAATGAATATACAGAAGATTTGAATCCACCTTTGTGCTTGTAGACAAAATGTCTTGGTACTGGCGATAGCATGTCAAGAACATCGTGTCGGGTCTCGTCAATCAATTTTCCACTCAATGATTATTAATGTCAGTGAAGATTTTGTTATTATAAGAAATACCTTTACACGAACTGCCTTATTTCAATTCCTTTTTATATTGTTAAAATGTACTTAATTCAATAAAGTATTATGCATCATTATCACTATTTGTGACGCTTAAATATTATTTCTAATACACCATGCATGTTGGTATTTGCCACAAGTCATATTTAGTGCATCGTTAATATGCAAAACAAGCAGTATATACAGGGTGTACAAGAAAGATGGTAATGCGATTCCTCTCGTTAATTTTCTAAAAGTTACACTTTCTAAATTTGCGGACGACCTCCGAATCAAAACATTTCCCATCGTAAAAATGTGTCCCACACACTAACTAGGTGATGTACAGAGTTTCAGCCTTTCATCATAAAACTCTTATTCTATTAGAGATAAGTGCACAATGTTGATAGAAAAAAAGTATTTTATTTCATAATTTCTGTGTGACCCCTGAAACACTATCATCCGAAGTGTTTTTTTTTCTTCCGAGAGCCAATGAAAATTGATTTAAGTCAGCATATATTTATCTTCATATCTTTTAACCTTTTAAAATGTAATTTTCAAATTTTGTACATCACCTTAATTGCGCATGGAGCACATTTTATTAATAGGGAATTTTTTGTACGGGGTCGTATACAAAGTTCAAAAGTATAATTTTTTGAAAATTAACGAGAGGATTTTTTTTTATAGAAGTTTTTTTCCTACCTTGTTTTGAACATTTTTTCAAGTTATATTGCGCACTTACCTCTAATAGATAAAGAATTAAATCGTGTTATCACCTTTTTAGGACACTCTGTATAATCCATTTTTATTTTTTATCTAAAATTTAAGCGGTAGTCACAAAACACTCATAACAAAAATAAATTAGTTGGTAGTTTGTTAGACTTTGTGTTTCATTATAGTAAAATTAACCCTACATAATGACAATATTAAAACACTTTTGCATGACCTTTTCCCTTCTTCATATGCAAATGAAACAGACGATGGCAGAAATATGACACTGAAAATGTAAGATTCAAATTAACGTCGGTGTACAACCTTTTCCAACACACTTAATCAAGTTAAGGGCTGTCCCTATTTAAAGCTGTTGTCGTGGAAATTTATACGGGAAAATTTTAAACCATTCCTGTCTCATTTCGTAAATAAATTTGCCGTTAAAGTACTAAAGCATTTCGAATAAAAGGTCATGTGGCTTTCTGCATCGGTCACTCTAATTAACGTAAGTTTAATACATTTTGTGCATGTAACTGCTTTTTTGTTTGTATTGCAAAGGAATTATTTTTTAAAGCCCCATTAGACTAATTTTGTTACTTAACAGTTTTATACCTTTACTATACTATTTACATAAAGCTTCATAATGAATTATAATTAATTTTTTCTGTAACAAAATTTTATGCATGGGTTAAAAAATATGCAATTTTCCGTAGTTTTAAAACTTTTTAATTTTATTTATAATCAGATATTATTTCTACGCGTCAATGTATGTATATATATCAAAAGATAATTATTAATTACTTTATCATAAAATCATGAAAACAATTTGCAACTCTTTAAAAGTATTATTTTTTTATTTATCGAAAAAATTATTAACAATTTAAATATTAAGAATTACTTTTCATTTTGTTTAATCGTACGAAATTTAGAAGTTGAAAAAAACATGAAATTCTATTATTAAATTTATAGGAAACAGTAATAATTTGTATTCATGTTTTTTTATTGTTTATGGTATAAAACTTGTCCGTCACGTTTTAATTAAATATATTTCTAGCACGTGAATCACGACATTTCTTCTGTTCAATTGACAATAACTAGCTGCGTGCCCGTTCTTCACACGGTAGGCAAAGAATACGCTCCTAAAATAACTACCAGTGACAATCTCAAAAAAATTACAATTTAGGTAATCCCTTTTGTTGAAACTATCCTGGTATACAATACCGCAACGTAGGATTATAGTTTAGTTAGTTGTAAGACGATCTTACAACTAACTAAAAAAAGATGAATAGACCACGTTTAATTTCACGAAATATTTATTAAGGTGGTACACTGTGCTTTAATTCATATTAACTTAACAAATCTACAAATAATACCTATTACTTATACAATCCTATTCGTCATTCTTCAACAATCGTCTTACAACTAACTAAACTATAATCCCACATTGCTCTAATATATCCCGCGATAGTTTCAACAAAGGGATTGCCAGAGCTTTTTGAGATTTTGTTTTCGCATAGGTAGTTACTATAATATTTTAGTAAGATGTTCGTTTCCTACTGCGCGAAGAACGGGCACGCAACTAGTATAATATATATATATATATATATTGGGTTGCCCAACACGAGAAGATCTTTAAAAACAGGCCTTATTATTACCATTTTGTTAAAATACATTCAAATTTCGGGATCTCCCAGTCACCCGGGATAACACTACTACTGACTATGTTACTGTATTACAGTTAAAACTAATATACAGATTAGTAATAATTAAACTTCCCTTATGAACCGGCCTCCATAGCTAAAACGGGGGATTGGATTATTACTAAAATTAGGATATTGGCTATACATGGTATGCACTCAAGGAATTTAGAAAAAAAAAATAATTCAAAAAATGACCACTAGGTGGTGTTTTGCATAACGGCTAATTTACGAATGGAAATGGCTAATTCGAAAAATACAAAAATTTTAATATTTATTCGAATAGTTTTTGGGCATTTATTCACTCATTTGGATAATATTTCAGCTGATTTCACCAGAAAAGTGCCATCTAGTAGACATTTTTTAACTAAACGTTCTATAAAATTCCCCTTGAGCGCATCTCGTGTACAGTCTATATGCCAAATTTGGTGGCAATCTACTCACCGGTTATAGCTGCAGAATGCTGTTTATAGGGGAAGCTTTTGCTATAACTACCCTGTATATATATATATATATATATATATATATATATGCATGCACACATTTTAAAACCAAAATTAAATTTTCTACGTCTGACAAAAGAGCATTTATCCTGATATTCCTCATGCACTTGGAACTTGCGATAATAAAATCTATTTGCTTTAAAATTTGGGTTTTGGGTTTCCCCCACAGCCAAATGTAACCGCCAACTTTTTCTCTCAATTTCATTTTGCGAGTGACTCAATTACATGAGTGCGCTGCTCCAACGATAATATCAATCGTTTCGTAGATATGCCTCTTCTCTAACCTACCATATTTGAACATAATGTGTACGTGTCACCAGCTGTCGATTTAGAGTAGAGAAACTGGTTTGGAATATGATTTTTTAATTTTACCTCAGGAAAAATACAAGACATTTTTCAGACAGTGAGCTGGGACCTGTCGCTTATAGAGGGTAGTGTGCTCGCTTCTAGAGGATCTTTTAGCATTAAGTAGATAGGTTAAAAATCGGTCGTTGTAGGAGGGGTCGCTTAATAGAGGTGATCGTTCATAGGAGTTTCATTGTATATTCTAAAATAGTTTTCAAAAAGTGAATATTATTTTATTTTATTTTATTTTATTGAACCAATTATATGAGATACCCCTTAAGTCAGCTGAAGTCGGTTTGTTAAGTATAAATAAAGTTTATTTATTTATTTATTTTTTTATTTATTTTATTTTTAGAATCATAGCGTTTCTTAACAAAACAAGATCTTCAGGCGGCTCTGCAGAGATCTGAAAATGGCTGACAGGAAAAGTTTTTCATCTAAACATGCGTTTGGCCAGAAATTATAGGATTCTGACGCAACCGATTTTCATCGGAGAGGTGATTTATGAGATGTCTGAAATAACTGGTTGAATTAACCACGCCAGTTTCTCTGTAGGATTAGCACAACAACACAATATTTTGACTAATCTATAAGATGCAAGATTTAATGAATGTATCGAAAACAAATAAAATTTCCGAATGGCACAGCTTTAGGAGATTTAAAATAGACATTCCGAGTCTAAATAGAGGTTTGTGGAGAACTAAAATACTATTTATAATTTTTAATTTACTTGGTCTTTTCTTTAAAACTTTTTTTTTAATGTAGGGTTCCTGGAAAATATCTGATAATCAATGATGGTCAGAATTCTTTTTTTAAACTAAATCAAGTCAGTACAATGATCTCAAGAATCGTACGGTTATGTTACTTGAGATCTAAAAGTTGAAAAATTAATCACAGTATTGAATTGTCTTTCTTTTTTTAAGACTTTGTGAAAATGTTTTGTGTAAGAATTTTATAAACAGTTTTACTGTTTATACTAATATTCAAAAATGTTTTGCACGTATCTAAATATCTTTTTTCTAATTATTAGCGTATGCAAACACAATTATTTAATCTTAATGTTTTTTTAATTTTATTTAACACGATAGCTGTTTTTAAAATGTCATATTAAGTGCACATATTTTATTTTGATTTTTGCACAAAACAGCCCTGATGTTATTAAACTTTGTTCCGCTTTCAAACATGCACAATATAACCAACATCCTAAAGTTTGGTCATACATTATGGCATGTCCGTTCTCTGTGAGTAATGTAACACAAGTCACGTAAGGCCATTACTCCTTTTTCAACTCTTGTAAAAGACATTATAATGTCGAAATATAAAAAAAAAGAAAATTCAGAAAGTTATAATACAGAAATGAGATCAGAACAGGAGACTTACAGAGTTTATCAACAAATAAAATATTTTTTTTTGTTAATGGCGTATTAAAATAATTTTTCATGAAAGAAAAATGATTCTTGGTGATTAAACATTTGTATAAAGTTGTAACCTACGTTTCTGAGTTTCATTCAAAAGCAGTATGGTATACGTTTCACTGTAAATAGAAAAATCTTTTTAAAATTCCTAATTGTTAATTTGCTTTTTAAAATCCAAGCAACAAAAGTATTCCTTCCATTATTATTCTTTTTCAAATTTGTGTTGTGTTTAGGGAAATTTGTGGCAAGATTAAAATAAATTTTCTTTTATTTCATGTACTTACAGATTTAGTACTTGCATATCAGCATTTATATCTATCGCAGTTAGTTTTACTTCTAGAAATAGTGTTTTATTACATTACGTATGAGATAGAGTATTTTTTTTTTGCCCTAAACGATGTCTATTAATGTAATCATAAGCTACTGAGTATTCAAACAACTATCCTAACACTAACTTAGTAGCATTGACACAGGACTACTTTATGACTTTAAATTTTTAGTAGACAATCAACAGAATTTAATAAAAATGCCAGTGCCTTCGATTAAACGAAATAACATAAAGTGTTCATATCTTAAATGCATGTGCTTCTAAACCTAATACAGCATCATTCAATCTTCTTTTTCACTCGTATAATTGAAATGTCCCATTAGGCTAAGAAAACAGGTCGTGCTTACACCGTCGTCATTTTTTTTTGCAAGTACTAAGAGTCACATAAGACCATTACTACTTCTTTTTAAACTTTGTCTAAAGAACATTACAATGACGTTTTGTTTCTGTCAGAACGTTCCACCATAGCTGCGACCAGGCCAGAATAAAAAAGATATAAGACATACATTAACAAATTAAATAAAATGATCTTTTTCATGTTAGTTAATGGTTTGTTCCTAGCCCTATTTGATTTAAAAAACTTACTTAATATTAACTTGAGAACTGGTTATTCAGAAAAATGGTGCACTATTTTTTTTTTTAATTTTGTTTGAACCAAAATAAAAGACTTCTTTAATTTAATATTTTTTTGTGCGCTAGAAATAAAATTTTAGCAATACTACTAAGAATTGCACAAAAATGTCAAAAGTACTTATCTGAATTATATCTTATTCCAGCGAAATATACCGATTTATTTGTGAATGAAAAAATTAAAATGTTAAATGCTTGAAATAATAAACAGAGTGTCAAAAACTCTGTAAGTTGGGATATAAAAGGAATTCAGAATTTATATACGCAATAAACTATACAGGGTGAATCTAAACTCTTGGACAAAACTTTAAGAGGTGATAGGGCACATAATAAGAAATCAGAATCACAAAGCAATGTGGGGTCGGCAACATCGTCTTCATGTAGCTGTTAATAATCACTTTGAAAAAAGTGCTGAAACAGCAGTGCACTTTCCGACCGTTGTTCGTCAGAAACTAATTTTTTTCTCTGAAAACAGAAGACTAAAATTCATAGTTTGAAAATTTTATTTTATTTCACGGATGAAATTTTTGGAGACGAGCCTATTGTTTATGAAACTTGGCTAAGAAATTAGACGAACACTTCAAAACTTTTCGCAAAGTGATTATTACCGGGTAATTGAAAACTGCGTTTTTGACCCCACATTTGCTATGTGATTCTGATTCCTTATTATTCTGATACCTATTAAAGTTTTTCCCAAGAGTTTAGATTGGCCCTGTATATTGGGATTAGTTAACTCTCAAAACGCAGTTCAGTTAATTATTTACAGGTTCATTTTCAACAGCACGAGCACTAATTTAACGTAAAGTCCACTCATTGAAAGTATTAACATCCATTCCAATTTCTCTTAAAAGAAATTTTTATTATATAATTAGTCAAATAAAATAGTGTAAATCATATTTATATGCTCATGCAAAATGGTAAAAATTCTCAATGAGATTAAAGTCAATATTTTAAAAATTTCAATAAGCTATGCAATATGACAGAAATGGTATTTGTTAGAAGTGCACCTTAAGATTTCCGTTTGTAACGATTCTTTATAGTAATAATACGTTATAGTAATGATTCTCTTCGCTTAATTTTATGGAAAATGCATTAAATATTATTATCGCAAATGCACGTGCTCCTTCAGACTAACACAGCACCATTAAAATTTCTTTTCTGACTCGAACAATCACAATGTCCCTTTCGATGAAGAAATCAGGCCATGCTTACTGTCGCCTTTTTTCTTAACAAGTAATACGAGTCACGTAAGACCATTACTGCTTTTTTCACTTGGGGTAAAGGACATTAAAATGACAAAATTTTTTGCCAGGAAGTTACACCATGGCGGCGAAGTGTATGGAAGAAAAACGATTTAGAAAGTTTATGAACGAACGCAATGAAATTTCCTTTTCTTGTTCGTTAATGGTTTGTTCTTATTGTTATTTGATAAAAAGAATCATTTAATAATTGGTAAAGGATTTGCAGTTCAAAAAAGCTGTGAAATACTTTTTTGTAAAAATTTTATTTAAACATAAACGATTAGCTATTTTATCCAAGTAATGAAAAGTGTGTCTAATTGATAATGTTGTTGTAAAATACTTATATTTTCCTTGTGAATGGATGAAAATGTATTTTAATTATGGTTGTGTTTATAAGTAATAAATAGGTAACAGGGTTTTAGTGAATTATAATAGATTTAAACAGGAAATTTAAATGCTTAACACAATGTTTCGCGATATGTATCAATTTTGCCGTTAGAAATTGAGAGTTACTGTATCAGTATTGAATATAGATCACAACTCACAAATTACGTTTGAAGGAAATTGAAGTAAACAAATCTGTTTGATGTTGAATCTTATAAATAAAAATGAAATTCTGTTTGTTTGTTTGTTTGTTTGTTTGTTTGTTTGTTTGTGGATTTGAGTTGTATACAAATCCACAAAAATGGACCTATCAGCCTGAAATTTTGCACAGATATGTAAAATAATATAGAATAAATCATAGTCCACTTTAAAACTTTGAAAGTCCACCCGTTCCCGGAATTTAAGAGATTTTTTATGTTCTCCACGCAAAAAGCTTTCCGTAATTGTAACCCCAGTAGTGAAAAAAGTGTGAAATAAGGATCGTGTTTGCCATGTGTGGCGATTTTGCCGAATAAGATGTTTTAAATTCTCAAAGTAAAAATAAAAGAATAATAATGATTTTTTTTGTTAGTTTATATTCGTAAGGTTATATTTTTTTAAATTATAATATCGTGTGCATGGGAAATCGGAGCAGGAGTGAAATGTTTTATACGCAAAACAATAAGAATTGAAGATTTCCGAGGCTAATATGTTAAAATTTTTTAGTTTGGCGAAAAAATAAAATGGCTCAAATGCCGAGAAAGTGAGTTCTAGCGGTTTGCACAGTTTCTTGCTTGGCGCAATTTACTGAGAGCTTAAGGAAACGGATTTTTGAAAACAAGTGCAAAGGTTTTATTAGAATACAGTGTTAAATTTTAATGATCCGTGCGAAAATAATGCAGTTATTAAGGGATTTCAAGCGATCTATCTTCAGCATTCTCGCGATTTTGAGGAGGATTCTAACGCTTGGCGCTATTTATCGTAATTTAATCGTCTGCTATTTGGGTTATGAATACACCTGCGTATAAGTTTTTGAAATTTTCATTCAGTTGGAATTTTGCATTTTTCTGAGCAGCTTTTCTGCATCTAATGTATTACATCCAGAAAAAAGGATGTTAGAAATATCAATTTTAATTTTGCTTAATCACACTCATGAATAATGATACACTTCCCAACTTAATGAAAGAAGGAACGAAAAAAGGGAAGACCCATGGATAATAACTCTTTTTATATATAGTACTTTAGTGCGTATTTAAAAATCTGAAAGTGTGTCAGATTTTCTATGATTCTAGCGCTTGGCGCAATTTAATGAGAGGGTATTTTTAAAAACAAGCGTAGGTTATCTTATAAATAAAAATGAAATTCTGTTTGTCAATTTGTTGATTTGGGTAGTATACAATTCCACAAAAATGGACCTGTCAGCCTGAAATTTTACACAGATATGTAAAATAATATAGAATAAATGATAGTCCACTTTAAAACTTTGAAAGTCCACTTAAAAACGTTTTCCTCCTGAATGGTTCTCTTAATTTCCGTACCCGGAATTTAAGAGATTTTTTATGTTCTCCACGCAGAAAGCTTTACGTAATATTAATCCCTGTAGTGAAAAAAGTGTGTGAAATAAGCATCTTGGTTGCCATGTGTGGCGATTTTGCCGAATAAAATGTTTTAAATTCTTAAAGTAAAAATAAAAGAATAATAATGATTTTTTTAGTTTATTTTTTTAGGTTATTTTTTTAATTATAATATCGTGTGCGCATAAGAAATGAGAGCAGGAATGAAATGTTTTATACGCAAAACAATGAGGATCTAAGATATCCGAGACTAATATGTAATTTGTTTTAGTTTGGCGAAAAATAAAATGGCTGATAGGCCGATTTTTAGAGAGTGAGTTCTAGCGGTTTGCACAGTTTTAGGCTTTTTGGCGCAATTTACTGAGAGCTTAAGGGAATAGCATTTTTGAAAACAAGTGTATAGGTTTTCTTAGAATACAGCATTCAATTTTAACTATCCGTGCAGAAATAATGCAGTTATTAGGGCGTTTCAAGCGATGTAGCTTCAGAATTCTCGCCAATTGAGTACATTGATTTAACTTGGGGGAAATCCGCCAAATTTCAGAAAATTGAAATCTTCGCATTTAGTACATCGAGGTAACGATGAATAAAACATGTTATAGTTGAAAATTTAAAAAATGCGGCTGTATTAAGGGATTCCACTTTTCAAATAAATGCCCGGCGGTCGAACCATTTCCCATTTTGATTGCTGCTAAGTCAGTGCTTCGAATGATTCCCTGAAAAAACTCTTGCAAAATGGCGTATGCTGGCACTTTGGCGAGGCTTAGATTTGAAACTGGATTTTACTTGAGACTGGTATATACGTATAATAAGACTGGTTATAGATAAAAATGAATGTTGGTATGTGTGTAGGAGGTTGAAAAACTCCAGCACCGTTTCACCGATCACCATGAAATTTGGTTCACCTAAGTCTTTTATCATGGAGAAGGTTTTTATGCTATCCGTTTTCCTCTAACTTTTCACTAGGTGGCGCAGCAGAACGTCGAATTCTATTCCGTTTAGCCGTTTGCTATGCGAATATCGTCCAACCAATTTCGATGAAATTTGGTACACGCGAATATTAGAACACGGAGAATATTTTTCACTATCCATTTGCTGTAACTTACCGCTAAATAGCGCTGCAACGCATCAACTTCTATACCGTTCGACTGATCGGCATAAAATTTTTTATACTTACACATTTGAGAATGAAGAATATATTCTAACTGCGTTACTTTTGATGTTACTCGCCACTAGATGGCACTGCAATGCATTATTATTTTAACTCGCCACTAGATGACGCTGCAGCAGGCCAAATTTTTGACCATTCAAACGGTGGCTATGAAAATCAGTATACATAGCTATTTGAACAATGAGAATATTTTGGCGTTATCCATTTTGCTATAACTCGCCACATGACGGCGCTGTAGCAAATCATTACTTTAATTAACCACTAGATGGCCCTGCAGTGTATCACTTCTTGACTGTGCGAATGATCGCTATGAAAATAGGTATACATAGATATTTGAACACGGGGAAGAGTTTGGCACGATCCATTTTCCTATAACTTGACACTAGATGTCGCGTCAACACATGAACTTCAAGACTATTCAGCCGATCGTCATGAAAATTCGTATACATCGATATCTGAATGCGAAGAATATTTTTGCCGTATCCGTTTTGCTAAAACTCGCCACTAGATTGTGCTACGCCGCATCGCCTTCTGCACCGTAAAAACGATTGCCTTGAAATTCAGTATGCATTATTATTGAACACAATGTAACGCGATATCCATTTTGCTATATCTCTTTATTACAATAAATAGTAATCACAACAAATATTAATATCAAAAAGTCCATTCATTCCCGTGCGAAGAACGGGTACTTCAGCTAGTATCTCAATATATTCAAATGCAGTGTGATAATGAATAAAAAAATACATAATTAAGTCAATCTATCTGAATAATAAAAGATTAATTCTAATGTTCTTAAAGTGGTGCATGTTGAAAATGCTTGATATAGAATTTATCAAATAGTATTATAGTGTTCTAGAACCAGCAAGTGCAATCTTCGAATCTTGGATTTGATCAGTAAATTATCTCATCCAACAATCAATATCTTTGCTTTAATTTAAAGCTTAAACTTCTGCATGCGTATGAAGACATTTATTCTACTGATAAACTTTCGTACAGATTTTGAGTTTAGAATTCAAAAGACTTCTTGGCGGTACTTTGGATCATCCTGAATGGGGTACTAAGGAACAGTGACAAACTGCTTGTTAAATAGGTTAACACACAGTATTTTGCTAACTCCTGTTCTGTATCTCTATGACGTCTAGAGATACAGAAACAATGACACAGTTACCATTTCCAGTAGACTTCCGATATTATTTCATGATAAAACGAACTCTTGAAAAAAAATTGCAGTCGTCTACTGTTTACTTGAGTGTTACTTTAAACTTACTTTTTAAACTTTATGGGGCACAAGTTGCCTCATTGCGCCCCACAAAGGGTCGCAATGAGGCAACTTGAACCTATTGAATATTAACATATTATTCACAGAATAATCTAAGGATAAATTATGAAAAAAAGTTATAATGAAATCGAAAGCTTGTCAAAATATTATACTTTATTTAACTTTTAGTTTTAATTAAAAGGAAGGAAATTATTATGAAACAAGTAAAAATTACCCAACTGTGCCCTGCTCTCCTTTACTCCTATGTAAAGTGAAATAATTGTTTTAACGCACATGATGTTTCGAATGCATTATTGCTTATGAGTAGTGATAATTTAGAATGGATTTTAGAGATCTAAAACTTTTTCAAGCAGAGTAAAATTACTGCTTGTTATTGAGACTTATTCAGCATACCCTTTCGAATAGAAAAGTGAGGAGTTGACAATAAACTATTTTTAATTAGCCTGTGAGGCAGAATTTAACCTCATTCTATACTTTCTCCATTTTTATTTACCCTAAGTATTTCCTTTCCTACCTAAGATTTATCTGTCAGCTGCTACTGATCTGTAAAAAAAAGGTAGAGAAAAGTGGCCTAAAATGATCCCCTTAAGGGAAAAACTAGTATAAAATAGCATTAATGTTTAAATAAAACTTTGTTCCTTTGGTAGCATATTTTGCATCATAAACACATTTGGATGATACATTTTAAAAGCACAAAGAGAAATGAAAAAAGTGCAAATTTGAGTAAGTGTCCGAGAATCATTTTACAGGCACCTTAAGGACAGCATGATCCTTCATTTGGAAATTATTGTATGGTTGTTTTTTATTGGCAAAATAGAAGACGTAAAAGTAATTACGTCATAATTATTTTTACATCTATACATCTATATAAATAAAATTAGACTTTTGTCTGTACATTTCTTGGAATTCAAAAATTTTGCGATTTCTATCCGTTTCAAGCACCCGGGAATCCGATGCGACCCTCAAAAAAAAGTTTGTCTGTCTGTCATTCTGTCATTCTGTCATTCTGTCCGTCACGCTTTTTTTGTTTAAGCATCACGTAAAAACGACTGAAGCGAATGATATGAAATTTGGTGTCATGATAGGTGGTCACTCAACTTAAAACATAGACGTCCAATTTTTAAAAAATCCTGATTGGATTTTGAGATTTTGCGAAAATCCTTTCAAACTGCGTAAATTTGTGTTCAAGCATCACGTAAAAACGACTGAAGCGAATGATATGAAATTGAGTGCCATGATAGGTGGTCACTCAACTTAAAACATAGGCGTCGAATTTTTAAAAAATCTTGATTTTCAGATTTTGCGAAAATCGTTTCAAACTGCGTAAATTTGTGTTCAAGCATCACGCAAAAACGACTGAAGCGAATGATGTGAAATTGGGTGTCATGATAGGTGCTCACTCAACTTAAAACATAGGCGTCGAATTTTTAAAAAATCTTGATTGGATTTTGAGATTTTGCGAAAATCCTTTCAAACTGCGTAAATTTGTGTTCGCACTTGACGTAATAACTGCAAAGGTGAAAAAATGATATTTGGTGAAATGATAGGTGGTCACTCACTTTAAACTATTAGCATCTAATTAAAAAAAATCGATCAGATTTCGAGATTTTGCGAAAATCGTTTAAAACTGAGTGAATCTTTGTTCCCGCATTACGTAATGGCGACTAAAGCGAATGATATGAAATTTGGTCACACGATAGATGGTTGCTCAACATAAACTATAGGAGTCCAATTTTTAAACATTTTTATTAGATTTTTGAGATTTTGTGAAAATTCTCTCAAAATACGTTTATAATTCTTCAAACATCACGTAATAACGACTAATACGAATGTTACGAAATTGAGTGATATGATAGGTAGTTGCTAATCTTAATTTATAGGCGTTGAATTTTAAAAATATTTTGCTTACATTTTGAGATTTTTCGAAAATCGTTATAAAATGCTGAAAATTTGTTCCAGCATCACGAAATAAAGACTGTAGGGAATGAAACGAATTTGGGTGACATGATAGATTGTCACTCAACTTAAATTCTAGGCTTCAAATTTTTCAAAAATATTGATTAGATTTTGAGATTTTACGACAATTATTTCAATATGCGTAAATATTCGTTCGCGCATCCCATAATTACGACTAAAGCGAATGAAATGATATTACTTAGTTACTCTCTAACCTGTAATATTTTAACAATACATAAAAATTATAACTTCGCTTTCTTTACTTTGGCAACATACTACATCCATTCTGTGTACTCCTACAATGCTGACGAAAGTTCTTGCTTTTTAGAAATTTTCATTCACTAACCCGTCGAGGACGGGTACTTCAGCTAGTAATGAAATAAAGTGAGTTTTACAATCATACGTTGTGCATAATTTATTTTATGAAAATTTTAAAATGAAAATGTGTCACAAATCATATTTCAAAATTACAATTCAAAAATTATGGCTTACATTAAACGCAAAAATTAATTAAATAATGGAATGAAGAGTTCGAATTTGAGAACGATTGAAGGGGTGCCATGACAGCTAAGTTCCGGTACTGGAGTTTCTACAGTCGGTCGATCATTTTACCTGCCATATGGCTGCTCGTAGCGTTACTTGCATCTAAAAATATATGTGGATCGTTTTGCCAGCTAGAATCATTTTGGCTCACCTTTCCCTAAATATCGAAACAAATGTTCCGTTTTTATTAATGTTCTGTGGGTTTCGCACAAGAATTTCTGTTTTCCCACTCATTTTCTCATTAACTTTACGTATTAAAATAATATTACGTATAATAAAAATTTAAATGAATTTATTTTCAGTGAGTGCACGTAAAATAAGAAGTCATTTTCATTTAAAGTTTAAAAATCACATGTATAGATAGATATACATATATGTATGTATATATGTGTGTATGCATATACATCTTATTTTTTTGTTCAGAAACACAAAAAAGTAAACAAAAAGCTCCATTTAGAAAAGCGAGAAAACTTCGCCAATACTACTTTCCTAAATTTTCTCCGAGTATGGATAATCTATCGAACCAGTATTGGCTTCCCATTACACACGCGGAATGTGGATAGAAGAGAACTTCTCTATTTTTCCGAGTAAGATATTTTCTTATAGGAAAAAAAAACATATAAATGAGCTAGAGAAAATACTCTTTAAGAATCTTCATTCGGAGTATGGACTTACATATTTTTGTTTTATGGCTGCACTTGAAATGTAAAATCATTTCCTACGTTATTCGCTTCCCATTATTAAATCTTTGCAGTTCTTAATATTCGTTTTATGGAAATAGAAAGAAAATGAAAAAAAAGCTAGGATTTCCTGTAACTATACGACGTAGCTATACGATTACATAACGACGGAATAGTCAAAGGCTAGATCTATTGCGCGAATATTAGAATATAAATGTTATCTGAATATATTTACAGAAAAAATAAACTGATAACATATCTCTGTGAACAAAGGTTTATAGGGAATAATAAACTGTTTTAAAAATGAAAGCACTTTAGTATCAGTGCAATATTTTGAGTTAATATTGCATTCTTCTCAATGTTAGCACGGTTTGTGAAGCTTTTTAATCAAATATAAAGCTAAGACTAACAGTTTAGAACATCACTTTATGATTCCTGTTTAAAAATAATAGCTCACCTAGTTTTAATATAATATCTTCTGAGGTAGAGATATGATGAAAGAGGACTTTACTTTGTTTTAGTCTGTGATCACGAATAAAACTGCCTGGGTAAGTGGACTATAGGCGGTTCACTTACCCCATTATTTTGGTGACCCATTTGCCACAATACTGACAACTGGCCACCCAATTTTAAAAACACAATACTATGAAATTTTGAAAAAAAATAAATATCTCCTTTTTATACAATTCGTGAATCTGTAACTGGTTTAGTTCTCTTTGGAAAATAGTTTCATATAAGCCGAATTGCAAGAAGACGAAATTTTACAAAATCGTTTACAATTTTCACAAAACATAAATAGAAGTAATGTGATAAAGCTTTCCAGGTATTCTGGAAGTGATATACAAAAATATCGCTGATCATCTAAAATGAAATAATTGGCGAAATTTAAAGGGTCCATTTCATCTCTGGCCTAATTCGTCCCACCTCACTTATTTATGGATGATAATTTAATCGGTGATTCTATGATAAAGTAAATTTTAAAATTTCTTTTTAATATTACAAAGATCAAGGGGAAAACAGCTTATCTAAATCCCTAAATATTTTTAGACTAATTGTCTCAGAAGAAAGGAAAATTTAATCATTTCCAGGGAAGACCTTAACTCTTTTTTATATAGATGGAACAAACAAATCAGACTCAATAAGATTTGGGAAGAAACAGAAGAACTCGGTCAATAGACTCTTCCCTGAGATCTTTCAGACAAGTATTGATGCCTCATCAAACCGCTGTCGGATTTTCTGTTGGAATAGATAAATATGTCATAAGACAGACTTTTTCACTTTGTATGTGATAGTTCATATCATACATATGTTTAAGTAGACTTTATCTTAGATTCGCTTAAAACGTATTCAACGATCTTAAGAATAATGATAAATGATTGCACTTTTTACCTGAGTATATATGCGTATATATGTATTCCCTTCCATAAATATGGAAGGGTAGATGATAATTTAATAGTAAGTCTTTTTTCAAATATTTAATGTATAACGTCTTTTGACGATGGAAACTATTAGATATTTATAGCATTTAAAGAGATAACACCGCCTTGAAAATACTTATTTTTTTATGTAAAGTTGGAAACTGATTAATTGGGCTGGGGCACAAAAAAGAAGAATATTTAAAATTTCCTTAACTATTTATTACAAGTGTCAAAATCCTAATAAGGGATATTCAAAGGACTGTTCTAAAGAAATTCTATGTACACGTCTTTTTTAATGAATCAGCATAATCTTATCAGCTATCTATTTCTTGAAAATTCTAAATTCATTTCAAACATGTCAAGCTTATATTAATTCATTTGTTCGAATGATGCAATATCCAGGATGTTCCTTAATTTAAGTGTAAGTCATTCCTTGCAATTTTGGTGTTCTTGCTACTGAAAAGCCCCACCTTGGTCAAGTGGATAAGACACTGAACATGGTAGATGACCGAAAGGTGAAGATCCCATGTTCTGGATGTCATATTTAATTTCATGTAACCTTATTTACATTATACAAAACTATTGTCCAAATATATATTTCGAAAAATGTCGGTTATTTCTACCTCTTTAAATGAATTTTAGAAAAATGATTCAACACTCCATTTTTAAAATATGACTGTAATACCTCCATGTACTGAGAAATTTAATTTATGGGTATAACACTTGGACATGCGTCAAAGACTGGTTTCAGAAATTAATTTGATATATCTTTCAATACATATGTATGTACATGTTTTGTGCATTTATAATTCACAGTACGAAGTCGTTACGTTTGAACTAAAATTCAACAAAACAGAAAGACAATTCAAAACATTTTTTATTTAACAACATATATATGCCATTTTTCGATGTATCTTCAAATGAATTGATGAATTTATCACACTATCAGTAAGGTTTTGCTATCGCAGTAAAAAAGGAATCTGTTTTAGTTTACCATCTTAATTCCGTCATTAATCTATTCACATAAATATGTTCATGACTTGTACCAACAAACAAAAATCGAAGGGTTCTAAGTCAGGGCTGCATGGTGTTGAACTAAATTTTTCATTTAAATTACTATAGAACAATTGTGTTTTATGAGTGGAATGAATCGTGCAGCAGTATGATGGTTATCAGTATCAATACCATTATCGTGCAGCAGTATGATTGTATTAATTAATTCTCCACATACTAGACAGAAATTGATTCCATTTCTCAAATTCTGTTGTGTTTTCCCATACGAGTCCGCTGTTATTGCAGCCACTTGCCGTTATTAGCGATAACAATAATTAAATAGAACATTATAGAATATGTTTTTTTAATTTCGCTTCACATAAAAATAGTAATTATTATTTATATTGCATGATATGTGTATAAAAAAGGTAATAAAAACTACGGAAAAATTGTAATTATACTACATATTTTATGAATTGAATGCATATCGGTTGTTTAGGTAAAGTTCATGCATCAAGCTCAGGCTCCTCCCCAAACCCCCGATTTTTATTTTTGCCATAAAATATCCCTCCAAACTACTTTTGCACATAAAAAAAATCCCCGAAATCCATCCCTTCTAGTTTTGCAGTGTATATTCATATTAGTAGGTAGGACGTTAACTGAGTTCTCCCTTGTAATATCCAAAGCAGATTGTTATTCAGGTACTACTCAACCTTCGAACAAAGGTCTAAGTTCTATATAATCAATCCGAAAAGCATGTTAAGTCAACGTAAACGTATGTTCCTCTTGGGCCTCATACGTAGCAATTCCCTTGTGACAGATATGTGACGTCATAGGTATGCATGCTATGTGAAACTGTATCCCATTTATCATCAGAAATTATTAACTGTTGAATTTCGATTTGGACTCTGACATCATGGGGACGTCATGTTGCAGTGCCACAGTGACAACACGGTGCTATTAAGAAGGGCAGAGGATTGACTAGAGTCCTAGAGACAAAGCACGCAAGACTGGTGCATCATAAAAAAAAGAACAATAAAGCATTACCATACATTGTAGTAATTCATAGCAAGGTATTCATATTATTGTCTTTTATACTACAAGTTCTGTAAGATATTTTTCTTCTCTGTGATTAAAAAAAATATATTCCAAAATGAAAGACATACTTTACATAAAAAGGAAGCTTGGGAAATCCTATTCCACATAGTCGAGAACTCACAGAAAACTTTCAGCTAAGAAAAACTTGTTATTTTTCGAATAGTATAATAAACAAAAAGGAAAATTCCAATACGAAAAGCAAAGGAACTTCGTCAATAGTACTTTCCTTGAATTTTCCATGACAAGTATTGATTAGTCATTGAATCGTTGATATTCTCATGCAATAAAAGTCTGATCTGAAGAGAACAAAAGAAAGATTTTTATGGTAGGTGTAATTATTTTAAGTATAGCAAAAATACGTTTCTTGTAAAAAAAAATCTCAAAGTGTATTTAAGTTGTATTTTCATGATATTTATACTATAAAAAATATACATTCATATATTCTACTCTATAAAAGATTTTAAATAGTTTCAAAAACTTGGAGGTATAAGCGAATTTAACTCTGAACTGATGTACTGTCTTCATGTACATGCAGACCTATGCATTTTCTACTAGAATGCAATATATAAATTACAGTTTTAGAAAACTTGAAGTAATTTTTAAGCAGTATGCAAGAGTGAAATGCCAGTATTAAAACACTAACACTAAACAATGTACCCGCTAAAGTCCGCTGTTACCAATATAATATCTGAACGGCAAGAGCTATAATTATAAAATTGGGGCCTAAGTATAGTAAAATTGCCATGCGCTACGCAAGAAAAACGCTTACAGGGCCACCTGACGGATAAATTTGGAGTTTGCGTTCTTATCAAAGTTGTGCAAAATTACCGATTCATTAGAAAAAGACATCTTGCGCACATTAATGTTAAAAATTAAGGCATAAAGTGCACGGAGCAAAAACGTATTACTCATGATTTTGCCATCGTGTCCCCAGCCATACTGTATGTGTGTGTACAGCATCCAACGGGAATTGCAGACCAGCGTCCAGAAGTGCATCGTTACAGACTTAATAAGGTTTTAGCGTGAAGGATAAATGAACTTAATGTCAGGTAAGTGCAGTTTTGGAAAATTCGACAAATGTGCGTTTTATGCCTTCCATCCATAGCATTATTGTGCGAATTGATAAACGTCATGTGCAAATTATGGTGTCTTTTCTTACTATGTGGATGATGCTGAACAACTTTATTGACTTTTCCCCCGCATATCGGGTCATTTTCGAGATAAGAAAGATAACTCCCAATTTAATCGCCAGGTTGAGATATAAGCGGTACCTTTGCGTAGCGCATGGCAACTTTACTATACCTAGACCCTACTTCTATGTCTATAGCTCTTGACGTTTAGAAAGTATTCGGGTGACAACGGAGTTCAGCGGGAACACTCTGTAACTGACTTAACAGAAACGCGGGAATTCCTAGAGCAATCCATTTCAAGTGAACATTTATTGTTCCGTATCGCTCACTTCTGCTTAAAAAAATGAAATACGTGTTTGAAACAGAAGTGATTTTTATGGGATTCAACTTACTGCGAAAAATTTTATAATTATCGGTTGATAGAGATAGCGCAAAGATTTGCACTATTAGTAGAACGCCAAAATCTAAAGGGTTGGGATCTGACGTTACTTGATCCAACTGCATGATACCCCGTTCGATCAAGTCACACAACTTCCCAATAGGATTGAGATTTGGTGGTTGTAGAGGGCAACAAAAAAGGTAAATTCTCCGTCCTGATCTTCAACCGGACAGTGCAAGCTTTATGACAAGAAGCACTGCCCTGCTGGAAGTGCCTTTTCTCGGCAGGGTACACCATTAACAAAACAGGATGTCTTGTGCTTGCGATAACATTGAAATAAACTTGGTTATTCAAACGTTCTTTCACAAAAATCATGAAATGAAAAAAAAAATCTCCGAAATCATAATATTGCCGAAGTGTCGTGGCACTGCAGTTGCGGTCTATATTTTTGTGCTGTTTCCTCCGTACTTGCACCCTGCCATCTGCAAGATGTAACTGAAAATACGATTCATCGAATCACAAGACTTTAGTCAGCTGTAATCTAACTCTTGAGCAGCTTTGCAAATTGGAGACATCCGATCTTGTTCAAGGCAAACACTAGAGGCTTTCGAGCAAGTCGTTGTCTTCCAAAGCCTATAGGATGTAATGTGCTGGTCCAGAGACATTAGCAGTTGTTTCTTGATGACAAATCCTCACTGTTCCTAATCTTTTTGACTGGACTCTATAGTTCTAATGAATCTCCTTTCGAATCCATCATTCTACAGCCTATGACGAGCACAAGTCTGATATTCTGATCCGGTTTTTTGCTTGGTAGTCCACTTTCTGTAAATATTAATAACTGCTTCTTTCGAACACGTCCCAAGTGCAGCCATCTTGCTGCTACTGGTTGTTCCCTGAAAGTGCAGCAAGATGGCTGCACTTTCAGGGAACACAATAAGGGGACCAGATTCTTGAATATAGAATTTGGGACATGTCTCCAAGTCTGAAACTAAATTGGCGACATTTTATAATTAATGAAATAATTATCTGGTAATCTAATTAAAAAACAATGTAATTATTAAAAAATGCCCCCAATTCCTTTTTGATATTTTGGGTTAAAATCGAAAAAAGAAACAGAAATTGGGGACTGTCCCCGAAAATTGGGAACGTTTGGTCACCTAGCCTACAGCCATTCCGTGTCCAAACTCGGTTAAATCATTTTTGCACATATCTTCACAAACAACACAGTGCAATTGATAGTTCGGTTTTCCCGAATTATCTTTTTACAGCTATCTCGGTCTCAAGCGGCAACTCTCTGACGCAATAGCTTTTTTGCTTTAGCATTAATGCCATGCGGCCATAATAAAGAGGAGTGTGTATTAATATGTATTATGATGAATTAAAAGATATTTTTATTTAATAGTACTTTTCGCAATGCTTAAAAATTACATAAGTTCTTATAAATGTATTTATTATAGTATATCTAATAATCATTGTTTGATACTTCTTATGTTTATGAGTAAAAATAATACCAGCTTTGAGATAACTGGAGAAGTTTTTAGAGTAAAAAAAAAAGCTCTTCCGGTATACAAATATAAATTAATTATATTTTAGGGTTTTATATTTCTAATAGTTTATTATTAAAACTATTGAAGTGATAAATAGCAAAATTAATTTAATGAGCCTCAACGAAGATAATTCGTTTGCAATTCAAACAGCAAGTAGCTAGCATATTAACGTGTACAGAATCTATTAAACTTACGTTAATTAGAGTGACCGATGCAGAAAACCACATGAGCCTTCATTCGGAATACTTTAGTACTTTTACGAGGAATTTATAGCGCTGCTTACGAAATGAGAGAGGAATGACTTAAAATTTTGCTCTTAAAATTTCCGCGACAACAGCTTTAAATAGGGACAGCCCTTAACTTCATTAAGTGTGTTGGAAAAGGTTGTAGTGAGATTAATTTGAATTAGTATTTAGGAATTTTAATATAGTGTCATGTATCTGATATCTACGGGCACCTTTGGTGCAACTCGAAAAGGGTGTAGGTAAATTAAAAAAATAAATTTTAAAAATAATTATTTTATAAATACTGTTTAATATACCGGATGTCCCCAAAAAGTGGTAACGTGTTTTAATTCGTTACCTATTAGAGATAAGCGGGGAATGTAAATTGAAAAAAAAATTCAATATAAGGTAGGAAAAAATACTTCGTTAAGAAAAAAAATTCTGTTCTTAATTTTTAACTAGATAAAAATTAATATATCATATACTAGCGGTTCAACTTAATTAGCACTAAATCACGTAACCACATAACGTTAGTGCTTTTAAGGTTTTGGTTCGTTATTAATTTACCAAAATAAATAAATAAATAAATAAAATTAAAAGTTTTCGGCTCTGTATAATTTTAATATAATAATAAATACCTCAGTAATTTGGGAATATAATTCCGAGAAACTTGAGACTTTAAAGACATTTATATCTTTTCTAAACTAGATTTAATGTTTAAAGTAACCAGGTTGGTGAAATAAATAAAACTTTGCAAAATAACACACATAAACTGTACTTGGCAATCCGTGCTATTTTAGTTCCAGTCACTTTTGAGTGTTTTCTTGTTAACCAAGTTCGTAATTGCATTTCTGAAATAGATAAAATAGAACGACACTCTCGTTGTCATATTTTTTTAAATCGTCATTTGCACGAGGGGATTACATTTAAACTTGCTGTAAAATTAAAAAAATGTCGTTTAATCATCAGTGGGGCACAGCATTCGTAATTGTTCTTAATTCATTTGTAATGTTCAGTATTTTGTGTATTATGAAAGTATCTTTTGATGTCAAATATGTAAATTTCGGTTCTTGATTACTATACAAATTTAAATGCATTTAAAAATCGTACGTTATGCTTTAATTTTAGCGAAAGAAGAAATAAATAAGCAGAAAAAAAACATGATAAGATGTAAAACATTATTTTTTTTTTAAGAAATGCAATATTATTTTATACACTTAAAGACGAAACACGGGCTCTCTACTTTAATATAATTTAAAATATTTAAAACAATATTTTGAAAAATATTTGCGTATGTTGTGGAGCTCTATAACCAATTAGGTAAATTTATAGAGATCGCACAGTTATCATAGCTATGCTGAAATGATAACGTGTATCTTTGTTTTGTATAATATCTTGTATTTCCATGCTATATTCCTTAAATAGTAGGAAAAAGTTCGGTCAGACTGTCGCCAATGGTTTCGAGACTGACATCTGGAAATTTTCATAAAAAATAGGTGAATGAATTCGGGAAGCTAAAACATGAATAGCATTTGAATAGCTTAATAATAAATTCATCGCATCATGAGCAATAATATGTCATACATGAAGTACAAACAATGAATGTTCTTCATATTTCTTAACCCATTTATACCTAGCGTCCCTTTTTTGGGACGGCATTTTCGCTATCATTCGAAAACGTTATTTATTTTTCCGAGCCTTTATTCGCGAGTATTGAACCTCATTTCCACAAAACATTTTAATATGGCCAAGGGGGATGTTGACTTTTCAATTTTTATACATAATGATTTTAAATGAAATCATCCCTTGTTCAAAAAGTTGACATCAGAAATTTATCAATTACTGCTGGTGTTAGCAAAAATCGAAGAAAGTCGCAAAAATATCCAGGCACGAATGGGTTAATTATGACCTCTTGATTAATTTGAAAACCTGAGGCTGGAAAAATCACCGATTTGTAGTTTCTTCAACTTATTTTCTATTGAAAGTTCAGATCAAACTTAATGCGATCTATAATGCCTTTTAGATTCATCTGTGGCATCATTTGCTGCGAAAGAATTCGCTTTGTCTGAAGTGGTTAAGTGAGAAAAACTTGACTCAATCTCTAAATTTTTATGTGGAGCAAAAGCAACACAGGAGGCTTGTTTGAATGACATTTAGCCTGATGGACTGCTGGAGTAATCCGTCTTGTGCGATTAGTTTACAAGAACAACCGTCATTTGTATGCTAAATTTCCCTATTATTCACTATTATTATCTATGTCGTTTGAATGGGAAATTTCATTATTAAATTTCACTCGGATAAATCCGAGTTAGTGGCCACCGATAATTCCTGATTAAACATTGATAGAAAATAATGGATAGACAAAATGAGGAATTCCTAAGCATGAGATTTATGATATTTAAGTACTGAAATTTACGCTTATGCTCTTTGAGGAAAAAAAAAGCTACAGTTTGAAAATTGAATCTTAAGATTTGTTGAATATAGACATACAGAATAATAAAAAAGTGCGAAATACTTTTGTGCAATATGATGCCAGTAAAAATTCTGCATCGTAGGATTTAAAATGCAACGGCGCTAGATGTTCCCAAGGCTGAAAACACACAAAGAGCGATTAAGTCACAAAAAAAAGTTTATTGACTTGTGATTAGGGGTGGAAACATTGAACGGCAGCAGACTAGATGGAAGCGTTCGGCTGCCCCTGCAAAAGAAATCAATTCATAGAAGATTTGGTGAGAGTGGTGCCCAAGGTACATACCACCTGTCCTAATCCATTGGTTCGGAAAGGTTACAAACTTTCACACCTTTCTTACAAAGTGAGCTGGAGCTCCATGCTGCTAGAACTACATAACTCGCCGAAATTATAGAAGAATATGGTTCATAATATTTACCAGCACCTGTGGAGCCTTAGGTATCCCCGCCAATATTCTCTGGCAGAATGTAAAGTCCTAGTAGTGGTCACCGATTATTTCTGACTAAACATTGATGGAAAAGCGTTAATCAAATGCCATTAAACTTTCTTTTTTAACATAATCATTCTTTGTATGGATTTGCTTCTTATGACAAAATTACCCTCAACGCCCTCTGGTATCTTTGGATTTTAAATTCGACCATATCTTCTTTGATGAAAGTTATTCCTTTGTTTGTGTATTACCACCTCTTAAAGCTCTGCCCATCTTTCATGATACATCCTGAATATTCATTATTAAACGCGATTTTAATAAAATTATGGAAATTACTAATAGTGTGTTGACCTAGGAAATAGAATTCCTTCAAGTTCTATCCTTAATTTAGAAATTAATTTAGGGAATTGGGAAATGTATCCAACTCTACATAATGGGAGTGACTGGAGAAGAAAACCGCATGCTTCTTCATTCATAATATAGCAGAGTACTTAGAACTAATTAATGATCTTGGGTTACAAAATGAGAGGCCTGGTTTGAAACCTAATCTTGTGAATTTTGTTACAACAGCTTTAAATTAAAAGAAACAGTTCACAAGATAAAGTATTTAAGGTAATCTTGTACCAAAACTGTTTTCAATCAGACTTCATATGCTTTAACGCAGCGTCATAATTCTCATGTGACCCGTTTCACTTTTGTCAGAATAAAAAAAGAGTTTATTTCACAAACACGTATACTAATATCTTTACTGGATGATTTTTTTTACCCGTTGTCTGAAATAAGCTTAAAATATTGTAAATAATTTACAAAAACAATTTCAGTAGCAATAATAGTGAGAAAAATGATGGGCTTTATTGATCTATCATTTGTTGAGCTTTGACATGAGTTAAAAGAAAAGTTTTCTGGTGCATAGTCCAACTCCGATGTTTCTCACACTTAAGGAAAATTTTTATTTGACATAGCATTAACAGGGAAAATGATTCAGTTCACTTCACCTTGGCTTATGACATGTTTTTACTGTGCCCGAAAACACAATAAAACATGTCTGAAAGAGCATTTGGGGGGGGGGAGCAGAAAACTGAAAACAAAATGCTTAGAACAAAGCACTTTACCTTATAAACTACATGCACAAGCCTGCAAACAGATTTGTAATTATTACACACATCTGTATAAAACTGAAAATGATATTTTACGACTTTTATATCATTACATAAATTCCATTCCCATTTTTGTCATCCGAGCAAATGTTACTTACAAAGACCTTGATTTGAATAGTAATTTAACGTTATTTATGCATCTTAAATTAAGGGATGTATATTAACTAAATTAATGCCTTGTGTCTTCCATTAGATACAAAAATATGACAACGTAGGAAACAACCGTTCTAGAAGGACATGCTTTTGAAGACAGATAACAAAATTTTGTTTTACTTAAATGATCATAGAGTTTTAAAGGATTGAATAAAGCAATTTATTCAATCCTTTAAAACTCTATGATCATTTATAGCATGAGGAGTAAACATTACGCAAGTTTAAAAAAAACAGACATGCGTTTCGCAAATTTTCATTATAGCATACAAATTTTATTTTCGTTATAATTAATTTATGCTTTTAGAAAATAAGTATTTACCGGTTACAAAATGAATTCGTAAAAAAAAAAGTTTTTTAAACCTCAAAAGACACTTATTACCAAGAAATACTGGCTCAGACTGGTTTAACTGAAGTTCAAATCACGTTTAATGCATGATACAGAAAATGTAAAACATTTATAAATCTATTAAAAACCTTTTTAGTGTTTTTAAAAATATAGTGATTAAATCAAGGCCTGACTGCATCGTTATATAACTAAGTTGTTTTTAACTCTACTCTACGATTTTTGATAGAAATAAGGCCGCTAAAGCAGTTCTTTCATTACATCGAGGAAAACCTTACATATACTTGTTATTCCGTCCACTGTGTTCCCCTCAGTACTTCTAGAAATAAAAGGAAACACACAACTAAATTTAAATACTAAACTAAACCAATATATAATTTCATGTAAAGCACATTTGCTTCGAAAAGCTTTGTTTCAACCATACTTACTTAATCATTATAAACAACCATACAAAAAGAGTTTAACTTAACGGGATCGATATGAAGGATTGTTATTTTCTTAGAAATCATATCAAGGATATCATTAATCCTCTTTACAAAGACTAGTACTTAATGTAGGACCGCCAGGGCTGCCGTAATTAGAAATGAATAATAGTTTTTGTTTAGCTGCTACATTTAATTTCTTGTGTATAGTGACAAAATTTATTAAAGGCAGCTGATAATGTTTCATAAAATATGAAGCACAATATTTGTGCCCTAAAAAATCATTAATTGCATTTCGTTATATAATTAGTGTACACGTAAGTAAAAGAAACCTTTTTAAACTTGTAGTGGATGACACTGTATGATAATACAGTTTTGGTCCCAATCAACTGGATAATTTATCTACAGGACCGCCCAAAAGATTCTAAATACATTACGCTGTATGGGCCGACATTCATTAAATTCGCATATATCAAAAACTATTAGATGTAGAATGTTGAAACTTTACATTCAAGATTGTTGTAACATCTAGATGTGCACGGTCCCATTTCGGTCCCATTCGACTGGATAGTTTATCTACAGGGCCGCCCAAAAGATTCTAAATACATTATGCTCTATGGGCAGAAATTCATTAAAGCGTATTTTAGAGGTATTATGCTAGTTCAAACGACTCAGAAGTGATATATGCTGTTAAGGGTTACAAAATGAAGTTTTCCATCGAAGAAAGTGTCTTTATCATTTATAGTACTGCTACAGGAACACACAAAATATTTCCAACACTTTACGGTCAATGGCAGTTTTAGGGACATTCATCTATTTCAAGTGCAATACCGTCCTACCATATAGTTAGGTAATGGTCCGACCACGGTCACGTGACTCCTTCAAGAATTACGCCAAAAGTCGATAAGCTTGGCGAATTTTGTAATGTGCATCTATTTTACTCTCAAATCTCAAAAACTATTAGTCGTAGAATGTTGGAATTGCATATATAAGATTGTTGTAACATCTAGTTGCGCATCTCGATTTTTGGTTCCAATCTACTGGAGAGTTTACTTACAGGACCGCTCAAAAGAATTTCAAAAGATTAATGTCTATGAGCATCTTCAATGTATTATATCTGTAGTTAGTCATTGTTTGGTCCATGCCAAAATCTCGACATTCGTCATCGACCTTGGCGAGTTTTGCCAAAATATCACCAAATTTGTCGATAGTGAGCCATTTGGTCCATTCCGAAAATATCGCCATTTGTCTTCGTCCTTGGCGAGTTTTGGCAAAATATGAACACATTTGGTGATAGTTAGTCATTGTTTGGTCCATGCCTAAAACCTCGCCATTTGTTGTCGACTTTGGAGAGTTTTGCAGAAATAGGAGCAAATTTGGAGCCAAAAATTATTTCGCATTTCGCATAACCAAAACTTTTACCGTAGAATGTTGAAATTTTGAATTTAGAACTATTGTAACATCTAACTGTGTATCTCTCTTTTTTTCGATTCCTACTATTACTTCGCACTCTCGCTATATATATTTATGTATCTCATTCAAATTTTCAGTCATTAATAAAATACTTTTCATTCATCCACTCAAATTCAAATAGTTTTTTCAAATGTTAATTCATTAATTAAATGTAATTAACTAAATTTAATAAAAAGTAACTAAAATAAAACTTTTCTTTGTTGATCTAAATAGGAATTGGCTTAATTTTTTTTTATGTATTACTTGTTTAAAGTCCATGAGCGTCTGCAGGAAGAGGCATCGCCTTTCGTCGCACCCTTTTCAAAACCAAGTTGAGAAGTATCGTCAAATTTTCAACCTTTTTTTTTGAGCAATCTTCTAGAACGATTTCTGCCGTATAGACTGTATAAATCATTGAACTGGAGGTTTATCCTTTAGAATTGCTCTAACCATTTCTCTTCTCGATTCAAGTATGCTCTAGCAAATGCTGGAAAGTTCTTCAAATATCGAGAATCATCGTTTTTCTAATGAGTGAGACAAACAAGACGCCGAACATTTCTTCACGAGGAATTCATAAGCTTCTGCTGGAAGAACCATCTCTTCCGAACTCAACGTTTTGTTCAGTCACTTGGTAATGACTTTCTAGGTCTTAAAAATATCCAAGCGCTGTTCAAGCCTGCCATTCATACAATTTCCGTTCGAGTGCTTTCCGAGTAATCTTCAATGACTGAACTTTTTATCTGGGCTCATCTTTCATGACCTCAGAAATAAAATGTTCATTCTCAACTCTGAACAGCAGCTGTTAATTAAAAATAGAAAACAATAAACATCAATATTTACACCAGTTATGTTTCCAAATTTATTTCTTCTAATGACTATCTTTCTATTTTCGAGTTTTATATAGCAAAACACGGTACATGTGTGAATTTGGCTTTTTTTTTCTTTCTTTTCAATTCAATTTCTACTATTAGTTCACACTCTCTCTATATTTATATATCTTGTTCAAATTTTCAATCGTCAATAAAATACATTTTATTCATCCACTCAAGTTCAAATATATTCTTTTAAACTTGTAGTGGATGACACTTGATGTTGATACACTTTTTTTCAAATATGAATTCTCATTAATTAAATTAAATTAATTAATTTAGATCCTGTTACGTGGGATTAAAATTGAATGAAAACAATAAACTAAACAAACAAACTGGACTAACGGTATCGTCCCTTGCTTCACAAACGTCCCTGCATTAATTAATTAATAATTCATTCATTCATTAAATTAAATAAAAAGTAACTAAAATAAAATTTTCTTTGTTGACCTAAGTAGGGATTGACTTAATTTTTTTTATTACTTGTTTTTAAACATTGGACGCAATATTAATTTTTTTTTTATTTTTAGATACCACGAAAAATGCAGTACCAATCATTTAACGTGTAATTTTCTCTATAAATTTATCTTTCCATGCATACATTACACCAGCCTGCAACAATTTCTTGTTTTAAAAGTAATAGTTGTTTTTTATGTATTTTTGCATGCTTATTTCAGAAATAATATCAGTTTTTACATATAACGTACAGTTTTTTTGAAAAGTAAATTTTTAAATAAGTAAAAATACACAGATTCTTTGTGATTTGGATAGGGTAAATTAATAAAGTATGTATGTTTATTTGTTTAAATAAATTCTGAAAACCTCTTACTTCATTGAAATTAAGTAATAACGACACATATGTCGTTTAGTTGGTACAGGAATCGAAAAAAGCAATTTTTATCATTTTTCAAATCTGATAACTTCTCGGTTTATTCTGCTGACATACCTGGTTTGTTACATGAATTAGAAGATATTCCTTACAATCCGAATGATTGGCGACTATTTATAGATTCCTCAAAGAGGAGTCTAAAAGCAGTTTTATTGCATAACGAATCTAAACTTGCATCAGTTCCAGTTGCACATTCCGTTTTCATGAAAGAAACATTTGAAAGTATGGAGATGCTTCTCACTAAAATAAAATACACTGAACACAAGTGGACAATATGTGGTGACTTAAAGGTTATAGGTCTGCTTCTCGGGCAACAAAGTGGATTTATTAAATGTCCTTGCTTTATTTGTGAATGGGATAGCAGGGACAGAGAAAGTCATTGGATAAAAAAGGTATGGCCGAAGAGACAAGAATGGATTCCTGGTAAGAAGAATATTTTAAATGAATATTTGATACATCCACAAAATATTTTATTGCCCCCACTTCACACAAAATTGGTACTCATAAAGCAGTTTGTGAAAGCTTTGGATAAAGGTAGAAAATGTTTTGAGTATCTTATGTTGAAGTTCCCAAAATTGTCTAGCGCTAAAATTAAAGAAGGTGTATTTGATGGAACACTAATAAAGAAATTAAAGATTCCAATTTTGAACAATGTATGACAAATAGAGAGAAGCAGGCTAGGGTTGCATTTAAAGATGTCGTAGAAGTTTTCTTGGGAAATGAGAGAAAAGAAAATTACAAAGAACTTGTAACTGAGTTATTACGTACTTATCATCTTTTGGTGTGCAATATGAGCATTAAAATTCACTTCCTTCTCTCACATTTGGAATACTTCCCAGACAATTTAGGAAAAATGAGTGACGAGCAAGGTGAAAGATTCCACAAAGATATAAAGGAGATGGAACGCAGATATCAATGACGGTGGGATTTTAACATGATGGCCGATTACTGTTGGTGTTTAAAAAGAGACAGTGATGTGGACCATAAACGAAAAACCCAAAAAAGAAGCTTCTTGACTTCAAGAAAAACACAAAAGTTATCACAATATTGTAAATGAACAGCATTATTGTGCTTAGTTAATAGTAACTACAGTTGCTATGTATGCATTATACTACATTTTGCTAATTTTTTCATCGTCATTTGTAAAAAATCCTTACGTGTTACATAAAATTTAGTTTGCATTTTGGAATGACATCATCATTGCTGATATAAATCAATTAAAATTTTACAAACAATTTTTTTTTTTTTTTTTTTTTTTGCAGGCTGGTGTTATCAAGCATATATAGTATATGTTTATTTACACAAATGCCTAGTTACTTCTATGAATTAGCGATAATAATATGATATTGATAGCAAAATGATGACTAAGTTCGAAAATTTGGAGTATGGCCGTTTAATAAATTAGTATTTAATATTTTACCTGACATTTGTACAAGTTAAATTTAACAATGCGTTTTAATAAGTTTGAATATCATCTTTTAAATATTTGTTTTCATGGTTAAAACTGTTTGCAACTTTTACCTGAAAAAAAGACACACCTTTATCTATTTATCCTGATCCTTTCAGTCTAATTTTAAAATGTATCATAATAGCATTCTTAAAAAAAGTATTAATTTATTCATCAAATGTTTTGCATGCAATCGTTAGTTGGAAATCGATAGCTTCCATTTCATTCTTTAAAAAAAAATGACATTTAAGCCACTTTTAAGAAATAGATCAACTTCTCACACTTGGTCGGTTACTTTCAACAATGTACTAGTAGAAAACAGTTTCCGACAAACATTTCTAAAAATTTAATTCACTGTGTTGATATATTTTGTGATTTAGTGAAACAAAGTACTTTTCAAGTCTTTTCTATATTTATCTAAAGTTTTCTGTTATTATTATTATTATTTAAATAAAATACAACACTTTAGTTTTGTCGACTCACCCATAATTTCATAATCTCTGAACTTTGAATATTTATGAACATATAAGTAAGTGAAGAATAAATCTGTCAGTCTGTTCATTTATCAGAGTTTCTAATAATCAAATCATTTATTTAATTTGTAGTACTTTTAAATAAGTCTGTGATATGTGTAATTTTGCTTAATGAAGGGAAACGTGATGGTCAGCAATTACCTGATTTCACATTAGCAAACTTTCTCCCAGTAACTATATTAAATTTGCCGAATCACGCACTTTCATTTGATAGTTATGATTTGTACACTAGGGCGCACTAGTTGCCATGCCCGTCTATTGCGAATGCGTGCACGCAACGTCCTAACCTGCTCAGTTGCTGAACTATTGGAACTTTCACCCCACTTTTCAAACGCACCTCGTATAATTTTTACAAAGGGTGTCTTCGTTCTTAAATAATCATTCACAAGTCAATTGTGAAGAAATACAGTAGAGCCCCGATCTATCATTCAAGCATTCATCGTTTTACCACATTGATCGTTTTATTTCTGTGGTCCCTGCACAAATTGCATTTGAATAACGTTAAAGAAACCCGCATGTATCGTTCGCAATAAGTGACTTTCTCGCGTTCATCCTGATCAAAATGAAATTAAACGTTAAATGGATCCATGTGTCATACAAACTGTAATTGCTTCTTGGTATGATTTCTTGGTTTATTGATGATTACATGAATACTGAAGAGTGGTTGAGTGTTGAAGAGGATCTGATAGCGTGAAATGTAATGATTAAATTTCCATTAATCAAGACGGTGAGGCATGCGATATCCGAAACATGGAAGAAACGTGTGATGTTGCAAAGAATGAAATAATGGCAAAGCAGAGGATTATGTTCATCCCGATGAGGCTGAGCCTACACTAGTGCGAAGTTTGTCTGAAGCAATAACAGTATTTGAAAATGCATGAATGTTTTATGCAAACACAAAATCTCATAAAAGGTTCAGAAAAATAATGTAAATCTTCAAAATTTACTGTCTTAATGATGGAAAATCCCACATAAAATTACTGATTTTTTAAAATAAGGATCACATAATTGCCATCTTCTATTTATTTGTTTTACAATTTTGTTACATGTCAGTATTTGTTGGTATGCAGTCATTGCGAGTATTCATTAAGATTGCTTTCTTCGTATTTTGACTTGAACCCGCATTCATCGTTTTTTCCTTCACACCCCATGAAAAACGATGAATTACGGTTCTACTGTACCTAATTATCATTTTTTAAGATTCACAAGTGTAATAATTTCCTATTTCAGCGCTAATAATAACTTCTGTTAAGAAGGTAAAAGCGAGATATTCTCCCATTCGACTTTGTAGTGAACAGCTTTGACTGCAACAGAAATTAATATAATTATACACAAAGAAATCGCATTAATTCAGATAATCGATTGACTTCTTCTCAACGTGTTTTATTTCCTTTCCTTTTCATCAGGTAATCATGCTATGTATGCTAAAAGCAAAGAAATAATTCCTTTAATTTTACTGTCCAGAAAACAGAAGAAATCTACTCCATTAGATTAATGCTCTTGTACATTGGAGATAGCACCCTCTTTTTTCTCAGGTTCCTGTTTCTTTCGGCAAAGCGGGGAAGGGAAAGAGAACGTGATCAGCATTGCAACTGTTAAGAAAATATGTGCAGAAGAATTTCGAGAATTGCGTGGAAGCAAAATTAACACTCAAGTAACAGAAAGCAAATTGCTTTTACATCGTTTGGATTTTGTTTATACATATGCATGAGGGGTAAAGCCTCCATTTTATTTGAATTTTACCTCCGCTGACAGCAGAAATGGCTGCGTGCATTATTTTTAAAAGCCCAGTTTATAAAAATGTAAGAAATGTAGTTGTTAAAGTTTTTCGCAAAACAATGCTTGTAGAAATTGCATTTAACCAAATGGCATTTCTAAAACACTACGAAACGTGACATTTGTTTTTTTAAAATTAATTTTTTTAGTAGATTTATGGAATTATCATTAATAAATGCATGAAATGTGTATTGCATTTTCTTAACCTGGAGTTTTTTTTAAGAAATTAAAAGAAATACTTTATTCATTGAGAAAATTTTTATTTTAATATTTTAACATTTGAACAGCTTAAATTTGTATTATATTTTGTTGGTATTAGTAAAATATGCATAAACAGCATTCAATTATGAATTAATAAGCGTCTATAAAACTCTCAGGGCTAGAGAGAAAATATGTCGAATACTTATTTAAAGTTCCACATTTAGATTCTTACATTAAGCTTAGGAAAAATTCCTGAACAAAAAATAATACAAAATGTTTTATAAAGTTAGTATACTATTTATATTTTAACTCAAACTCTTTAAACATGCATAAAAATGTAAAAGAGATAATTTTATTGTATATATGAATAAACTGCGTGTCAAAGTCAAAAATTGGCGAAACAGACCACCGCGGGGCTAAGGCCTGCGCTGTCCAGCCGCGCCTTCGAGACCATGTTCTCTGGGGTGCGGATGCATATGTCTCGGCCAGGTGTTCAGCCTGACGCGAAGCACCCAGTGTTTGACCCTAAGCAAGCTTGGTCCTGGTTTTATCAACCCATTCAAGGGATGAAAGGCTGAGTCACCGTTGTCCAGCCTGGGATTCGAACCCCGGACCTGTGGAACAGCAGCGCGATTCACTAACCGTTACATTACTGGGCTTCAAATTGTGTGTACGCAACTTTAAATTTGTTTTTATATTTTTTATGTGCCTACTACCTTAAAATATGCGTAAGTGCTTGTAATATACAAACACACACACAAAAATAATGTTCAATTCAGTAAATTTTGTTGGCGTTTAGTTAAATAATAATTTTTCTGTTAAGAAAATTTTCATTCTTATCTTATTCAAACAAAAAATTTTACTCATCCAGTAGAGTTATATTATTAAGATAGCGCAACCCAATTGAGGTACAATTAAAAACTTTTTATTGAAGTTAGCAAAGTAGCTTTCAATGCAAGAAGAATTCTGTTGCGTTTCATAAATTATATTTTGGAAAGTAGACGCGTTGAATATATTAACTACCGATAAAATTATTCTTTGTTCACAAAAATGGCAATCCCTTCTGTTATGCTTCTGTTCTTTTACATCGCGTGGAAAATTAGTGTCTTTAAGTTGTTGTTGGATTGAAGATCACACTACCCGAGGAAAGAGGTGCCATTGCCCCTAGGGGGTTGAACTTCTACTTGTTGGTTCCTACTTTTGGACCAGTTCCCGATGTGGGACCAACCCCTTAAAATTGGCACCTCCAGAGGTATCGTTTAAACATGGAGAACATTGGAGCCACGACGGATTTTGCGTGATCCAGCTCCCATTGGCGTACACGGTCCCACAGTAGTCCAGTCTAGACCACTGCGAGACAGTGTCTCAGTTACAAGTTATTTACAGCTATATTCGTTTATTTATTTATTTATTTCTTCAGAGTACGGAAGATGATTATCTGATAAGGCAGAACTGACATGAAAAAAATTATATATATATTAAAAATGTTATAGATTAAGGAAAATTCTGAACTGAAAGTTTAATGACGTTTCTTAAGAGGAGAAAGAAGACATTTGGCCGTGAACCAGTTTCAGTCACATCAACCATAATGCCAATTTGTAGAACATTATTAAAAAAAATGTAGTAGAAATGGAGTGTTACAGCCAATTATCTGCTCGTGGGATGTAGTCCAAGGGGGGGGGTGTCCTTCGTGGGGGACTTTCTAAGGGATCCTAACCCGTATTTACGCAAAGTGTTGGAGAAAACCACGAAAAAGTCCGAACGGTTTTGGCGGGGACCTTACCTGGTTTTAAGCCAGGCACCTTCCGTCTCCCAGTTTAGAGCGCAAACGCACGCAGCCACTGGTCGGGCAAAAATGCAGCAGAACTAGTCTTTAAATTGATGCTTCGAATGCAATTTTTAATCAAATTGAATAAACTAGAGCATTTGGAGAGTAAAGCAAATAATACTGGTTTTTAAAAATTGCTGTAAATGATGTATTATGCTTCAGAACTCAGGATACTCATCGGTAAGTTCAGTTAGTGGTACTTCGGAGTTTCTGGGATAAGAAACTTAATCTTTTTCTGTAAACGAATTTTGAAGGTGTTTGACATGTAGTTTTAAACACTTTATCACTGTTATTTTCAAAGAATATATAAAATGTAGTTACATAAATAGGAAGAACATTGTGCATAAATAAACAAATGGTCTCGTGATAGGAAAACTGCGAGAAATTTTAATATATAGGTAAACAAAATATTATATGAATATTTACTTCCAAGTAGTTATGTCTGAATTCAATAATCAGTAAATTCACACAGAATCTTCTTAATTTAATTTAAAGAAATTATTTATTTAGATTAATTCTAAAACACACACCTTGTGTCATGATGCATACTACAGATATTACACATACATGAACTTATACTGTTGCAAAATTATCCACCAAAATAAGTCCTAAGAAACTGGAATGTTTAAGAAAACGATAAACTTAACTGTATTTATAATTAATTCCTAATTAACTAATAAGTAACTTCCTCAATTAAAATAAATAAATAAATAAATATGAAACTTGAAAATTAACATCACCGGGTAATATTTGAAGAGATTCGTCAATAAGACTGACTAATAAAATCAAATTAATCAGTAAAGATAAATGAACGTTAAATAAAAACAGATTGAAAGAACAAGAAAAATTTAGAATGATTACAAATAGTAAATACATATTAAAATTTTAATGAGTCTACTGGTATTTATTATTTTGTAATTATTTGAAAACCTCCCGTTCTATGCAAAAAGAATAGAAGGAATTATAAAGCTAAAGTATTCCCATAATTCCGTTTGTTCGAAAAAACAAAGATAGTCCACTCCATTAGATGAATGCTTTCGTGGATTGCAAAGAACAAGCACCCTCTATTCTCAAACTCTTGTTTGTTTTGGCTGCGCAAGAAGAATGAGCACGTGACCTACATAATACTCCCAAGAAAATAGTTAGGAAAGAATTTCCAGAATTTTGTAAAGCCAAAACCAACATAGATTAAAAAAGGGAACGTTTCTTTCATTGAGTTAGTTTTTCTTTACATTTAGCATCTTCGTTAGATAAATTGACAGCAGAATTTTCAGAATAATAAATGTACTTATAATGTACAAGAAATACAGGGTGACCCAACAAGACCATGAAAGCTCTACAAACTTAATTCTTCAAAAAAATGTCGGAAGAACCATACCTCTACAATTCATAATTATCGAGAAAAATGTGATAAAAAGTATAAATGTCATGACCGGTGAACGAAAAAAACCTTTATTGTAAGTATGAACATAGATTTTTGCATATTTTTAGATACAATGAGGCTCAGTTCTCAACCATAAAAATCAAGCAGTACATGTGTGTGACGTTTAATGACTGAATGCTCACGGTGCATCAACCTGGATTCCACAGAATTACACGCAGTGTGGAAGGGAAATAAGAAATTACTTTTTATAGTAACTACGCCTTTTATGAAGGAACGAAGGAACTTTACGAAGAAAATGGCACAGGTTATGAACCATTTCCTTCAGACGAACTCATAGGAAGAAACGCAAAGGTGTCAGATCTGATGATCGTGACGGTCATGAAACCGGATACCCCCTGTCCAACCAAAGCGGCCCGTGTTCATGTGCTCAATAGTTTCTTTTCTCAGACCGGATGTAAGGATGCCGATTTCTTTTTACAATTTACTATTTCAAAAACTATGGGTGGTAGACATATAGTTCTTCCGAATTTTTTACGTACTCCAAACGATGAATCTGATTGTGCACAGTTTTGTTCTGCCCTGATTGGACATCCTGTATGTGTATCAGCATATTTCTACCTATCGCCCCTGTTTAGGGATGCTCAAAGTTTCATCATTTTCTCTGTTAGTTGCAAAAATGTGAATCGGATTGAATGTAAATTCAACGAAATAAATTACCATGAACAAGATTGTAAAATTTTCATTTTTAATCCTTATTTTTTTAATGAAATTATCCTAAGTTTAAGGCCCAAAATAGACCTAGCTGAGTCTGCTAAAACAAACAACTTCAAGCGCTCGCAAAGCTTGTGATGATATCCACTGGAGACACTGTTATTGGCATTATTATTTGATTTATTTATTTATAAAAGCAAACATCATTATTTTTCAATTACTATTATTCGAAAAATTATTTAAGATTGATTAAAATTCAAAGAAATTTGTTTCAATCATTTACAAAAACAGCATATTGCTATTTTTTTTACCTCATTCAAGTAAGACATTTTTTTCTAGATGCTCTAACAAATAAATATAAAAGCTGGCAAATGTATTTATGCTTAAAACTTTTATAAATATCTCATTTTGGCTTAAAATATATCATTTGTGAATGTAATTATGAAATCAGGACATGGGGAGGATAATTTCGTTTATTATTTAATAACGAATATTCTGTACAATATTCTGTACAATAATTCTGTACAATTTACTACTTTTTTTTCTGAGAAACCATAAGATTATTCTCCACAAATTTTGATAAGCACCATCAAGTTTATAAAATATTGCTTCAAAAAAGACATTTTAAAGCTCATTTATACGTTGTTTGAAATTATTATGGAAAAAAAAATCTCAAATGAGTATTTCACATTTTTGCTCGCAAGTTTTAAAACAAATAGCCTTATTCGTCTGTCAACATTTTTTTAAATTAAAAGTTTTCAGATATTCATTAACTTTGTAATTTTTATGTAATCTTTGGTTAATCTTCAGAATTAAAAAATGAATTAAATAAATACATGATAATAAAAATTTTGTGTCTTAGTACATGCAGTTTGCAGGTATTAATTCCAAACTGACAAAGGACTTTTGTGAAACTAATTTTACCTTGAAATTTTGCCTTTCTTTTTTGAACTATACGCATGGCTTTAGTATAAATTATTTGACTTAATACAATGATTATAACGTGCATTTTTGCAAAAATCATTTGTATTAATACACTAAGTAAAATTGTACATACTTTATTAACGTTTCTTTGCTTCTGAGGAGTGTTTGACATTTAGCTCACCAATGCTTATTAATGTAAACAGTCTTTGGTTTATTAGTAAAAAAAAAATTCTTTTGTTTTTCCCGATATACACTGCTCAAAACAGTTGAAGGATATTGAGGTTATGCGTGCATCTTAAGGCTGGGCAATTGTTTAAACGATTGATATGTAATCGACAGACGTGGTGGTGTATATAAGAAAAAAAGACACATGCTTAGCATAAAATAATACATTTTACTGAGCATTTGGGTACAAAAGAAAAAAAAAGCACAATTTGTGTATGTGAGAAAAAGCTAATAAAAAAAAGGTTTTTCCTTGAAAGAAAATGTTTTTAATTGGGGGTATGATTTTCTCGGACTGCCAACAACGTTGAACATCTTTGAGGCATGTAGTCAATGAGGCTATTAATTAGGGGCTGGGGTATTCTGTCCCACTCCTCAGAAGAGCTATTTCCAGACTGTAGATGGGGGTGGTAGGCGGCTAGCAGCTCGTCTCCCTAAATTGCCCCAAACATGTTCTATTAGGTTCATGTCCGGTTAATACGCTGGCCATTCCATTCTTCCCATTCCTTCCTCGAAAAGGAAGTCACCTACCAAGCGTGCACGATGTGGCCGCAGTTGTTGTCCATTAGCATAAAGTTATCTCCAATTGCTGCAGCGTAAGGGACTACAATAGGTCTGAGAATCTCATCTCTATCACGACGACAGGTAAGAGCTCCATTCCAAATGAAGTGGAGATCGGTGCGCCCATCAATGGAGATACCAGCATAAACCATCACTCCCCACCGCCAAATCTGACATTTTCCAGCACGAACGCAAGGGTGTTTCTAGTGCCACGTTCCCTCCAGATAAAAGTACGTCTATTATCAGGACGTACTTTTATGAATAGAAAAGCGGGACTTGCCAGAGAAAAGAATATTGCGCCATTCGTTTCTCGTCCAGTTGACATGCTCTGTTGGCCACTCTCCGAGGGCCCTACGATGCCTTGCTCTTAACCTAACACATACCATTGGTCGGCGAGTATACAGACCTGCAGCGTGGAGACGGCTTCGGACAGTTTGGGTTGAAAATCTTATTCCAATAGCCGAATGAAGTTGTTTTTGAAGTTGAGTGGCATTCCTATTGCGGTGTGTGCTAGCCGCCAGCGTTAAATATCGATCTTCATTGGGAGTTTTTGCAAATCTACGAGTTTGCCCTGGTCTTCGTCTTACATTTCCAGTCTCTATCAAACGGTTCCAGATCATTGATATCACATTTCGTGTGACTCCAATGGCTTCTGCTCTTTCTAACCGACCAACTTTCCAAGCTTCTGATTCAGTTAAAATCCTTCGTTGAGCCATCGCACTCATCAAAACAAAGCACTTATGGAATGCAAACATTCTTTTCCACTTTATCTTTTATTAAGTTGAAGGCCGAATTTCCTAATACCTACTAGCTATTTGCCGGTAGGTGTTCGGCCTTAGGCCGAATGAAATTCGGCCCTAAGAATAAAGCGTCGGCATAATACTAAAGCGTCGTTTTTGACGTCAAACTAAAAATTTGCATACACCGAAGTTTGAAAATGTGAAAAATTTGCATTTTTGACTGTTTTCCATTTTCTGAAAAAAAAATTCTCTTACACCGTTGTTTTATATAAAGCTTACTATATCCTTCAATTGTTTTGTGCAGTGTATTTGCTTTATATACTAAAAATGACAATTGCAGAATTAACATTTTCTTTAATTTCAGTATCTTGAAAGAGAAAATGCAAGGCAATCTGTTACATTAATGCTTCTGTACATTGCTTTATTTTTTTCTTCTTCTCATCTTTATTAATAAGTTCTCGTTTCATTTTGCAAAACAAGAAAGAATGACACGTGACCGAAATATCGCCGAAAGAAAGAGAATCAGAAAAGATTTCAAGATATTTACATAAAAGTAACTAGCAGTCAAATAAAATAGAAAGAATTGTTTGTTAGAAAACAGCCAAAATTCTTACATTTTTTCCATGACAAGATAACTGCACTTTGAAGAGAGTCTGCATTCTTTAAAACTTCAACGTTTCCTGTAAAACTTCTTTCAAATGCAAAGCCGCAAGTATTGGAATTTTACAAAATAGCAGCTTAAAACCTGTTTAGTTATCTCAACCGTCCTTGATTGTGAGTTTTCACTTTTTTTGTCGCTTTCCAGCATTGCTCCCCTGCCCGGAAGAAGGCAATAGCTAGCAAGTCTGAGTAACAGTTTTATTCCAGCCGGTAGACGCTGAAGCGAGGTACGTGGTGCTACTGCTGCTTAGCCAGATATTTATGTGACAGTGATAGGAGAGATCGACAACCCGCCCAGCTACTCTACCAATCAAGTCAAGAAAGAGTGACACGTGACCAAAAGAAAGAGAAGCAGAAGGGATTTCAAGATATTTGCATAAAAGTTAAATTAGCAGTCAAATAGCATAGAGAGAAGTTTTTGCTAGAAAAACAGCGCAAATATTACGATAGTAAAGCCCCAGCCCCAGTTCGATGTGCAGACTGTTATCTATGAACCTACTTGTGTCAACGACTAGTTGGAAAGATAATTTAATAGCCAAGCTCTTAAATAATTTAAAAGTGTAAATTCTTCAATCAAAAAATAGTGAAATAGCATTATACTAAAAATTGGCTTCCAAATTTAACGTAAATATCATATAATGTGGAACCTGCGTAAGTGAACCCATTGGTAAAGAGACCACCTGTCTATATTGACCACCGTTGTAAAATTTCGCTTTATAACTACTACATTTTACCAGCTCTGCGAAGTGACCACCTTTATAAGATGACCGGTTTTATTCTTCTAGAGGGTGGTCAACAGGTTCCACTGTATTTTTTTACAATTGATTTACATCGTAAAAGTGCAAAATTGGTCAATTATTCTTCATCTATTTATGATATTTGACGTTCCAACACATGCACATCTGCTTCAATAAAAACTTTTATTTAATTCAAAGACCTAACGAAAATAATTAAGAACTCTGTAAAATAACACACATTAGAAAAATTACGATCGTTTCTGTTGGTATAAAACAGCCATTCATCTAGAGCTACAAATGATTGCACCATTCAAAAACAGCCGAGAAATTACAATCTCGCGCAATTTGTTACATTGTATCTTAAAGAAAAGAAACATTCTTTACTCCAATGTCGTGATAACAAATGCAACTCTTTGTGCTTTAACATAGCTTTTGCGTACTCCTAAAATTCTACTTCTTTCGACAGAATAGGAAAAAGTGACACGTGACCAACATAACACTGTTGTGGAAAGGATTTCAAGAATTTGTATAAAAATAAAATTAGCAGTCGAGTAGCAGAGAACGAATTGTTTCCTTCATCTCGTGATTTCTTCTGTACATATGTGTGAGAATTTATTTATTTTATTCTTTTTTTCTAAAGCAGTTTCTTCTCCATAAATAAATAGCTGTTCTCATAGGTACTCATGAAATATTTTTTATAGAATATGTTTCAGAAAAGAAGGCTTGTTATAAATTTAACACAACTAGAAAACATCAGAAAACACGGATTCATGTGCGTTTCCATTCTTGTTTTATATTGTACGGAAAATAATAAATTTTTACGTTGAAAAATACTACTCTTGTGAGTACTACTAACACAAATTCGTACCCGTCTAAATATAACTAAAAAACTAATGAAAACGTCTAAAAACCTTTAATTTAATCATTTTTAACTAAAATGGTAAAATAAAACGCGGTTAAGTCAAGTTTCAGGAAAAAGTCATGTAAGTTATTTCCAAAATTTGTACCACGATTTTTTTTTTACGGCAAGTACTTGTAGGTCAGATGTTATAACACATTTTCGACAACTTACGATAAAATTTGTCAAAAAAATAGAATGTCTTATTTACTTGTGATTACATGTTTTATTGTTTTATCCCTAAACTGTATTTATTTGGCTAACACGATTTTTATTTTCAGCGGATTATTAAAAAAGTATATCAGAGTAATTTATCTACAAAAATATTGTATATATATAAATATATATAGCCATGATAACTAAAAACCAAATTTATCGATTATTTTCCAGCTGCCATGTTGAATTCAGTCGTCTCATGCTAACCTTAGAAAAAGAAGACATACCTCATGGGCAATCAGGGAATATTATAGCATTTTAAAAAAAGGTCACTTTTTAAAATGCTTTATAAAGTTTAAATATCTCTATTTTTCTTTTGGATAGTGTAAATAATAATACAGTAACTCTTTTTTAACATTTTGTAGCTACGCGGTTCTATACTCTTTTAAAATACAAACTGAAATACTTCAAAGCTTTTAATGTACACCCTGGAAAAAAAAGATAGTCTAGAATCTGCGTAAGTCAAATAACTGATATCATAACACTTCTTTGGGTGATATTTTTAAAATATTTTGACAAAAGACTAGCAAGTGGAATAAACATCCTCCCCCCCCCGCAATAGCTTTAAGCTGACAGTAAGTTTTATTCAATATTCTTTGTTATTTGGCATGCATAAGAAATGTTTGTGTTTTCAACATATATTTCTTTTCTGTTTGGAAAAAATATTATGCAAAAATACAATGATATTATCTCAATAGATATGCCCCTTGTTCGTCAATTATGATAAAAATTATTTAATCTTAAAAAGTTGAATTTTGTATTTAGAAGAAATATCCAAATATTGTCATTCGAAAAATTCTTAATGTAACTTAAAGTTGGATTTTCTATAGAAAAAATACATTATTAGATAAAGGGAAAAAATATCAGAGAATTGTTTGTTTGAGTTCTGGTATAGTTTTCATGAAATTTTTAAAGTGTGATCACTTACAAGATTTTTCCAAATTTGCTTTGCCACAAAATTTTTAACTCTGCTTTATATAATACTAGCTGCGTGCCCGTTCTTCGCACGGTAGGAAACGAAAATTTTCCTTACATGTGTAATTCGAAATTATTCGTGATGTGGAATTTAAAAAAAAAAAAAGAGCAAAATTATTTGACTCTTAATGTAAAGTTTGTGTCATGAGTACTAACCTGATCATTGCAGTATAATGACTCAAAAAACTACGTCAGTGTCATTCACTATTAAAAAAGTGGAAAGCTTAATGGTTTGCAGAGAACTCCTGGCTTTCAAAATGTCTTATTTCTACATCATACTGTTTTTTAGGCTCAAGTTGTAGCATTAAATACCTAAGACACTACATGAAATGGAGCACCATTTATTTCTTTCCGAAAATGTACCATATAAGGAAAGTATTGCAATCATGAAAAAAATTCGACTTCGAGATTTTGGTGTATTTACACGTTTTGAGGTCTTCTGAATTCATCTATGCTATTTTCAAGAGATGTTTTTAAAATAGCTGTGCACCGGCTCTTCGTACGGGAAGAAGGGAATATTTTACTACTAAAATCATATCTGCATGTGACAAAACAGAATTTCATTTTTAAAAAAGTTCAAGTAATCCCCTCTGTTGAAATGACTGCGGGATATATTAACGCAAATTAGAATTACTTTTCGTTTAGTTGGTTGTAAGACAACCGTTGAAAAAGGATAAACACTTTTAATTTCATGAAATATTTATTAACGTGGTACATTGCGATTTATTCATACTATCTTTACAAATCTAATAATACTACCTATTACGTACATTAATACTATCTATACTCGCTTCTCCCTCTTCAAGGCTCCCTTAAAAGAAACAGCTTAGATTATTTGGCCTCAATGGGATCTTTTGATTCTGTGGCGATTCTTTGCAATTTACGCATTAGCATAAATAATAATCATTTCACATAATGGTTGCCATTAAGGAAACTCTCCATATATATTTAATTTATACATAGTTTTATAAGATTAGCGTATTTAGCGCCGTAAACCATTTCATCTTACTGTGGGGAGAAAATATCCAAGGGGTGCCATTTTAAATATCCAATAGCGATATCTTTTATATCCTCCATAGTCCTGTCTCCTGAAAAACATCAAACTGTGTAATCTCGAGGAGCTACTTATTCCCATTTTAATTGTGACAGGGCGTTAGAGTTGCAGAATTTACAAATTTCACACATTTTTTTTTTATTTATGACGTCACTGTTTGACTGCCGTAAAGGATACCCCGGTAGATTAATTTCGGAGTTACTTTCGATATTTCGCATAATTGTTTTCAAACGGTATCATTAAAACTTTGCGTGACCTTTATGGAGGAACGTAATTCAACGTTAAAATAAAACTATACTCGCAACCTGCATGCGTATGTTAGGCAACGCCTGCGCTAAATTAAATGCCAAAAATAAAAATAATAAATAGAAAAATTTTAATATATCGTGCTTTGAAACGAACTTTGTAACTTTTAAAATGAACATTTTCAGCGCCGTGAAAACATTTCAATTTTTAAATAAGCACCGGATTAAAATACCACTTCTAATAATAATAATCGTGAATTTCTTAGTTTATTTCTACAGTAAATTTTAATCAAAATATCGTCTCCCTGTGTTGAAAATAGAGCTGGAATAAATGAGTTAAAATTATGGCGTAATTTTTAGGTATCTTAAAGCATTTGACGTCATAGATCCTAACTTGCGAATTGAAATTCTGATATCCCATTTAAAAACTCGATTGGTTGAAAAAACCCTTTTTTCTAATCCTTTCTGTGGCAACAGCCGAACATAAATTCTCGTGCCGTGATCGCAATGTAATGAATGGCGTAAGATCGCGTTGATGCTATTAAATTCTAAACATTAGGCTGCATTAAAATTCGTAAAAAATCATCTAATTTACATAATTTTTTCGTTTTTATTTTAAAAGAGGGAGAAAAGAATGTTTCACGATTTGTCAAAATATCTAAAAGTTATGACGGATAGAATTCAAGATGCGACAGTTTTAAAATTATTTTACGAAAAAAAATCGCGAAGCAGATGTTTAGTAAAAAAATTCCTAAAAATCGGTAAATCAGGTTAAGTATTCAGAACAAACTGTTTTTAAAAGAAAATTTTCTCCTCTATCCGATGATACAAATGCCGTTTTGCTGCGAGCGTAATTTCCGCCGCTTTTACGAATTAGGTGAGAAAAAACGCCAAAAATCGCATAAAACATAAAATAAAAAAAAATCTAGGTCGAATTTTGAAAAAATCGCTTCGAGGTGCACAACTACATATATACATCTTCCCGAATACCAAATTTGGTGTTTCTAGGTGTAGCCGTTTGTTCGTAACGCTGCAGACAGACACACACACCCACACACACACACACACACACACACACACACAGACACCTTCTTTTATAATAAGTAGAGATAATAAAGTAGACGCACTATGAAATTTTAAACGTTTATTTCAAACATCTCTCAGATTGCGATTGGTTAAGTTTTAGAAAATAGCAATTACGTCCATTATATATTACATCCATTTCCAATCCCCATATCGAAGGATCAGCATTTGCAGCATATTTGCAGCATTTTCACTCAAAATTAAGTATTTCTAAATTAGTTTAAAGAAAATTTCTGGTTAATATAAAATTCTATGTGTATTTCCATAAGGCGGATTAAACAGATATTATATTAACCAATTAGTATAACAATTCCTATCTTCAAATGGAAAGTAAATAGGTAACAAGTTTAAATTCATAAAACATAGAGTTGTCCGAAAAACGCATGCTAATTTTTCGGACTATCAGAATATAATGTATACATTTTGTACGAAACCTTCCCATTTCTACGTTCACATTAAAGGTCCACAAAGAAGAATTGAGAAACGTTTTAATTGTATACCACACTTTAATATATTTTTGAAGTTTCCAGAAAGTATAATCTTTTCTCCTTCTTTTAATATTTTTATTTGAGCAGGCATACAAGCATTTAACCCACTTGAACACTTTCATGAAATTGGGTGGAAAGGATGTTAAAATTGTGTTTGAAAATAAAATTAACAAATGCATAAAGGAAAGCAAATTGTTTCTTCCAAGAGGAGAGTTTTTTTAGTTTTTCCCCTTTTTTACATACATATGCATTAGAAATAAAAATATTTTCGGAGTTTTAGTTCTTCTAACTGCAGATGTGGCTACTTGATTTATGAATAAAAGGTTGACAGAGACAAAAGACAATTACAAAAAGTGTGTTATTTCAAACAGCAATTTGAATGGAAATTAAATGTAACTAGAAATAATAAAAAAAGAAAGTCATGCATAATGTTAGGTAATTTTTTTATCAATACTATTGTATTTCGTTTCCAACTTTCAGTTTGCAAGTAAGTGGCTCATGTAACTAATAAGTAGTTCGTCAGCTTTTCTTGTTTTTGAAATAAAAGTGCTCTATTTTTCTAATTATTTTTTTCCTTCTAGTTTTGCATAGAATACTTTAGATTTTATAACACATATTTTATGGTAGGTAATTTAGTAATAAATCTGCAAAAAGTAATCGCATAGAACATTCAAACTCCCAATTTCATCGGCATAGTTTAAAATCTACGACGAGCAGGCTCTAGATATCATAAAAACAAGAAAACTTCGAAATAAGTTTAGTATGGCGTACACAATGAACATAATTTTTCATTGTTTATTTTACATTTTTTATTATGGCATAGTTACTCATCAGCAAAAAAGTTCGAGTTCTCATTTTTAAAATTCCAGAACTCTACACTAAGCTGTGACGTCACACAGCTTACTAGCACATTCGATTTTTCTACAGTTTTATGCAACATTTGAAGAAATAAAGCGCAACTGTTTTTTTTTTTTTTTCAATCGTGTGATATTATTTTATGTTATTTTAAAGACAGGATACGAAATTATTTAAGTTCAAAATGTTGTAAGTTATTTATCGAATAAAATTTTATTATTTAGTTCGGGGCTCTAAGGTAATATACAATTAATCTCCACAAAACTCTCATTTCATACGCAGTACACAACTTTTCCCGCGTAATTTCTTAAAAAGTGACAAACTACTGGGTACTACAATGGGTACTGGGAAAAAGTGACTGGGTACTACAATGAACTCAAAGCATAATCTACATATTAAAAATATTGTATCAGGTTGTAACGAAAGTTTTCCGCCATATCTGCTTGAAAAACTCACTTCTAACTCCTTAGATAACTGTTTTTGAACTTTCGGTACCAAACCTGCACAGTGTCACATGATACAACAATAGTACTTAAAGCTGTACTCATAATTCGTTGATATTATGTAGCTGACTTTTTGCAACACAACTGGAAGTAAATGATGGTTCTAATCCTCTAGAGTGATAGTTCCATTTGAGACACCTTATACTTAATGATAACTATATTTTCTACAGATTTCACAACACAGTGTTATAAAGTAAACCTCTTTCTTTCAAATGCCAAAAATCGTTTGACAAAATACGCCAACGAGAACTGTGTGCTGACGAAGTTTGCGGTGGCGGGAAACTTTCGTTACAACCTAATATTTTGTGAATAATCTTCTAATAAATTTTCCAAAATGATGGCAGCACGCTTTAATCGACTATCAATTCAAGATAAGTGGATAATATAAACTGAAAAATAAATTATTCAAAAAAAGGTATGAAAAAAGACTGCATTAAGAAAAACGACTTCTCGTTTTTTTTTTTTTGTAGTGACAATTTAAAAATTTTCATACGAACTCCGTACAAAAATTTTCTTATTAGCAAACTGTTCCCCGTACCTGATGAGATTATGTACAAAATTTCAGCCTTTGAACATAAAACTTCTCAGACATATCTTTAAAAAAATATCTTTAGAGGCTATACATGAGTTTGATTGGTAACTTTTGTTGCTAATGTCAAAGAAATTGTTTTCTTTTGCAATTTCTGCATGATATCTGAAGTGCAATCATGCAAAGTAATTTTTCCTTTCCAGAGCCTTTGAAACGTGGTTTAAGTTAGAAGGTTATCTCCATACGTCTGACACATTTTAGGATTAAATTGCCAAATTTTATACAGTAACTCATTATTGGAAGGGACACATTTTACCAGTTATAATTTTGTTTATTCACGGATCGTAGACTAAATTAAGTTATGCCATTTTTTGAAAATTAACAAGAGGGATTTTTTCTTAATGTAGTCTTCTTTCCTACCTTATTTAGAACATTTTTTCAATTTATATTCAGGTTTAGTACAGGTCCTTAATTTGCTAAAATTCAGAATTTTTGAAATATTGTCCTAAAATTGCCTACCATTTAAGATAATCGAGAAAATGTCTTTATTTTATTAAAAAAAAACAGGACCGCTTTTAAAATATTAAACCCTTATATGACAATATTTGAAAAGTTCTGATTTTAGCGAATCCGGGATCTGTACGAACTCTGTCTATTTTCCTCTTATCTCTAACCAATTATGTATTAAAATGTGTTAAAATATTTTTGGGACACTCTGCATACGATGCCTAAAGGGAGTAACAAATTATTTAATTATGTTGTCTATGAGAAAAAAAAAACAGGTTGGTAATTCACTTTATCAGATTACTTGCTTTGTACATTGCACACATGCACACAAAAAGTGCTTCTTCCTTTCTCAAAGTTTTATTCTTTCCCAAAGAAAGGAAAGAGAACACGTGACCACCATAATACGATTAAGAAAATAGGTGGAAATGGTGTCAAGAGTTGTATACATCTTAAACTAGCAGTTGGGTGGCTGCGAGCGACTTGTTTCTTTTTTGGAAAAAAAAAAGGATTTTACATTTATGCAAGAGGAATTTTATATTATCTGATTACTTACTTTTATGTACTTTCCGCAGCTTAAGCGCTTTATTCAAGAATAAGTTATGAATTATACACAAAAAAATGTCCATTTTGACCAGTTTCTCCTTCTATGGACAGAAATTCATTAAAGCGTATTTTTAGAGATATTAAGTTATTTCAAACGACTCAGAAGTGATATACGTTGTTAAAGGTTGCAAAATGAATCTCTGCATCAAAAATAGTGTGTTTATCATTTATAGTTCTCCTACAAGAACACTCAAAATATTCCTACACATTATGGTCAATGGTAGTTTTAGAGACATTTATCCATTTCTCAAGCACAATACTATCCTACCATATTGTTAGGTAATAGTCCGATGAAGGTCATGTGCCTCGCTCAAAAACTGCGTCAAATGCCACCAAGCTTCGCAACTTATGGTGTACAGATGGTGGTAGAAAAAGAATTTTGCTTGTAAATTTCAGTGAATTGTGTATAGCGGATTGTTTGTCAAATTTTTATCACCAATAGTGCATGTCTTGTCCTGTCAATGTGACTGATTACTGGATATTTTTTTACACACTCTGCTTTTAAGCTTACAAATCCGGAAAATAAGCCTTTCAGCAACAATAAACATGTGGAGATCTTTTTTTTTTACATACAACTTAAATATAAAACTACAAGATAGATATTTTTAAATTTACTTTAGATTAAGTAAGTACCACAAACATTTATTATAAACATAAAATACAAATATTTACGTGATAATTTGTATTAAAAATATTAAGTATAACGTAACACTAAGCATAAATAATGTACTACTGAAATATACTATTTGACATGACATTAAATATAAAATCTTTATATAAAATAAATTAAAATACACTGCCCTCCAAAAGTTAAGGTACAACCTGTTATTAGTGATTAATATGGAAACGAATGAACATAGAAGCAAAAAATTTGGACTAACGGAACACTAAATAATTCTTTATTGAGTACGACATAGAAATTTACATAAATTCAACAAAAACATGGTGTAAAAGCAAAAGAACATTTTTGGTAGAAAAATCCACTTTTGGAGAAAACAGTTTATCAAAGCTTTTTGTGGAAACATGTGGTGGAAACATTACAAAAATGAGTTCTAATAAGGAATGTGTCCACCCCTAACTTCAATGCACTGGCGGCGTCGATTCTCCATGCTGCTAATTAAGTTTTCGGACAACTCAATAGGGAGCGAAGACCACGCACGGATTAGTCCTTGTTCCAGCTCATGCAACGATCTTGGAGGAGGACTTGCAGCAGCCACTTGTCTGCCAAGGTAGTCCCAAACATGTTCTATCGGATTGAGGTCTGGAGATTGAGCTGGACATTATATTCGCTCCAAACTTTGACTCTCAAGATAATCCTCAACAAGCACAGCTCGGTGAGGTCGGGCATTATCATCCATCAGAATGAAATCATTGCCAATTGCACCGGCATATGGGCGAGCACATGGATCTAGGATCTCATCCCAATATCTCACACCGATCAGAGTTCTTCTCTGGAACACATGCAGGTCTGTGTGACCACCGAGTGAGAGCCCTGCCCAAAGCCATATTCCGTCACCTCGGTAATTGTGTCTTTACAGATTCGGATTGATGATATCTCTTGCTTTGTTCCCTCCAGATCAACAGACGTCCTGAATCGTTCTCCAGTGTGAATCTGGACTCGCCTGTAAAGAGTACAGAAGCTCATCGCTGTCTGGTCCAGGGAACGTGCTCTCTTGATCAAGATAAGTTAAACCCTCTCTGTTGTCCGTTGAGGTGGACACACACAACTGGTCATCTTGCACACAGACCTGCATTGTGAAGACGTATTCGCACCGTACCAGCGGATATTCTTTTCACTGATGCTACAGAGTGGTCTGCAACAAGTTGAGGCACAGAAATGCTTCTTCTTCTTCGGGCCAAAAGAGCTATAAAGGGGTCTTCTGCAGGTGTTGTAGCTCGTGGTCGTCCTGGAACATGTCTTCTGGACACAGAAGCTTCGGTTTGATATTAATTCCAGAGACGGTGGACCACACTGCGAGACAGATTAAGACGCCTAGCAGCATCAGCCTGTGACAACCCCATTTCCATTCATCCGACCGCCCACCACCTTAAATAATGGGGCAAACGACTTCTCTCAGACATTGCGGACATCCCTACTGCCTATAGTCAACGAATCTGCTGACAAAAGTTGTAAATTAACAAAAGTTACACGCGTAATGACGGAAGCCTGATATTTGCATATTTTTTTCTCACTCATATATGCATGTTCTTTTCTATTAAAAGAAAGTGGTAGCTATCATTTTTGCATGAATTTGCGTTCATTTTTATCATTTATATAAACTATAAATTTGATTGTTAGTGTCATTTTTTTATGGTGAGCTTCAAAAAGCATGTTGTTCCTGAACTTTTGGAGGCCAGTGTAAAAGAAACTAACAGAGCGAAAATAGAAATGAATAAAAGTTATGACATAAGATAGTTTCATTCTGAGTCAAAATGTAGAAAAAAATGAAATAATTAAATAAGACTTTTTGTATGGTTTAATGGTTATTTCTATGTGCTTTATCTCAACTGTTGCCCAAACAAACAAAATAGTAAGCAAAATCACTAAGTTTCAAAATAAGTTTCATTAACTTCCAATAAACATTATTTAAGTATTGAACAATTTGAAATCAAGAATATACAGTAGACCCCCTAACACAGCAGATATGTCCCGAAATATATGAACCCATGTTGTACGAGCCATGAACGTGATCAACATCAACAGTGCTAACAGGAAATTCAGAAACTTCTGTCTCATTCTTTTACCGTATTGTACGAATCAATTTTAGCATGTAATTGGTTAAACGATCGCAATTTTCAGTCTGTGTTATACGAATCCCTCTTATATGGACGCGTGTTATAGGTTCTCTACTGTATTAGTCCAAATATTTTCGCGAACATATTGCTTTTTAAATAAAATACAACGTAAGCGATCATCAAACCAATGCGTTTTGCAATTACTCTGCGTAAAAAAAGAAGGGAAGAAATAGCGGATTCCATTATATTAACTGTGTTACATTTTGAGTCTTAGCACCTTTTCTTGGGGAAAAGGAAAAGAAGCACGTGACCAGCGTAACGCGATTACGTGAAAAGAGATCTGGAGTGTTTTGTATATATATAAAGGTGTATGCGTGGAACGCAGAAACAAACAAACAAAAAAAATATTGGCAAGAAGAGGGGAAACCAAACTGTTTTCTTGTTAAAGAAACAAATTCTCATACATATGCAAGAACAATCGGCATAAGGGAAATTGTTTTCGCAAAGCAATGCTTTTTACTTGGGCGAAAGATCTACGATTCACTCAAAAGGTAAAAAATGAGCAGCATGTTTGAAAAATGGTATTTGTGGAAGCACTTTCTATGTTAATTATTAGAAACGTTTATTTATTTATTTATTTTTTGTCGTGTAATGCAGTTATAAGTTACAGTTTCTTTGGTTTTGGGGAAGACCAAAAATACAAAAAGACGGCAGGAAGCGTTTATCAAGTGAAGTAACTCATATTTTCTTGCTGCACTGATTTAAGTAAGGAGAAAATTTAGAACTTGGTATTAGAAAAATGGAGAGGGTTAAATGCTCAGGTCTCAGACGAGGAGAAGGATCATATGTTTTTCTTATATTATATTTATATTCAACTAGCCGCATTGACCGGCGGAGCCCGTGCAACGGAGGAGAGATTGACCTTAAATATGGATTGAAAAGGGAAGGAATGTGAATCCTCTCGCTGCAATGATAAAAAAATGACATTGGACTTCCCACTGCAATGTAAAAAAGAAGTGGATGCAGGACTTCCCACTGCAATGAAAATAAATAAATAAATAAATAAATGGCGAACCTCGCGTATAGAATCCGTGTGTGTGGTAGGGACGGGGATTAGTACATACGGCCTCCTTCTAATCCCTTCTCTCTCTCTTTTCCACCCTCCCTCCTCCTTGTCCTCCTCCAACCGAAGCGCGCTCATGCCTGTCGTCAGAAGAAAAATTGTCCCTGCTACGATCTTTCCGGAATAGAGAATTTTCACTCGAGATTGTCTGAGAAAAAAGCCATATTAAAAATCTAATTAATATTTCTGCATGGTTGAAAATTTAAAAGAGGCCGAAATAAATGTTTTATCAGTGGTAAAAAGATGGAACATTTTTGCACCCTCCCTCCTCCTTTTCCTCCACTAATATGAAGTTGTTTCCTAACAATATAGTTTTCGGACTAAAATTTAGCTCGTGATAATGCAAAATGTGCGAAAAATGGCCCAAAACTGAGCAAAACAAAAAAATAATTGAAAAACTAAAAATCGGATTGATTTTTTTTTTCAGCAGTAGCTTCTCTCTCTCTTCCTTTTTTGTCAGTGTGCGAAACTTGGTCTAGATCTGACGAACGGTCGAGGCGCCAATAGCGAACAGGCAAACAAACAGACAAGAAAGCTATTTTATATATTCAAATTTTACAATTATGAAATACACGAAGAATTTCTTTTTTTTTTTAAACTCCTAAACAAATTTAAACACAGCGTGCCTTTAACTGAGCTCTATCTAATTTTTATCACGAAAAAATGTTGCTATATGAATTTAATTTGAGAAATTATTTTGCAAAATTGTGTTTTCAGAGTTGCTTTCATTAAATTTCAGTGTTATCATCAATCAATAGTAGTCAATCCGCACATCTAATAGAAAGGAAATTTAAGAGACTGTTACTTGAGGGTAAGCCTTCGAGGCTGTGATTAAAACATTGGATCTCTCGCGATTACGGTTAAAATGAAAATTATAGAATTCGAACTCCATCTTTTTTTCTAAGATTATTTGTCAGCACATTGAAAAACCCTAAATGGCGTTGTAACGACTCTCGTATAACGAAAACTAGAAGCTTAAATTATCCGCGAAGAATTGTAATTTAACGGATCAATTATAACACTGTGGAAATACATATCGGTAGAGTTTTCATGACTATCCTGTGCATAGTTTAGAATTTTGGAGTTACAGGGTAAAGGCATCAATTGTTGACATTGCCCAATTATTGACAGTTGTTCCTTCCAAAGTTGTAAAATAAGCGTTTGCGGCCACTTATGAATTCAGACTTAGCACTCAGTCAAAGGTCAACTAATCAGCTACAAATTCCAGCCGTGATAAAGTCAATTTGACTGACAAAACTCTTGGGAAGGTAGAGTTTCCTATCAATGCCTTGCAGCGGTTCATAAACTAAAGGTTTTGCTTAAGAGGTAGGTCTCGATTTCGCCTCTAATAACCATTTAACTTCATATTTCATTGCTTCCATTTTTTTAGGTCTACTTTGTTGCTACTTTTACTTAATGAGAATATAGTTCCCAAAAGTAAATTTTCAGTTAAGCAACTTTTTTTAGGGGTGACAATAATTAGTGCTTCAAAACAGTCAATTTACTCAATTATCAACACACGTGTCAATAATTGTGATTTTCACATAAATATGTTCAATGATAATATGTTCAATGACATTATTAAGATTGTTTTTCTTTTATTCTTAACACAATTATGCTCCCCCCTTTTAAAAATAACGAAGGGATCCAATTCTTGAGAGGGGGGTGTCAGTAATAGGTTCACATTACAGCCAATAATTCCAAGGTTAAGAACCAATTATTGACAACTTAAATATTCAGATAGAGTCATTTTTTACCTAAGTAGATAGCATAATGAGAAATGCTAATAAGTATAAATTTAGGACTGAAGCAATATTCTGCATATTTGTGAATTAGACAAAACATAACTGATTTGTTCTCGTTTTGAGAACACACTTTACATGTGTGCATTTCTTCGCGTGTTGTGCAATACAAGTCTGCATGCGAATTTGTTCTCGATTTGAATAACACATTGCATTTTTGGATCTATTATCTTGTAACTTTTAAAGAAGACTTATTATGATTATTATTAAAGCAGAGCTTTTCTTATTAATGGCAGCTAATAATCAATAAGCTTGTGTTTTCCATTTCAAGGTTGGCTTTATCAAGTTTCATTTCTTTCCATTTTCTGGTTAGGAAAATGGCTCCAACAAGCTTTTCTTTTCAAAAAAGAAAGGTCCAGTTGAAAGAAAAGAAAAGTATGACGAGAAAAAAATATTAGCAGCACTCAGTATTGTGAAGAAGAGTGTTCCACTTGTAACGCTGTCGGGAATTATGGGCTACCTAACCCGTATTAATTTAGTTTACAGAGTAACCTGTAGTCCACAGTCAGTTGTAAGCCTAGACCTGTAAGCATTGCAGCAAAAGGAAAAACATTTTTGGGGACACGCTTTTTTTTAAAGCAAAGGAAATCTAAGAAAAATGTTCAATGGTGACGAAATAACTTTTTCCCTGAATTCTCAATGCAAAAAGTTTAGGCTGCTAGCGTATAAAGAATGTATACTTGTCTGTAAATAATGTGGAAAAAGAGTGCGTGAAGAAGATGTTGCTTAGATTATTTTTAAAATTATGAACATGCGTTGGGATGAATGATTCCAGATTCAGAACACTTAGTTGCAATAGAAGACGAAGACATTAAGATATTAAAACTGTTTATTTAAAAAATACTACAATGATGGCTAGTGGTGGCTCAGCAAAATAAAAATACTTCCTACAGCGACAATGAAAATAAGATGGAATAAATTAAACATTACGTAATCACAAAATTACACATTGGCGAGTGCAAACATTTGGATGAGAAAAATAACGCCTGGGATAATCCCGGAGCAACCACAAAACTTAATCCAATAAAATTAAAATAATGAAACCACGAACAAATAATTTTAAAGAAGAGCCAGGACAACAAAAATTAACGTATACCAGCACAATTCCAGTGAAGAGGAAATCAAAAAGTTTCGCTGCGATTGCTAACCGAATCTATTTTCAGTCCAGGTGGCGAGAAATAAACAGTAGAAACAATGAGAAGAAATAAACAGTAAGAATAATGCATACTGAAAAAAGTAAATACAGTAAGTAAATACAATAAAAGTAAGTGATAGAAAAAATGAGAACAGAAAAATAATTTAGAATACACGATTTTGAATTGATTGATTTTTTAGATAAAGAAAGTAGTTGAGAATTAATAAATTAATATGCGATCTACATCACAGAGTGCTTTACTGTACTTATTACAAATAGTGCCTGATATCACCCAAAGGGTTCCTGATGGTTGGAATCTGAAGATGAGAGGTTGACTTGTTCTACTTTTTACGAATACTTCGCCAAAATGTTCAAACCTATTTCGAAAGAAAGGTTCATTTGTGAAGAACAGTCAATTCCTTGAAAGGATCATCAGGATAACAGGATAAAACTCCGAGAGCAGCTCACTTTTCGGCTTTAAGCATTTTTTGCTCTCGGAGTGTTCTGCTGTCAAACGAAACCCCAGATCAGGGATCTGAGCCAGCCGAGCAACAACTTAAAATAAAAAATGTTAAAAATTTTTACATGTAAAAACATAACATGTTAAATTTTAATCAGGAACAATACATATTGCAGATTTCTATCTTTTCGATGTTTAGACAAAGATGAGATGTTTTGTGGTGGCAATTAATGAAGACCGTTTGGAAAGATTCAGCGAAGATTTCAATGAACAGGAGTTTATCAATGCTCCCAAGAAATCACGAACAGAATGACACCTATTGATATCTGCTTATGCAACTGAAAACATTAATCTCGATTCTCTGGAGAAACTAGTACCTCTGTCATATCGTGTCCTGAGCATAATAGTCCTTCCTGTTAATAATTACAAAACAGCTCGATTTGAACCAAAGTCAATAATTGATATAAATAACAGACATAACACATGCTCAGCATAATGCGTAGTGTAGTGTCTTCGGATCATAAAAATGACCCGAAGAGGAAAATGAATTAGAAAGTAGGAGAGCAGAAATTCACGAAAATTAGAGCGAGTTGAATAAACAGATGATTAAATTACGGAAAATGGTAGAGGGAGAAAAGTTAAAAGCAATGTTGCAATCAAAGTAGAAAAATACCACAGGAAAGAAACCAAGGAAAGCACTTGAAATCTCAAGCGATGATGGAAAACAAGAAGAGTGGGAACTACAAGATCAGTCGGATGGAGACAGTGAAATTTTAGTTTAAAATATATCAACCTATCTTGAAATTTTTATTTTATTTATCCATTTCTTTATTTTTTGTTTTTTCTTTAAACTGCCAATAAGTGAATATGCATTTCAATAATTGGTTCTTATCCATGTCAATAATTGGTTCATCCATGTCAATAATATGGAGAAAAATGTTGTTAAATTTCCGCTCAGAAAACGGAAATTTTTATTAATTTGACTAAAGTAATTAATGGAATCTGTAGTGCAGATCTTGGCCATAAAGGAAAACTTTGAAACATAAATATTGCTTTAAGAAAGTTATTAATTTCCTTAAAGTGTCAATAACCAGTGCCTTTACCCTATTTATAGTTAAATAGATAAATCTAGCACCTCATGAACGATGTTATCGAAGAAAGCAGTATAAGGAAGTGCTAATATACGGAACGTTTGATACAAAAACATGCACGAGTCAGACGGGATGATTATAACTAGCGGAATTAAAAAAAAAATCTATAAACAATAAAGTTTCGATAAAATACTAGGCATAAAGATTATGATGCTTTTTTAAAGATACGTATCTCTCATAACTAATATCAAGTATTTAAGGCAGTAATAGTCGTAAAAATAAAAGCATGAAGTTTTCAATAAACGGTTTTGATTGTTTTTTGTTTAAAGTTTTTTTGGAAGAAAGGGAAAATTTTCCAAGCTATAGTCCGATCAATTTAGACATCTGAGGTTACAAAAATTCACACCCAGCTGAAAGTTGGTAGGATTGTTCAAAACACCATCATAAATGAAATCTGAAAATTCCTCATCGATTCGACACCTGGAAAAAAATTGACTCGGGGTCAAAGGTCACAAAAACGGGTTTTTCGGGATTTTCAGCAAAACGGTAAGTTTTGTCATAAAATTAGTTCAGACAAAAATTGTAGATCAGATAATCTTATAAATAAAAATGAAATTCTGTTTGTTTGTTTGTTTGTTGATTTGATTCGTATACAAATCCACAAAAATGGACCTATCGGCCTGAAATTTAGCACAGATATGTAAAATAATATAGAATAAATCATAGTCCACTTTAAAACTTTGAAAGTCCACCCGTTCCCGGAATTTAAGAGATTTTTTATGCTCTTCACGCAAAAATCTTTCCGTAATGGTAACCCTGTAGTGAAAAAAGTGTGAAATAAGGATCGTGGTTGCCATGTGTGGCGATTTTGCGAATAAAATGTCGTTCGTATCCAAATCCACAAAAGTGAACCTATCGGCCTGAAATTTAGCAGAGATATGTAAAATAATATAGAATAAATCGTAGTCCACTTTAAAACTTTGAAAGTCCACCCGTTCCCGGAATTTAAGAGATTTTTTATGCTCTTCACGCAAAAAGCTTTCCGTAATTGTAACCCCTGTAGTGAAAAAAGTGTGAAATAAGGATCGTGGTTGCCATGTGTGGCGATTTTGCCGAATAAAATGTTTTAAATTCTCAAAGTAAAAATAAAAGAATAATAATGATTTTTTTTTGTTAGTTTATATTCGTAAGGTTATTTTTTTAAAAATTATAATATCGTGTGCATGGGAAATCAGAGCAGGAATGTAATGCTTTACACGCAAAACAATAAGAATTGAAGATTTCCGAGGCTAATGTGTAAATTTTTTTAGTTTGGCGAAAAAATAAAATGGCTGAAATATGGATTTTGAGTAAGTGAGTTCTAGCGGTTTGCACAGTTTTCGGCTTGGCGCAATTTATTGAGAGCTTAAGGAAATAGATTTTTGAAAACAAGTGCAAAGGTTTCATTAGAATACAGCGTTAAATTTTAATGATCCGTGAAGAAATAATGCAGTTATTAAGGGATTTCAAGCGATATAACTTCAGAATTCTCGCCAATTGAGTACATTGATTTAAGTTGGGGGAATTCCGCCAAATTTCAGAAAATTGAAATCTTCTCATTTAGTACATCGGAGTAACGATGAATAAAACACATTATAGTTGATAATTTAAAAAAAATCGGCTGTATTAAGGGATTCCAATTTTCAAATAAATGCGTGCTACTCTTTGGCGGTCGAACCATTTCCCATATTGATTGCTGCTAAGTCAATGCTTCGAATGATTCCCTGAAAAAACTCTTGCAAAATGGCGTATGTTGGCACTTTGGTGAGGCTTAGATTTGAAACTGGATTTTATTTGAGACTGGTATATATAATAACACTGGTTATAGATAAAAATGAATGTTGGTATGTGTTTATGAGGTTGAAAAACTCCAGCACCGTTGAGCACCGTTGCACGATGAAATTTGGTTCACCTAAGTCTTTTATGATGGAGAAGGTTTTTATGCTATCCGTTTTCCTTAACTTGCCACTTGGTGCCGCAGAACAACGTTGAATTCTATTCCGTTTAGCCGTTTGCTATGCGAATATCGTCGAACCGATTTCGATGAAATTTGGTACACGCGAATATTAGAACACGGAGAATATTTTTCACTATCCATTTTGCTGTAACTTGCCGCAAAATGGCGCTGCAAAGCATCAACTTCTATACCGTTCGACCGATCGGCATAAAATTTTTTATACTTACACATTTGAGCACGAAGAATATATTCTAACTGCGTTCCTTTTGATGTTACTCACCACTAGATGACACTGCAATGCATTATTATTTTAACTCGCCACTAGATGACGCTGCAGCAGGCCAAATTCTTGACCATTCAAACGGTCGCTATGAAAATCAGTATACATAGCTATTTGAACAATGAGAATATTTTGGCGTTATCCATTTTGCTATAACTCGCTACTTGACGGCGCTGTAGCAAATCATTACTTTATTGAACCACTAGATGGCCCTGCAGTGTATCACTTCTTGACTGTGCAAATAATCGCTATGAAAATAGGTATACATAGATATTTGAACACGGGGAAGAGTTTGGCGCTATCCATTTTCCTATAACTTGCCACTCGATGTCGCGTCAACACATGAACCTCAGGACTGTCCAGCCGATCGTCATGAAAATTCGTATACATCGATATCTGAATGCGAAAAATATTTTCGCCGTATCCGTTTTGCTAAAACTCGCCACTAGATTGCGCTACGCCGCATGGCCTTCTGCACCGTACAAACGATTGCCTTGCAATTCGGTATGCATGATTATTGGACACAATATAACGCGATATCCACTTTGCTATATCTGTTTATTACAATGAATAGTAATCACCACAAATCGTAATATCAAAAAGTCCATTCATTCCCGTGCGAAGAACGGGTACTTCAGCTAGTTATATATAAATAACGTCTGAATACTTTTTTTTCTTAAGAGCCACCGTTTTTGAGATATAACTATTCAAAAAGTTGGAAGAGTTGTAATCGTCATAATATACATACGTTTCCACGCCACATTTGAGGTAGCGCGTTTTTTTTTAAGTGGTTTCCACGGATCTGTTGTGGTTCTGTTTAATTTGAAACTATTGAATAATGAAAGATAGATCCTGTAAATGATTTACCCAGCCGGTTGCAATCAAAAAAGAGATGCACAGTTAGATGTTACAATATTTCTAAATACAAAATTTCAACATTAAAAGTCGATGACAAATGGCGAGAATATGGGCATGGACCAATAGTAACCGACTACAGATGTAATACATTGAAGATGTCCGTAGACATTTTTTTTTTTTTTTTCAAATGGCAAGCCTCTGCTTTGGGAGCATTAGCCACTACTAAGGCTGGAGTTCTTGGTCCCTTTATTATGGGGGCACCTAGTAGGTGGAACAACGTTGCCCCCTATGAAGGGACGGACACAATGATATCCATGCCCAGTCAGGGATCGAACCCCGACAGACGGGAGTTGAACCCGAAACCGTAGTACGGTGCTTTATCCACCATACAATCTGGTCGGCATGTTCGTAGACATTAATGAAATTCTTTTGAGTGGTCCAGTAAATAAACTTTACGATAGATTCTAACCAAAAATCGAGATGCAGAACTAGATGTCACAACAATTTTATACATGAAATTTCAACATTCTACTACTAACAGTTTTTGAGATATGGGATTTAATACATACACCGAATCGGTATAATTTTTGAGAGAAGCACGTGCCCGTGATTGGATGATTACCTCACTTAGTAGGACGGCATTGTGATTGTAACGGATGAATGTCCCTAAAACTGTCCTTGACCCTAATGCGTTGGAAATCTTTTGAGTGTGCCTGTAGCAGAACTATAAATGATAAAGACACTATTTTCGATGGGTAAATTCATTTTGTAACTCTTAACAACAGATATCACTTGTGAGTCGTTTGAAGTAGCCTAATACGTCTAAAAGATGCTCATAGACATTAATCTTTTGAAATTCTTTTGAGCGGTCCTGTAAATAAACTCTCCAGTAGATTGGAACCAAAAATGGAGATGCGCAACTAGATATTACAACAATCTTATATATGCAATTCCAACATTCTACGACTAATAGTTTTTGAGATTTGAGAGTAAAATAGATGCACACTACAAAATTCGCCAAGCTTATCGACTTTTGGCGTAATTCTTGAAGGAGGCACGTGACCGTGGTCGGACCATTACCTAACTATATGGTAGGACGGTATTGCACTTGAAATAGATGAATGTCCCTAAAACTGCCATTGACCGTAAAGTGTTGGAAATATTTTGTGTGTTCCTGTAGCAGTACTATAAATGATAAAGACACTATTTTCGATGGGTAAATTCATTTTGTGACTCTTAACAACAGATATCACTTGTGAGTCGTTTGAAGTAGCCTAATACGTCTAAAATACGCTTTAATGAATATCTGCCCATAGAGCGTAATGTATTTAGAATCTTTTGGGCGGTTCTGTAGATAAACTATCCAGTCGATCGGGACCAAAAGGGAAGGTCTGCAACTAGATGTTACAACAATCATAAATATAAAGTTTCAAGATTCTACGACCAATAGTTTTTGACATATGCGAGTTACATACATATGTCTGTACATACATACGCACGTACAGACAGCATGCAAAAACTGGTTAAAATAGACTCGCTGTCGGTCAAAATGGGTTGTATATGCATTTATATGAACGTGCATGCTAGCGTACGATGAGATGAATCGCAAAAATTCTTAAAAGTAAATTTAGAGGTAGTCAAAACGGTATTTTCGTCAATTTGACCTTTGACCCCGTGTAAATTTTTTTCCAGGTATCGGATCGATGAGGACTTTTTAGATTTCATTTATGATGGTGTTTTGAACAATCCTACCAACTTTCAGCTGGGTGTGAATTTTTGTAACTTCAATCCTATTTTTTGGTCTAATTTGACTGGACTATAGCTAATTCATACTAAAATGTTTGTTTGTAATTTATGTAAGAGATTCTTACATGTCTTTTTTTGCGTTTTAAAACATAGTTAAATATTTTTAAATTCGTGGTCATAATTACCTCGTCATTTTTTAGAAAGTAGGGGTAATTATGAACATGTGCCAAAACAATGTAGAAAAATTTCTTGTGACCCAGAAAGACATTTGCCTTACTAACATCATTAAAATAATAAAGAAAAGTAATTATAAAATTTTTCTAAGAAATAAATTATAAAATGGAAATTTTGCTATTTATTATTAAAAAAAAATTCAACTGTTTAAAAATGGTCATATACTGTCAACAGAGCCAAAAGTGCATTCCAACACAAGGTATTCACACAAGAGTTTATAATAGAAATGACTGCTCAATTGTAAAACTTGTATCACTAAGAAATAATAAAAATATCCCAACAGACTGCATTCTAAGAACAGTTTCAGTTGTTTTTAAACTGTCTTAAAAATTTATTTTGACAGATTTTATTTTGCTCTTAAAAAGTTAAAATTGCGTAATTAATATTTTTTCAACAATTCTTACAAATAAACATTTTTCTTTTATGAAAAGAATGACTTTCAATAGATTTGGCAGCAAGATGCCATTTTGATTTAAAAAAAAGGAAATTACACTCTTATTATTCGACTTATTTACGCACTGGGATAACTCTAACAAGAAACATATATAGTACTCTCAATTTCTCAAGCAAAAGTTGTAAGGATAAGAGAAATCAAGTGGTCATAATTACCCTAATGTTCATCATAATTACCTCCTTTTTTTAATTTGCGATCTTGTGTGAGTAATTATGGCGACCCTCTTAAATTTAAACAAATAATCCTAAGAAAATCCAAACTTTTCAGTTCTTAAAAGGTCAGAATTTCCAAATATTTAATAAATTAAAACAATATATTTCATATAATTAAAATATTTAAAATTTCACGAAGTTAAAATTTGCAAAGAAAGGACATCTTTACCCTACCTGATGTATTTTATTAACTTCAAGTTCAGATCTGAAAGGTTCTACATTTCACCGACAAGTCTACAATTATGGAGTGTATACTTTTTATCCTTTATGCATTTTTAAAAGACAAAACATTGTTCTGCTTTCAACTGACTTAATACATGTAATATCAACCTCAAATTACAAACTAAAAAACATGATTTCAAAAATTTGGTGACTTTATTTAATACTATTTTTTGTTCATCTGCTTCCGTACTTTTTTGGTTGTATGGAACGATCGTAAAGGCTGGCTATCTAAAGCACTTATTTTCATTCGAACATTTAAAGATATAAACGTTGCGATTTCAAGAGTGAAGATGAATTGGTTCTTCAGCTGTCATGACGTCAGAAAGATAGAAAATGCTCAGTGCAACGCAGCTTGACAGGGGCTGAATCTCAAATCTGGTTTTTGAGGCTAAAGTAAAGATTTTCTTATCACTCACTTTGGATCAAACTTCGGAATTCAGTGAGTGAATTTAAATTTTCTGCAGAATTTATTTGTATTTTATTGTATTTTATTTTTTGCAAAGAATAAATATCTGATATAATTTAAATAAAAATACGAGAAATGTAAAAATTAAAGCATTCATATGAATATATTTCGTAAAAAGTAAATTTTCATATTTTACACACCTTTAAAGAAAAGTGTAAGCGTAATGAAATTTCTGATACTTCATCTGAGTCATTTAAGTTTTTTTCAAGTTGTATGCTATTGAAACTATTATGAGTGCATGGGATTTTTTTTTTTAAATTTCTTCTAAGGATTTTGTTTTTGTGCTAAACGTAAATCTAAATATACTATAAATAAGAATAAAAAATTTTTAATCCGAAATAAAAATTCATTCTTTTATTAAATTTTGTAACATTTCTTTACCTTCATCTATTTAATTTCTTATTACTTAAAGCTTAAGGATTATGACAGATAACTAAGTCAATAATCAGTATTGAACTAATTGCATTTAACAAAAAAAATTACTGTATAGAATAACGGAAACTATTTGATAAGAAGAGTGCCTTTTGTGAGGAGAAAAAATCGAATACACTTGAACATGGTTGTCGTGAACCCATTTATAACGACACCACCTTATTACGTCAAATTTTTGTCTTCCTCTTTAGTTTTAATGGTACAGCAAACTTCATGCAACGACATGCTTGAAACTTTGATTTAAAACCAATAAATGTTTTCTCAAATCTATATTTTGCAAAAGAACAGTATATGGTTGTTATATTTTTAAAGACTGAAATGCAACTCTTTACATATGTGAAAATTTAGTCTATAAATAGTCACTGCAGTTCACTTTTTTCACCCTGACCACTGGTTTAATGTCACAGATAGTTACTATTTCATGATGTAAATTGATTAAAAGAATATCTTGTTATAAATTGATACACATGAACAAATATAATATATAAATTCATCATAGGAATTATCTATAAGCTTATCACAGGAACATAAACATAGATTTACGGGAGTAGCATGGTCTAAAACCTTTCAACTGGAGCTTGTAATCACGCTTTTTAGATAACAAATCACCAAGATTAAAAATACATTTAGCATTTTTGGCATGTTCAAACATTAGTTTTGAACACTATAGAGGTTTTTCACTTTGCGTGAAGGACAAAAGCACCCGAGGCAAAAATATATGCTATTATTTTAAGAATAAAATGATTGCTGCATTTTAAATAGTTTTGTAACCGTTTTAATGCTGATTTTTTTTCTCAATTATGCACTCAAATTGCTATATTTGAGGGTTTTTTTAATGTTTTATTCCATAAAAAGATATTATTCATGCGTCAACCAATTTTTTAATTCTTTCTTGTGCATTAAAAATGAGTCGCCCGAATGCAAAACTCGTTAAATCCAAAAAATTCAAAATCGAGATTATAAAGCCATTTTGTTCTTTACATCAGCGTTTGTGCATTCTCATTTAAAAAATGCAGCAAAATATTCTAAACTTTTGAAATGGAGCTCCGAAAATCCTATACTGCTGCGAAAATCCATCTTGCTTACTGCCGCATAATTCGTTATATCCATTATATTTGACCCGCATCAAATATCCCCAGCTGCGCATACTCAGTACATGTTTTTAGGCAGCTAAACTCATTATATTTCAGGCTTTTTTCCCCCCTTTTTTTCGTTTTTACCAGAATTATATCAATATTTTCGCCGTATTTTGTGTTTTTTGTGTATTTTACTCTGATTAGGTCAGTTTTTTGTTGTCTTTTAGGTATTTTTTAAACATAATTTTACTTTTTAATCATTTTTTCATTCGACTTCCGTAAAAATTTGTCTCTCCTCCTTGGTACCGGATCAGGCAGCTTATTCATGGCAAGCTTAATCTACAATTTTACAAACTGTGTTGGACATTCCAATGCCCAAATACCAAAGAAAACACTTTTGGTTATGCGTGGACAAAAAAAAAAAAAAAAAAAAAAAAAAAGAATATGTAAAAGAATCAATTGAGATAGCATCAGCTCTCTGTGATTGCTGTGCGGTACAGCCAGCTGCGTCAAAAAAGGGTCTCTAGATCTGTGGCACGCGATGAACGTTTCGACCATCCGCCATCTTGCTGGTAGTTAAGTCGAGCGATGGCAACGGCTGTCCTGTTTTTCAGCATGTTCTCGCACTCTTCCATTTTTCAGCAGATGTCAGTGCTCTTAAAAATAATCGTGACAATTTTTTTTTTTTTTTTTTACGGGAAATGACGTGCTAAAAAGTAAAGCATTCTCGTGGAGCTATGTCACCCGCAACTATTTTTATAGAAATCAAATCTATTCTTCGCGACTGGCCACAGTCAAAACGTCAGAGTTTGGTGTTCCCAGAGCGGGAACACTGCGCGTTAAAGGGTTAAGCATAATAAGGCTGTATAATTGTAGAACACTTTTTTAAAGTATTTGGTATTTATGACCACAAAGAAGGGAAACAAATTAGTGCTATATCCGCATGCTTAGCATGCAGACTGGAAGTCATGAATTATCTCGAAGTGCGTTTTTATCCCCGAAAACGAGGTTTTTAAAATTCAGTCTCAATAGGTTTTAGAGTCCCTTTTTTCTGAGCCATAATACAGCAGCTTAATCATTTTTGAGTACATTCAAAACCATCTCTTTTTCGCATGTCCATTCACAAAGGTGCTTTCAAGACTACCTGACAATACCCATTTCCTGGGAAAATATGGGCAAATAAATCTTTCTTTAAAAAATATGAATAACGCCTGCGTTCCAGCTTCCGTTTCGAAAGAAACGCCGGTGACGATAAATAAAGAAAAACGTCCATCGAAGAAAAGGTTTAAAGATCTTTTCATTTTTGGGGTTGCTGAAAACACCCCGTGCATACGCTACTCTTATACGCATTACATTGAATATTTTTCATAGGTTATGCCTATGTACATGAAATAGACAGATTTTAAACTTCAATTTACAATGCTCATTTGTTCGTATTCATATGATATTCAAAAAAAGAAAAAAAAAAAGATTTCACTTTCACGTTTACAGTCAAATCTCGTGAAAGGAACTGCACATTTAAGAATATTTCAAATTGAGTGCCAAATATTTTTCTTTCAAAAGAAAAATACATTAGGCAATGATTTAATGTGATGTGTTGTGCCTGCTGTAATAAGTTTAATATATAAATGAGTCTTTTATAGATTTTTGAGCTGAAATAAGTATTTTTTAGAAAGGATCATATTATAACTGAATTACAGTTAGAAATGTATATTTCGGTTACGCACTAATGTCGAATTCCATCATTTTATATTTATTATTACAAAACTGAACTTGTATCTAAATTGAAAAAAAAAGAAAACATCGGTTTAAGGGGAAAATTATAATCCAAGTTTAAAAAAATTATGAAACATGGCGATAATTTTTTCGAATTTGTTTGTGAACTCAATATCTGATACACTACATCTATTTAAGGTACTTCATTCTTACTGTACTTGAGTATTAATTGACGACCCTTATTAACACTGAAAAAGATTTATTTTAAGTAATTGGGGCTTTTTATACCCTGTTTTCAGGAACAAAATCTCTTCAATTGAAATATTTGTCATGAATTAATTGTTGACGTACGGTTACTTTTTCACATTATTACCTATATTGGTCATTATTTAACATCATTACCTATTTTACGCTATTTAAGTAAATTTTCCTCATGACAGCCCAGTTTCTAAAAAGCCCAGTTATATTTCTACATTTAATAACCTAGCATGCCGTTTCGATAGTGGTACTATGTGCTATAGAAGTGTTGTATCCGACTAAAGAGTTTTAGTCCCTATAAATTTTCAAACAATGAGCAGAAATATTAAAAGTAGAAAGATTACTGAAAATGGTTTTCTATATCATTACTTTATTATTGCCAATGTAAATAATGATAATCTTTAATGATCATCTGTATTTGAAGTCAATGGAACAGCGATTCCATAAAAATGGAGCAGTACACTTGATCTATGAATGGCGAGTTCGATGAACAAAAGAGCATTTTATAAAAGAAAGTAAATCATTTTACGGCACTATTCATTCGTGAAATTCATGGTGGAAGGTATGCTTGACTTTCCTGTCCTCTCACTAAGCACCCAAATCTGTTTCTTTAAAATAGTGCATTACTAATATTTCTCTTATCAGTTGCAATAATATAAGAGCATTAACCATATTTTTAGTATCTGGGTCCTATCGTTTTCATGTCGCAAATTTACATTGGATCACTTTTTAAATTTATTTGTTTGCGGGATTATGCGCAATTATCTGCACGTGAGATCTAGGCCGAGGGGGAAGGGATGCCCACCGTGGGGAGCCTTTCTTAGGGGTCATAACCCGTATTTATGAAAAGTTTCAGAGGAAACGACGGGAAATTCTGAACAGTTAGTTCAGCGGACACGACCTGGTTTTAAACCAGGCACCATCCGTCTCCTAGTTCAGAGCGCTGTATGCTCGGTCACTGGTGGGCCTCAAATTTATTTACAGTATTTGGTTTATATTAATATCAAGTTAGAATTTCTGGATTGGATCACTTAAATTTGACCCAAAAAAATACAGCCAATTAGGATTGATTCTCCGACATAATGGAACAAGAAATACAAATATGGTTAATGTATGAGTTATGATGCACTTTCGAACATATGGAAGCAAGAAAGACAAAACCTAGACTCAGATTACGATACACTTTCTTACAAAATGAAGCAAGAAAGGCGAATAATACCTACACATGGATTAGTATGCACTTTCTAACATAAAACAGGAAACATAACTACTTCTAATATAAGACACAGACTCGTATGAATTATGATGTACATTTAAACGTAATGAAAGGAGAATAAGGAATACGGACGACGTACGGATTATTTTAACACTTTTCAATTTAATGAAATAAGAAAGATGATTAGTACCCACACATGGATTAAGATAATTTTTTCAACTAATGGATCAAAAAAGACAAATAAAATCCATGTATTCATTATGACGCACTTTGCAGTATAATGAAAGAACAGATATAAGCAGGTAAAAATGTGTATAACGATACACTTTCCAACATAAAAAAGTGAAAGAATGTACGCAGTGAATTTTCAGATTATTTTTAACCATAACAGTGATTTACCATCAAGTAATTAATCACTGGTGAACTGAAAGAATCTATGAATGCGTACTTTTCAGAAAAATTATTGAGTATTTCAGAATACAACGATCAGAATTTATGCATAACTGCAGGAAATTCGAAAAATTAAAGAGTGTTTCAACAGCGGCTACAAAGTCATTAAGGCATACATGAAAAAAGGAAACTGGATCATAACGGAATCTTCACTGCTTGCCATAAAAATATCATAAACTTCATGAGTAAGTTAATAAACATATTAAAAATGTGTTCAGCAATTAATCAAATTTACTAATGCCGTACCAAAAAGAATGGTTTCATCAATTAAATATTCATTAATTCAAAACAGCTACTAATTAAAATTGGAAATTCTATTTGAATCATTTTTTATGAAAAATTCATTCATATATAACTGGTCATCCTCAGAAATTAATAGTAGTTTTACATAGTTTTATAGTGATTATAATATTAAGTGATTTTAAAAATGTTTAAGCATGTCTAACTACAGCATTTTTGGCATGAATCATGATTCACAGCAAGTTTACTTACTAAATCTAAATTATGGCAGGTTTACTTGCCTACTTATTTTTCTAAAGAAGGACGCTAATCAATTTTCTAAGCCAGTTTCAGCCCAATACTTCAATACTCCATCTGAAAAATACACAATGATTAATCTTGTACACGCCTTTCACGAATATGATCCCCTGCCTGCTCACTTAGCCATTTCCAGCACCTCGAAGATTAGTTGTATGTTGGAATACTTTTGTTTAGTTTGAGGTAGAGTAACTTTATTAAGATAACTTACCACGGTTTTCATAGCTTATATTACCCACATAAAACACTTTCTAAAGCATTAATTCTTTCTGGCACATGTTCTAAGACGACATTTTGACATTGAGGTTAAGAATTTATTTTTTAAATTGCTGTTTGAGACAAAGAAATGCGCCAAGTTGAAAACAGTTTAAAGCAAATGAACGAATTTTAATTCTAATCTCCTAATATTCAATGTATAGGAAAGTGTTATTTGTTGACTATCAGAAATAACTTGAAGATATAGAACTTTATATTCTGCACGGATACTGGCGCCGCAGATTAAAGAGGCAGTTATAACTGGACGTAAACTTCAGCTCACACAAGCTGATTGGTCTTTGTTTCGCTATTAAAAAATGTTTCGAAATTTTGGAAAAATGTACGAACCATTCCATTTGCGGAAGAGGCATGACGTAGAGATGAGTTCGGGCTCACTTTTTGGAGCTGAGCCCGAGGACTTTTAATCCGAGCCCGAAACTTCAGCTAAAGATAAATAAAATCCAAGTACTTTATTGATAGGATACAATAAATTTTGCCGTTTGTGCAAATTAAAGACGAATATAGTTTCAAGCTCTCAATGCACTTTCTAATTATTTATATCCATGTTTATCAAACAATGTCCGATCTCATGGCTAACGAAGCAATATAAGCCGCCCGTTCTGAAATACCCAAAGAGCTTCACACACTTTCTAGGTGTCCGTGCCGCTATATATTTTTTTAATAAGTACGTCTATTTATCCATGAAATACTTTTAAAAATCTGTTTCAAGGAGTATGATCAACAAAGGAGAAATTTTTCACGAGCCCGGACGCAATCGTGAATTACAGAGCCCGAGCCCGGTTCGGGCCCGGGCTCGGGCTTTCGGGCTCGGGCTGAGCCCTTCTCATCTCTAGAATGGCGCTATATAGAATGTTTTGAAGGGGGAACATGTTATTTCATGCGCCAGATATACCGGGCGGTTATAAAATAGGTTTCTCTATTAGTCGTCTGTAGCTTGAAGTAATAATCCGAATGAAACCAAATTCGCCATACTTAAAGATTGAGAAGGGGAAAGAAGAATGGAATAGTAAAAAGAATTAGGTGCAACAATCGCCGAAAGATAGATGGCACATTTAGATGTATGTACATTGTGTAAAAAGGGAAACGTAAATCCGGATACCTAAGTTATTGAAAAATGTTACAGATAATGTGATTATGCTTGTGCATAGCGGTGAATATCGAGTTCAGGTTCCACATGGCCACTGAGGTTGGAAGACACAATCCAGGCGATGCACGACGTGTTCAACTATGGAATGTAGGCGTTTGAGCTGTTAACTTAGAATAGTTTTAAAATCAATGTAAGATGCATAGCGTACCACGTTACTCCCAGACAGGGGCGTAGCCAGAAATTTTTCGTGGGGGGGTTACGACTACTACAACTCACATATATGCATACATGAGTGTGATAAGGGAGTGAAGAATATACATTTTGTATGGCAAAAATTCCTCATTGTGGGGGTTATGATCCCTAACCCCCCCCCCCCCTTGGCTACGCCCCTGCTTTCAGATCTAGATCCCTTAGCAACCTCAAGATGCTTTACGCTTCTTGATGTTGCTAATGATTAAAAGGGCATTTGCGGTGGCAGTACCATCTGTCGGCGATTTCTGCAACTATATTTTTATTATTCCACTGCTTTTTTCCTCTATCTCGATTAGTAAGTGTGCCGATTTTGGCTTCATTCGGACTATTCCATCAAGCTACAGTCAGCTCTAAATATAGATTCATATTTTATAACCGCCTGCCTCAGTGCGGGCATAATACAACTAAATTTATAGACATATGACCATATACATCGGTTGCAAATAGAAAAATTCTAGTCATCAATTTGAATCAACCAATGATTAAGTTAATGAGACAGAAAATTAGTAGAAGGCTGAAGACTGAAGGTCCACAGCTCTAACGTAATACTATCCTGCCACTGGTTTGGGCGGTTTTGACTTCTGAGCGGTTTTCTCGAAATGAAAATGTTAGAACCGCTTTAAAAAGTCCTTCTCTCAAGGCAATCCTCCTTTTAGTAAATATCCTAGTATACTTTCTTTAACCAAAAAGAACAACAAACATTGTCATATATTCTTTAAGACATCCTTCAATTCTGCTCAATAATGAATATCCGCTCTGAATTACTGAAGTATCGACGGAGAAATTTTAAATTTCAGATTCGGAAGCATAAATTATATTTTGTCCCGGCTATTAAGATAGTAAGCGACCGTTTCAGAATATTACGAAACTGCGTTATTAAATTCTTACATAAATATGATGTATGGAAAACATTAAGGCACACAAAGACGAAAATTTTAACCATTTTTTTTTTTTCAATTTTATTTTATAAAATGCATGCTTCATAAAATATATACATCATTTCTAAAAAATAGTACAGAAGAACGTTACGGCGTGTAGCCGTTTAAAAAGCACATGAAGCTGAAAAGAAAGAAACTATTAACAGATAAAATAATAACGTTGCCCATTTAAGTAAGTACCTCTCGTATTTCAGATGTGTAATGAGGCGACAAATGCGCACTATAAGCATTTCTATGCAAATGCTTAGAGATAAGCCAGTCACGTAGGGAATTATAGCTCTTTTTCTTCGGCCACAATGCCACTTTGCATTCACGACACGCTTATTAACGAAGTAAAAAAAAAAAACAAGATGGGCTTCTTTAATATATGAAATAGCTACTTAATATGATTATCTACCGGTATAATGTATATGTCTGGAAATAATTTTGTGATAAAAGTACGTTTAATCTCAATTTAACAGTGAAGAATTTTCCTTTTAAAAAAATGACATATTTTTTGCATTTCTGAAAAATCTGAAGTACACAAGACAGAAAAATTCCAAAAATGTATACTATTTAGATTAGATTAGATTTAAATTGGATATTGCAAGCTTTTTAAGTATGTATATAAATGTGTTAGATAGATTAATGCTTGTGTTTATGCTAATGCTGAGGAAAATCACAACTGATTAAAAACAAATACTTCATTTTGAATATATTGCCTATATGGTTTCATTACACATATATTTATGTCATTATGTCACAATACCGCGGTTTCGACCGTCGCAAGTTTACTCCAGATGTAACGTGAATACGCATTAGAGCCCATTTGAAAGTCCACCGACAAAGGCACAACCCATACTAAGCAGACAGCCCTCGCGTAGCTTTGCTATAACAATACAAACAAACAATCAACAGTCGCAAATACCCTGTACATGTATTTTTTTAAAAGCATAGTTTCGTTAAAGGCAGAACAAGACTATGTTTCACAAAACTATGCTCTGTTTTTCAGTGTTTTTTCAGTGCCTGATCAGATAAAAATCGTAATTGAGAATTTATAAGTTTAGTTTGTGACAAGCCAGTTGAAACTAGCGAACAGTTCGTAAAATTGCGAGATTTCATAAATTATGGTCTACTTTATGGATCTACACTATACAGTCTTATGTTTGTACGTTTGTGTGTTTTGGCAAGCCTACAAGAAGAGCATCTGACTACAGCTGCCTGCAGGGGTTTTCCTTAGTTCGTGACCTTTTTAAGGGGTTTTAAAGCATATTCTCGTTACATATGGAGAAAACTGACTAAAAGTAGTGACTTAGATCGACAGATGCGCAGTAGGACCAAACGCGAAACCTGCATACTTCAGACGTCTACATGATAATATCATGCTAATATATTTTACAGAGCCTCGCAAAATTTCGATAATAGTGACAAAAACTTTTTTTAAGGTTACCCCAAAAATGTCTGCAAGTTTGATGGCGATTCATTTCCAAATATGGAGTAAAAGTACCGTAGTGTTGGAAAGTAGTTTATAGTCTATGCATCTCGTATGATGTTTTTCCCTTATTTTGCTCATTAATGGGAAAGTTTTATACATAAACTATTGCATCATTTTAAGTTCCAGTTGTCAAGGCTTGTTCAAATCACGCCTAATCAGGAGTTGTAAGCACTTTGTGAATGTTTAGACATAGTTTATAAACCCATCTATGACTGCTACAATAAACACATGAAAACATTTTACAAAGTTTCCGGTTACAAATTAAAAATTTCACGTGCATGAACTAGTTTTTAACACTCGATTACTGTCCTAAAAAAACTTACGTCCTTGCTATTCTTGTATCTATGGGATACATAAAAAAAATATTTAAAAATAATAATATAAAGTAAAATATATTTCAAAATATATTTTATTTTATATTATTATTTAAAAAAAATCTGATGTGTCCAACACATAACTTCCTTGCACGTCTATTAATTCAAAAATGTTTTTTACGCACTTCCTCTAAACTTATTTGTTTGAAAGAGATAAAATATCAATAATAGTAAGGTATAGCGATTTCTAGCCAAATATTTCGATATCGCCAAGTTGAGTTCAATTTGAAAGATTTCCTTCTGACACTTTATTTGGCGATATTTCACCAAAAGCCGACAAACTTGAGATAGTTTGCGAGATTTTGGGGATAGCCAAAGTAGTCATTGACCACTGACTTTCAATGAATTGAATGCATCCATACACCTTAATGTATTTAAAGTCATTTGGCTCACCCTGTAAATAAATTCCTAGTCGATTGCTGTCAAAAAAGATATTGAAAACAGTTAGATATTATAATATAGTTCTAAATACAAAAGTTCAAAATTCTACGGGTTAAAGTTTTAGAGTTATACAAAATACGAAATAATTTTTGGCGCCAAATTTGGCGATATTTCGGCGAAACTCGTCAATGTCGACGACATTTGGCGAGATTTTAAGCATGGACCAACAATGACAGATTATCGCCAAATTTGGCGATATTTCGCCAAAACTCGCCAAGAACGATGACAAATGGCGATACTTTGGGCATGGACCAAATGACTGACTATCGCCAAATTTGGCGACATTTCGGCAAAACTCGCCAAGGTCGAGGACAGACGGCGAGATTTTGGGCATGTACCAAACAATGACTGACTACAATTGTATTATATTGAAGATTTCCATAGACATTAAAGTACTGAAATTCTTTTTGGTGGTCCTGTAAGGAAACTCCAGTAGATTGGAACCAAAAATCGAGATGCACAACTAGATGTTACAACATTCTTATATATGAAATTTCATAATAGTTTTTGAGATTTGAGAGTTAAATATGCACACACGTACACCAAAAGTCGCCAAGCTTGGCGACTTTTGGCATAGTTCTTGAGGGAGGCACGTGACCGTGGTCGGACCATTACCTAACTTATGTGGTAGGACGGTATTGTGCTTGAAATGGATGAATGCCATGCCCGTAGTGCTGAAAGGATAATGCCATTGACCGTAATGTATTGGAAATCTTTTGAGTGTTCCTGTAGCAGAACTGTAAATGATAAAGACACTTTTTTTAATGGAGAAATTCATTTTCTAACTCTTTACAGCATATATCACTCCTGAGTCGTTTGAAATAGCCCAAAACCTCTAAAAAACGCTTTGATGAATGTCGGCCCATAGAGCGTAATGTATTTCGAATCTTTTAGGCGGTTCTGTAGATAAACTGTCCAGTCGAATGGAACCAAAAGTGGAGGTGCACAACTAGATGTTACAACAATCCTAAATATAAAGTTTCAACTTTCTACGCCTAATAGTTTTTGAGATATGCCAGTTTAATGAATTTCGGCCCATTGAGCGTAATGTATTTCGAATGTTTTGGGCGGTCCTGTAGATAAACTATCCAGTCGAATGGAACCAATAGAGGAGGTGCCCAACAAGATGTTACAACTATCCAAAATATGAAGTTTCGACATTCTACGCCTAATAGTTTTTGAGTTAGGCGAGTTTAATGAATTTCGGCCCATAGAGCGTAATGTATTTCGAATCTTTTGGGCGGTCCTGTACATAAACTATACATTCGATTGCGACCAAAAGGGGAGGTGCACAACTAGATCATAGAACAATCCTAAATATCAAATCTCAACATTCTACGACCAATAGTTTTTGAGATATGCGAGTTACATACATACGTACGTACGTACGAACATACGTACGTACGTACAGACGGCATGGAAAAACTGACCACAATAGACTCGCCTCTGGTCAAAATGAGTTGCAGACGCGTTAATATGATCGTGCATGCTAGCCTACGATGAGATGCATCGAAAAAATTCTTAAAATTAAATTTACAGGTAGTCAAAATCGGTTTTTTTGTCGAAATTTGGCCCCCAAAATTTTTCGGGATCTCATTACTTCCTTATACTACGTACAAGGAAGTAAAAAGGATGAATTAGTAGAAAAAAATCTTTTACCTACTTATCAACTAAAATTTATGAAATAGAGAGTAAAAGCGTATAAAATATAATTAGGTATCTTAAGAAATTGAAAGAAATCTGTAATATCTGTAATTTAACACTTGTATTAAGAAAAAACAATCAATTTGCGATATGAAAGTCTAAGCGAAAAAAAAAACCTACCAAACTAGGAAAAGTTTTCGTTCACAGAATCCAAACTAAGTTTAACTTTATTATACTCATCAATGCAAACAAATTCACTGTGTTGCAGGTATAGTTTAAGTTTGGTCAGTCTAGATGCTTTACAAGCCTAACAGAGCTGGCATTGTACTGATGTTTGTCTTCGAACAAGTAAGGAACGTAAGTTTAAGGACAGTATTGTAATGTTAATGCCGCTGTTGGAATAAGAAAAGAAGTCTGTAACTCATCTCACGCAGATACAAGTACAGCATTCAAGTGTTAAAACGGTGTGTTAATTTTAAGGTGGATTATGGAAACGCTATAACGTGGTTTAATTTAGTATATTTCAAAATGATCGATGCATCTTTTAATAATATGACAATTTTATTACAGGAATGAGCAGAGCTTAATGAATAATCACAAATGGTGGCATCGGTGTTGCAACGCACAATAGTTTTAAAAGATAACCATGCATTTAATCAATAGAGGGCCATTAAAATAATGCTGTTTTTCAAGAAGAATATTACTTACTGTACAGACTGAAATAACTATTCAGCCAATATTTATTTTGTCTCAACAATTTATAAGAATTTGATATTGACGAACAATAGTGCTATTTAATGTCATTTATATTTGTGCCACTATTACTCCTTTTACGAACATAGAAGCATATAATACCAGAGAGTGTATATTATTTCATCACTAGAGAAATTACTTTTGCCCAACAATGGAAAAGTCGTGTAATTTGAGAACTAGAATCTTGTAATACCACTTTATTTAAAGACCAAGTCATTATGTCTATTATCGAAAATAGTTTACTATTATAGATAAACTGTTTCTGGATAAAACTGCAGAAAAGAATGAGAGATATAAAAATAGGCATTTATATTTTATAGAACATTTATCAATGCTCAGCGTTAAGAAAATAAACTAATGAAATAAGTTATTTATGATGTCGAGTGAAACTCATGAGTTATTCCCGTTATATTTTCAAAAAATAAATATTTATAAATTTTTAGAACCTTGTAAAAATATCAAAACTAATCCTTAACACATCTTCAAAAAGCACGAAAGAGTACGATAATTTCAACGATAAATCTTTAATTAAATACAAGCTAAGAAGTTTCTGACTTTGTAAACTGATGGAAAATTACAAGAAAAAAAAAAGATCTTACGAAGTTACGGATATCAAGTACAAAGAACAAATCAGCCATAAATTTATAAAAATTAAGTAATGGATTTCTAAAAAAATTCAAGAATAGCTGCATACAAACTTAATTGGTGTTTGGAAATAAAACTGAATATATCCTCTCACCTGCAGGATATTGAAGAAACAAACCCAAAGTCGCGGGAAATAATTTAGGTATTGAAAACATCATGTGCTGATTTTCTGCATATTGGAAAAATTCCATAGGGTAAGTTCGACAATACTAAAATAAGAGATAATTTAGGTATTGAAAACACAATATGCTTACATTATGCTAATTGCAAAAATCCCCTAAGGTAAATCCCGGAAAAATGGGTAACCTTTTTTGAACTGATAATTTATTTATTTTATAAAGCAGTGTTAATGAAGTCACGTCATTCTTATATTTTGGATAAATACCAGAATAATCTCTATCAGTATAAATCTGAAAGGCATAAAAGTTAGCTACTTAGTACGGGTACATTAGATGTTATGGCATAATTTGCCGGAAAAAAATACTACGTGATGTGTGACACTGATGCACCGATCTGTTTAGTTTTTCATAAATATGGATATTTTTAATTTCTATGGGCTTTTCCTTTCTCTAATCATATATAGTTCTGTTGTATAAGGCTATCTTTACTTAAGAATTTTAAGTTTTTAAATATTTAATTCGAAAAAATAATTATTTTATTATTTATGACATTGTAAATAAAATTATTATTATGGAGTATACACGGATATTTGAAATTTCCCATGTGTTAATTCAGGGTATAAACTATCTTCATTCCAAATTTCATCCAAGTCTGTCCATCAGTTTCAGCATGAAAGAATAACAAACATATGCAAACTGATTAATAGTTACTTCATTCTTATCATCACCATATCAGTAACATTCATTTTTTTTATTCCAGTTAAAAAGGTAATCGCTGTTCCATCATACGCAATAACCGATGAGCCCATGAGCACGTTATGAGGCCCGTTATGAGCCCATGAGCACTTTTCTGATTCAGATGAAATGCTCCCTCTTTGCTTGCTTCTCGCTATTTTACGTAAAAGTATGTTAGGCTTGTCACAAAACTTATTTTTAATTTCGTAAGATTTTGTGACTTACATTTGCATCCATATTTAGAACTTAAAAAAACAACAAAAAAACTGGATACTTTACCTCACGAGGAGGACATTTTTATTTCCCCCCAAAATTCATTTCGTTATTGACGTGGCGCTAACTTCTTATAACAATTCCATACGATGTTCAGATTATTTTTAATCTGGCAAACACGGAGCATTTCGACTTGACATTTTAGGTACGTCATTTGAGTGCCAACTGATTGCGCATATTCTGCTTTTGCATTTCTATAGCATTAAACCTAAATAAATGTTGTCGAAAAGACAAAGTTTAACCACAACTAAACATGATATGCTGCTAGAAAATTTAGTTCGAGGGTTTCTTATCAAATTCAAACCATTACATTTTTTCAATAGCTTACAACATCTTTCCAATAGCTTAGAACTGTCGTTTTCAGACTGTTTCCCCAATGGCTGCTAGGCCGTCAAAATGAGTTTTTGAGATGTCTTGGTGTGTACCAGAATATAAGATAATTCCGTTTTTCTACAATGTTATTAATTTTTTCTCTGGGTGTTTTGCCCAATTATCCTAAAAAACATGTATCACGATCTTCAATTACCATTAATTTTAATAATTAAAGGTAATTTATACATAACTACGTTTATTTTTGCCTCATGTAAATTTGTTCCACAATATTCAATGTAATTCTTTAATGACAAAAATATATGTCTGAACAAATTCAAATTAATTTCGGTACCAAAGGTTAAACAATGCTCAAGTTACTCAACTTTAGTTATTCAACTCAAGTTACTCAACTACACAAACAAGTGCTCAAAAACTGGATATCAAATGTCTCTGGTTTAATAAAAAATCTTTGTATACAACAAGGTATTTTAGCTAATTTACTTAGTGGCAATTTTGAACAATGGACACATGGTTATTTTTCAGGGAGTTCCAATCTTTCCTTAAAACATCACAAAAAACATACAATTTATCTGGTAATTAATCTATTTATTTACCCTAAAATTACCTTCTTTAAATTGCCTACACATTTACGTAATGAGCAAGACAATTTACGTGGAAAGAGAGCGTCGTCTTTATCTGCGTGCATGGAGTAATTTTGCATAATTTGGTAGGACAGCATTTCTTTTGTCATAAGCTTATTGTGGTAACAACAAGTTATTAAAATAAACGAGGGAGTGAGCAATTTCACGTGCGGCTAATGAACATTGCTTTATGCGGTTTGTTCAGATTAATTTACTTTTGTCAACTTCTGAATTTGCATGGAGCTTCTGATATTAAAGAAAAACGACGTGGATACAAACAATTACACGTATAACTTATTGTCTGCGATGATAAAAGGTGCAGGATAGTTTGAGAAGTAAAAAAAAAGAAAGATACATTGTTCGAAATTTCATGTGATTTTCAAAACGTATTTGAAAAGTAAACTAATATGTAACACTGGGAAAGTAATATAAAATCTTTTAACTCAGATTTTTTTTTTAAAACATGAGATCAATTTTATCACAAGAGTTAAACTCTGTTAGTTAGGCAGTTAAAGGCAGTTAAAAAAATCAAGTCTGTTTCAATATAATTGAATAGATTATTTCAATGGCATGTATCTTTGTGATACAAGATAGTTATAATTAAATTTCTCCTATGAACAGCCTTTTCCAGTTTAAATAAGCTGGCATAAATATGCAAAAACGTTGAATTCAGATCTAGACATTCAAAATTAGTTAATGGATGTACAAAGACTGTTAAAAAGTGTTTGTACAGTGCGAGTTACTTATTTCCATTGTCTAATTATTTTAATAAATACTTATTAAAAATATATTTAATAAATAAGGCACCAAGCCACAAAGTTCTTAACCCTTTGAGGCGCAACCCTTTCCCAATGCTGAAAAAAGGGCAGCCGTTGCCATCGCTCGACTTAACTACCAGCAAGATGGCGGAAGATCGAAACGTCCATCGCGTGCCATAGATCTAGAGACCCTTTTTTGACGACAGCTGGCTGTGCGGCACAGCCATCTGTCGTCAAAAAAGGGTCTCTAGATCTGTGGCACGCGATGAACGTTTCGATCGTCCGCCATCTCTCTGGTAGTTAAATCGTGGAATGGCAACGGATGCCCTTTTTTTCAGCATTGGGCAATCTATCCAGCTGTTCTCGCATTCTTCGATTTTTCAGCAGATGTCAGTGCTGTTAAAAATCGTGACAATTTTCTTTACCGGAAAATGACGTGCTAAAAAAGTAAAGGATTCTCGTGGAGCTATGTCACCCGCAACAATTTTTATAGAAATCCAATCTATTCTTCGTGACTGGCAACAGTCAAAACGTCAGAGTTTGGTGTTCCCAGAGCGGGAACATTGCGCGTTAAAGGGTTAAACCGTGGTTAAAAATCATATGAAATTTGTAGGATTGTTTTAAAGCAATATATAAAGATGCCTCATCGTTCATTAGATTAAATACATTTTTACGGAATGCAAGATTAAATAGACTAACTAAGGGAAATTATCTTCGACATCAAAGATTTTTCCTCAATAGAACATCCCCGGAAGATTGTCGGCAGATTATTGTTCGAGTATACATAAATGATAATAAGAATTGTGAGACTATAATAATGCTGACGGTTGACTTTTCGTATACCGCAAAAGATAGGGTACTGTGGCCGTACCCTGGCTAACTTCGTTGCTTCATAATAATGCATTCTCAGCGAAACAGAGGATGCTTCAGCAGCAATGATAGAAGTTAGCAGCAGAAGTCTCTTAATAATTTTCGGTAGACTAATAATCATCCAAATGCAAGATAAGGTGAAATACAATATTTATCTTTATACAGAAAGGTAAATGTTTTTCTATACTGCAGTTAGTTTCAAATACTCGTATTATATTAGTTAATATAACATGAACAATACTATTTACGAAAATACCAATTATTAACCACTAACAACATATTTAGAGGACATATTTAAAAAATTTGTTATCAGAATTACTTTTAGTAAGCATACATACTTTACATAGATTACATACTTTATTTTCATATTTTAATAAATAAATAAATACATTATATTATACGTAATTCTATACTTAAATGAATATTATTTAACTATAAAATACTATACAATTAATAAAATATCAAGGAATTAATTCTTTTAACCTCATATATTGGCAAGTAGCAATAGGACATACTAGATAATAGCGGTTGACCTTCTGAAGCTTTTATATTATTTTACTTTAAAAAATGAACTTACGAAGCACTTTCTGATCAATGAACTAAAATGCATTTGAATGTTTCAGTAAGTCTCTTGTAGAAAAATCTCCCAAAAATTATTTCATGGTTTAAATTCATCTTAATGTATAAAGCTTATTTAAAAATTTCTTAATCATATTTATTAATTTTTCCAAACGTTGAATAGAAGCATAAAAATGCAGCAAAGCTGACAATTAAGGCAAAGGCTTCTTCCTAAACATTATAGTGGATTGCCAAATTATTAAGAACAATCACCAAAAATGTTATTTCTGTATTTACTTATGAAAAGATTTAGATAACCACTGGATGGATAGGAGATAAACGACTTTTATTTTATTTATTTTGCATTTTTAATAATCCAAGATAAATAAAATGCAAAGCTAAAATGGGCATAACACGTTTTCTTATAAAACGAGTGAATTTTATAACAAATGCATACAGAAATATATTAATGATGAAAATTATATTTAAATATAAAGAATATAATTCCAACGCTGGTATAGACAAAATATTTTTTTTTCTTTTCAAATGGCGGACTTCTGCCTTGGAAGCATTGATCACTACTAAGGCCGGAGTTGCTGGTCACTTTATTATGGTGGCACCTGCAGATGGACCAACGTTGCCCTCTATGAAGGGACGGAGACAATGACAGCCACGCCCAGTCGGGGATCGAACCCCGACCGCCGGGAGTTGAATCCGAAACCGTAGTACGGTGCTTTACCCAACATACAATCTGTTCGGTACGAAAGAGATATAGTATGTAACAACAATCATTAATAAGAACCTGTGGTGTAAAGTGTGTTGAGGTACAGAATGATTAAAACAAATATTTATACATTACTCTGTTTGAAAAATGGAAACGGAAGACCATAAATTATAAATATAATCAAATACAACAGAAAGTTTATTAGCAAATATCTCATGCTTTATCTCCCTTCAAGATCGAACATCATATTATTCAAAATATTTTAATTCCTTTTTTTTTATAACTTACTAAATAATACAATCAAATAATATAATCTTTTTTACATTATCATTTTTTCCTCAATTTTACTATCTCATGATTAGAACCAATAAATACTATCAGAGTAAAGCAAAGTCCCTTTCTCCTATAAAAACGAGCCCGTGATATAAAATTCACTTTAACATTTACCAAACAGTCATTTACGACATTGTTAAATAGTAATATTTAACAGTTAAACGGAATTACACCCATAATCCTTTATCGACAGAATAGCTCAATAATCGCGTTACAAAAATCAGTTGCATCTTGTAGTACTACAGCGTCGTTAAAAGCCTTTCATTTAGGTTTTAAAAATTAAGGGTTCCCAATCACCTATGATCGTGAGTGCAACATAAAAAGGAACGGGGCAGTAAAATAGGGCTGTAATGTTTAATACTTAAAATCCAGTCTACTTTTACGGTGAAATTAAAAAAAAATGACATAAATTCCCCGTCCACACAACTTTTGCCGCTGAAACATTCTTTTATGTACCGTTATTAGTTTTGAAGCACGTTTTGCCTATAAGATTTGCATTTTATATGTAAGAATTTCATGTTTTGTTTGTTATAAAGGAATTTTCGTAAACGGTAAACATTTCGGTATTCAGATTTTTACAAAAAAATTTTGGACATGTCTAAATTTACTTTGACAAGATTCTGAATTACATCTTAACTTGCGTATACTTGCATATACTTACCCACTAAAGTCCCTTGCCACCCTCTTAACTTCGAAACGGCTAAAACTACATTCATAAAAGTGGTGTCTAGAAACTGTAAAGTAGCCATGCGCTACTGAATGAAACCACTTATGGTGTCACCTGGTGGAAAACTGTGGAGTTAGCATTTCTATCTCGAAGACGAAACGAGATAAGGGGAAATAAAGGATTTAGAAAGTTGTAGAGCATAATCGAATTTGTAATAATGGACACCTTTTGGATATCAGAACGGTTAAAACGCGCATTTGTTTTTCCGTGATTTCCTACACTCTGACGTCACGAAACCTGAGCGGAAGGAGAAATGATTATCTCGGGATTTGAACTGCCGCCCTTTCGATTAGAGATCACACGTGATACCACTGTACCACATTGCGATGTCGTGTTTTGTCCGAAAGATGCACACGCCACCTATTATTTACAATGAAGGCACTGCCTCGATGAGTTTACGTGCCGTAGATGTAACGGAGCGGTGCTGGCATTAGTCATAATAAATAGACAGGATTAGTACCTTATAACTAACTATAGGTAATTGAAGGGTGGCGACGTGGTGCGTATACACAGTAATGATGCCAGAATGCTAACATATTTGTAGGAGTTATTATTTTACAGGTATTAATTTAAGTTTAATTTTGAAACTTCACAGACAACTGATGTACTACTGCAATATTGAAAAAATATTTTAAGTAACCAAAAGAACTGACAATAGAATTATATATAATTAAAGAATTTTTTTTTTACTTGTTGAGTATTTATTCTAATAATCGATTTTGAATTAATAAATGAAATAATGGATATTTTACTAGTTAGGAGAGGTATTGAATAAAAAGCAGGAAATTAACTATTTTTTTACAAATTGCTATGTACAAGATTCGATTTCTTTGTATTTATTCTGTATCACTTCCTAACTACTAACACATTATTTATCTCACTGAATAACACAAAACTTATTATTAAAAAGAAATTTATATAACTAATACAAATCCTTTATTCATATTTAAACATTAACATTTTATTTCCGTAACATTAAAAGTTTTTCAAAAGTATTATAACTCTTGAGTGATCTGTAGAGTTTCAAATTAAAACTTAAAAAGTGAATAGCTGTAAAATAATAACTTCTACAAATTCAACAAAAAAAATAAAAATTCTATATTAACGCATAATTTCAGAGGATCTCAACTCTCTACCAACACACATGACAGAAATTGAAACCTTAATTTAGAAAATAACACTAATCAAACCTCCCTTTTCTACGTGCCTCATATGTTTACAAGTAAATTACAAGAATAAACTGTTATTCAGGATTCAATTACAAGAATAAACTGTCATCAGAATTAAAAACAGTTTATTTTTCTATCCTAAATGATATACCTGTTTCTCACAATACACATATTTCTAGAGGACCTTTGTAATGCCGATCTTAGCCCTATCAATTCAGCACACGACAACATAACTTTCTTTTTACCTCCGATCCATATCAAAATACGAGGGCATAAAACATATAAACCGGTAAAAAAAGGATTCGAACATACAAAATAAAGATAAAATTAATGCTTTTAAAAGAGAACTATTTTTGAAGACTCCGTATTACCATGAAAACTTTAGAAGTACGTCCAACAGGATTACCTAGAGAAAGCCTATTCCCTGAGGGTCATGCCTCAATGGAGTCCTAGAGATTTTGCTTTCTTTATTTTTATCTCTTTCTACGAATTTTATAAAGGACAAAAAGAAACTCTAAATGTCTCTTGCAGAACCGGGGTATTCATGAAACTTTTGAAAAACTTTAAGCAGAAGAGCCCATCTTTATGACTTCGATATATTTTTTTAGAAGTCTGACGTAAGCATGGTGTAGTAATCATGATCTAGGACTTATTCATATGTGTGTATATCAGGGACAAAGAAAAGTAATTTTTTACTTTTACATTAAATTCAAATCCATAAATTTTCCCCAAATGTTTAATAATCAACAAATATTTAATAACAAACAATTAGTGGTTAAACATAGGATTCATATTTGTTAAATTTTAAAGCACGGATTTCATATTTTTTTCTTTGAAAAAAAATGTATGTTAAAAAAAATGGGAAAGGGGGGAGGGCGTCTAACCTCCTTGGCCGACGAATGCAAAATTGTTAGAACATTGATCCTATGACACAGTTAGACACATACCAGATTTCCTATTATTTGCATCAGCAGTCTTGACTACGCGAAATATCGACATGCGAAAAAAGGATATTAGATTTTCGGTCCTTCTAATATAGATAGATATTAAATTTTTCTCTTTCATAAACCATGTACATAGATATACACTCGCAGAATGTTTCTAAATTCCAACTCTCGATGTTTTATACTGTGGTATAGAAAATACGGAATTTAATACTCTTCTCCATAGGATGCAGAGACTCTGTGAATAGGCACTTCTGCGTAGATAGGGACAATTTTAAAGTATATAAATAGAGGCAAAGTAATTTTTAACTTTATAAAATTCAACATTACAAATAAGCTGAGAATTATGTGCTCTTAAAAATTTACAAAATATGCACCAAAAATTCTATGTAGTGCACTAATCCTGCTATATAGTTACGCTGATCCCTTACTCAGTCACTCTCTTAACAATTCCTGTACAATCACTTCAAAACAAAACTTTTATCTCATTAAGGCTGTTCTTCGAAAAAAAGAACTCTGTTTTTAGTATTGGTACACAAATTGAAATAAACTAATAACACCATGGTCTCCAAAAAATTCCAGATGATTCTTCATAAGCTGCTTTACACACTGCAATAAGCAAAAAAGCTGTGGCTTTTGTGAAATTTTCAGAAAAAAATTCTTAAACATGGATCTGAGCTGCAAGATTTTTCGAAGAGTAACACTGCGAAAATTACCGATTTTTAAGAATTTTTTCTAAAAGTTTTGAAACTGATGCAGGTTTATTGTTTTTTTCAGTATGCAGTACAGGTTGTAAAGAGACAGTTTCAAAATTTTGAAGTGTCTGGCATAATTAGTTTATTTTAATTATGTACCAAAATCACATGCTTTTTCGAATAACACCGTTAATCTAATCAGATTAAAAAGTTATGGTCTAAAACTGTAATAAATTTCACACCGTTTCTAAGATCCTCTTGAAAATTTTCAGAATCAAGTATAAAAATATAGAAAATAATCTGAGCTACTTTAAAAATCTGAAAATCCACCCGTTCCCTCATTTTTAGACGATTTTGTTTGCTCTTGTCAGCTCCATTTTATTTCAGAGAGTAAAAAATGTGAATCATTTGCGTGAAAAAATTACCTTTTTCAAATGAAAATGGCGTCACACAATTGGAATTCCAATTTGTTTAAAATATTTTTTCCAGGTATCATGGTTTAATTTAATTTTTCTTTAAATAATCGTCTGCTGAAGCATTAATATAAGAGGTGCTGAGTACACAAAACGAAATCGTTCGAATGCGAAAAGTTTCTGCGCATTTCCAGAAGAGCATAAAATTCGATTTCGATATATAATAAAAAATGAATATGAAGTTACCTATTTTAGGTGGACGAAGATCGAATATATTGAGTGTAGATATATTTTCGTCAAATGTTTTTTCCAGCGCCCTTTGTAATTGCCTCCAGAACGGGCTTTTTCTACTAGTTTGTGTAATATGCAGTCAAGCCCGCTTTATGGATTAACCAGTTTGCCACGAAACATTCTAATAAGCGGGGTTTCTACAACTTGGGATTATATCGACTATTTACTACAGTTTGGTACATTGAAAATGTATTCCATTAAGCGGTATATTCTTTTAACCGATATTCCATTACAGGGCTTAACTGTATGCACTTAATGACTAAAATATATGCACTTATTCAACAGAAAATAAAAAGCTTAAAAATAAGTTCTAGTCTATACGGCGAAATTTAGAAAACATTTTCTCTCTTTAAAAATTTGTGAAGATAGAATAATAGTTAAATCAGTTCCTATATTAATCCTTTAAGGTCCTGACCTACACAATTGTGTAGGTGATCTACTAAAAAAGTGTATGTCCTATTTCCTACGTCGATTTCACACATGAAACCTTATTCTTCATAAGCAGTGAATCAGGTATAAAATAATAATGTCTCCTATTTCTTTCGAGTTGTGTTTTATTTGATAAACTTAGTTGAGTTATTCACAAAACTAAAATAAGAAATTTATCTTAAACACAAATACTTTATTGTAGCAAAAATAGTCATAATCAAAAATGTTAAACGAGAAATGTTTGCATGTACGTTTGTCGGATATGCGATTTCGAATATGGGTCTAACGATTTTCTTAAAATTTTGCACCTGTGGGTTTTCGGGTCCAGGAAACGATTGCGCTAGGTCACGTGACTGAAAAAACACTCTGAACAGCTCTAAATGTAAAATTTGTGTTTTGGGATGGTAGCGCCATCTATTGATCCTTTGTGAAATACAGTTGATGCGATTTTCATACAAGGACACACACACACACACACACACAAAAAAAGAAATTGTGTTTTTATGTTATTTTTCTTTTATATTCTTTTACTTGTTCTGTTTTCTTTTGTTTTTCTTTTTTGTGTATGTTTGTACGTTCTTTTTTTGTCTTTTTATTTTGTTATTATTATTAATTTATGTGGTTTTGTTTGTCCTTATTTTCTTTTCTTTTTATCCCTTTTCCTTTTTTCCCTCTCCATGGTTTTGTTCACCTTTTCTTGTTTCCTTGAGGCAACAAGCTTGTTTGATTATGTTTTTCAAAATGATGATGATGATAAATTATTTTCAAAATGATTTATGCTTTTCAGTTCCCTCTGCCCAACGAGTCGAAGGGCTTGTCTGATAAAGACCGAAAGAATTTTTTGGTCGAAACGATCGTAACTTCTTATAAATAACATTTTATATGAGTTTATTTTGACAAAGTTTTTAGTTATTTTATAAGTGGGACTTGATTTCCAGAACAAAGAAATATTTTAATCGCTATATATTACACCTTTCATGTATATAACTTTTTCAGAATAAAAAAAAAATATATTTTTATTTAAATCTGTCATCCACGCAACCAGCGAAAGAAAGAGAAAAAAAAAATCTTCCAGTTGCCATTCCGCAAGCACAAAAAGTGTAACAGGGAAGGAGGATGCCGCTAAGCATTAGCAACAACAGTCTTGTTTTGATAGAGTATACGTAAATAATTTAATTATTCTTAACGTGTAGTTATTAATATAAAAAACTATTGGTAAATCTTCTGTGAAAAATTGTTTCTGTCAAAAATTGCAGCGTTTGGCTCAAATGCGTGAACGTGTAGCTCAAACGCGATCGCACGCAATCGATGATCCCGACAGCACTGTTTGGAAGGAGAACGAAGAAGAATAGCTAGACGTCGACAAGCACTTCGTGTAAACCGTTTAAGTACTTACAAATGAAGGTACTTCTTATCATATTTTACTATCTTTTAACGCGGTTTGCATTCACCGTGGAGCATTGCATTTTTCCGAAGAAAGAGTAAACAATCAAATTCACATAAATTTGTTTGGGAACTGTTGTTTGATCGGTAAGATTGATGTAGGACATTCAGAATTTTCTTATGAATTGGTGCGATTGTTCCTTCGATGCCACCTACATTCCTACGAATTTCATTAAAAAAATCGAAATTTCAACGCATGCTTTGCAATGGCTTTGTTCACAGTATATGACGACTGAATCTATTAACCATTGAGATGTGTACAGCTACGTTGCGAACAGTCTATAATAGACTTGATGAGTATAATAAACTCATTCATTTGGCAGCTCATCCAACTAAAAATCCGGATGCTGAAACTGAACGTCCTTAATATGGACAGATATATTCCTGAGACAATCAAGACGCTGTTAGTGAATGCATGCACAATCCCTTGTATCAGACAAGATCTTTGCTGATACCCTCGCTGATGCACTCTCTGCTACAGAAGGAAAGCAGGTACCTTACGTACTACTTTTTGCTCAACCCCGATTGCACCGACCATCGAGAATTCCTATTCAAATCGAAGTATATGCCATTGCAACATTGAATGCCGACCAAAGATTTCCTGATAATGAGTTAGTGATGCGACAGCCATGTAAATCTTTGGTAATCACGAAGATTATTGTTGCTTTTACGCAATCATCCACGTAATCAGCCATTTACGTAATCATTATTTGACACTTAAGGAACTTTTAGATACTGAGCATGAGTCGGTTGACAGGTACTATTATTTATAGGTTAAACCCAATTAATTTTCTTTCGCAGTCTGAGTGATATGATATACGGGATTAATTATGTTATAAAACTGTCCTATTTTCAGTAATTTTCTTTTGCAATGCACAACTAGGTGTTTCATTGAATTTTCAATGGTAAAACTTTCTTCTACTAGTACAACAGGACAACATTCATAGCTTATATTATTCTATGTTCTAGAAGGTCCGGTCATGTTCGTCGATAAGAGTTATTTAGAATAATAACTATTAAAAAGAAAAAAAATACTGAAATAAAGGTAAAAATGATAATTCAATGCAGAAGAGATTGAAATTTGCATCCAAAATAGGAAATATAAAGCCTTATGCACATTTACGTTATATCACCAAAAACACCTGAAACATCCAGTTGCATATGCAAAAATGCCATTGCATATAATCCGCGGTCTAGTTATAAAAAATGCAACCAATCAAAGTGTGCATAAAGGAAAGCTGACCATCCCCTTTTTTTCTATTTTTCCATGTAGATTAAAGAAACCCGAAAACAAATGCTTTTTTGAGAAGATAATGTTATGATGAGTAGGTAACATATGGAAAATGATCTGACTTTCAATGACTATAAATTAGGCTATACGAAATTAATATTATATATGTGAGACAGTCATTTTTCTGTATTTGTCTGGAGAAAAAGATTAAAAAGTGAGTTTTTCTGTCCCGTTTCTGAAAGTTAGACAAGATCTGTGTCCTGAGAGTGGGGGAGTACATCTGCGTTAAAATTACTGACTTTTGCTTAATTGTGCATAATTTATTACGGGATTGGTAACTATTAAGTATAGGCATAACTTAACCTTTAATAATAACTTTTTTTTGTTTGTTTGTTCCATTTTTCCTGTATCTTTAAATGTGGAATGTATCAGTGTTAGTGTGAGTTCTATTAGATGGGTTTCAGACAATCAATGCCAAACTCAACATATTAAATAGAAATAAAGAATAATATGACTAAATTTATTTAAATGTATAATTCTAATAAAAAGGAATACACGAGCCATCCAACATATAAGAAATACGCATATATCGGATAGTGAACTAAAGCACAAAGCTGACAAGATTACTGACGAAGAGATAAAAGGTTCCATGCTGTCAATAATCGTAAGAGTGTGGTTTACCATAGAATTCTGTCAGGTTGCTAATATGGAGGTAAAGAGCTCTTTTCCAATCGAAATTAAGCACGTTTTTGTTCTAATACTTCGCAATTTTACTGCACATTGCTGTAAATTCACATAAACGAACCTGCTACTTAATTAGCTAATGGTATGTCGGCGGTCGTATGAATCCCCCACACTGTTCAAAATATATCTGTAAATTAACGGAAAAAGGACTGGCAGCAAAGTTGAAAGAAAATGTCCGTTCTGTTTATTATTTTTCCGTTTTCTGGACTTGTAACTTTCCGTTTTACCAAAACTCCGAAATAAAATAGGTCGGCCAACGATAGGATCGAACCCTGAGCCTACGTCTTTAAAGACGGTTGCTTTAACCACTAGACACCACACGACTGGTTCTGGATTGGCTAAAAGGGTGAAGTAAAGGTTATTTTAGTTTCCTTGCGGGAGAGGAATTCGTGCGTTTCATGATTTAAAATTCGAGATAAAGTGTTGTCCAGTTATTATCAACATAGTCAAATTATTGGATTAGCAAGAAATTAATTTCGATTTTCACAAATGTATGTAGTTAGTAAAAGCATTTACTCTTTAGCTATTTGTCATATTGGTTTAGATTTCCATACAGATTGCTGCAAACACTGAAAATCGGGAAGAAATACATTGGCTGCTAAAAATATAAAAAGTACACCTTGATTTTTCGTTCTCAGTTTGAAGTAATATTAATAATAATCACTGAAATTACCTTTTAGCCAGTCCTGTACATTTATGAATGTAATTTGAAATACTCTTTTTTATGAAAGGGAATTCTTCTTTAAAAAAGTAATTAATTATAGTTTAAAATTTAATTACTCATTATAGTTTAATTTTTGATTACTCATGAGAATGCGTTTGGTGTCAATATTTTTATCCATCTAAAATGTCCAACGAAAATCCATTTCTCAAAACAACTTACAAAACTTACAAACTAAACCAAAAACGGAAATTTACCGTTTTCACAAGAAATTTCCGAAAGTTGCAATCATTTTTCTTCGTTTAAAGGAAAATTACCAATTGTTGGGGAAAGCGGACATTTCCCCGGAAATTAAGGCTGGAATTATCCTGAATTTTCAGATTATTTTTAACAGTGCAAAGGTCGGCAAGCTTGGCAACCTTTGGCAATATATCGCCAATAGGGCGGCAGATATAGGTCTCCAAACTGAAACCATTTAAGGAATAAATGTTTTGGGTCAATGTTTTGGGGATACCCTGTATATTTTTAAGATTAACTTCTTTACTAACGGAACCATTAGGTTGATGCTTTAATTTATTTTTAATCCGAAAAACTTTTTGAAGTAATACTTCTTTAGTGGCGACTAGGGAATAACTCAGATTTTTTTCTGATGGAAGTAATGCTCAGTAAAGGAAGTGACGTGCGCGCCCCGAAAAAGAAGAACCACTGAAAAACCTACCTTTTCGACCTGCTTTCGCCTTTCTCTGAATTCATCGTGTAAAAATACGCAGAACCTGTTTGGGAAAGAAACAGCGAGAAAAACAGTCAAGAGCCGTATCTTAGCGACACAATCTTTATTTATATATCAACAAGCGTTTTCAAGGTACATCCAACATAATATTTTACATGTAATCCCAACCTCACAGGAGGTTCTCGATAATTCTTATTTTTAGATGAATAATATAAAATACATGGTTTTGGAAAATAACATGGAAATGGAACCTGCCAGCAATCGAACCGGAACAGTCAGGGACAAATTATGCATTAGATTCGACATTTGATAAATTCGACATTCGATAAATTCGATATTCGCAAATTCGTTCGGACACCTCAGCATGCTCCTCCTTTTATCTTTTCAGGTGTGGTGACGGCTGTAAATACCCATAAAAACATTTCAAAATCGAAAAATTCATATAAGTGGTATCTGTCGTGACATTTTACTGATTTGTAAATGTTTACGTATGGTTAACTTAGGAATGATAATTGATTTTAACTTAATTCAATTAAGTACTATTCTGCAAAAATTTTTTGTGCAGGGGGCCCCAAAAGTATCTGTGCCCTGGGCCCCCAAGTGCGTAGATCGGTCCCTGGGAACAGTAGATGGAAACGTCAGTTTAAGAACACTTTTCGTGGATTCTAACCCAACTTCCAGACAGAACAAGGGGATGGAACACCACAATTAAAGGGACAGTGGCTGCAAATGAACCTAAACAGCAGAGGGAAATTTTCGTTTAAGAACACTGTTGGAAGATTATACGTCGATCCCACGAAGGTAACACGAGCGGACACTTCACGAGGGACACTTCTCTTAGAAAGTTGGATAACGCCGTAGTTGCAAACAGATGGCGCTACGCACACTGGGTAACTGCGCATCTCAGGTTGCTTATATTTTCATCGAGGCGAAGTAAATGGAGATCGTTGAATTAGCCGAACTTCAAAAAATTAAATACATAAACTTAAGAACGTGATATATAGTAATTACTGGCTTCAGATGTGTTTTAATTACATAATTGTTTTAGAATACTATTTCGTAATGATTATAGGCAATAGTTTCCAAGCGAAGTGATATTATTATTTGCCAAATGTCAGTTACGTTGGCCTTTAGGCCATTAAACTCCATTAAACTCCTGAATATTATGTATGTCATGTCTGTTATTATTTTGCCCAAAAGCTGTATTTTAAGAAATGTTAGTAAATTTAGAAGAATGTAGTTTGTGTGAACGCAATATTTATAATGATATATATAGTGTAATGGTATATATATGTTTATATATAGTAATGATATATATATTTATAATGATATATATACAACGGTTTAAGAATACGGGTATGTAACACCACCAAGAAACAAACACTGGCTGCAAACGGTTTAATAACAAAATAAAAGAATAACAAATGGACACTCCGTGGATTCTAACCCAACCTCAAGACGGAGCAAGCAACGGTTTAACACGGGGATTTAACACCACAAAGAAACCGCCCCTGGCTGCAATCAATCCCAAACAATAGACAGAGCCTACAGTTTAAAAACACGGATACAGAATAATAATTCGAAACCTACCAGCAGACGAAATCAACGCTTAAGAATACTGTGGCAGATAAACACACACAAAAAAAATTATACTACCTGCATTCGAACCCAACTAACAGAGGAAAACATCAGTTAAAGAACACATTTAAAGTATAATAATAGACTATGGACATTCCCCCCATTCAAACCCAACCTCCAGACGGAACAATGGTATAAGAAAACAGTTAAAGAATAATACTACAACATGGACACTTCCTGGATTCTAAGTAATTATGAATTACCGATGATTCTTACTGGTGATTTTAATGTTAATTTTCGCTCTCAAGAATCTCAGCTGTTAGTTGATTTTTTAAAAGAAAAATTTGATCTAACTATGAATATTTATCGACTTCAATCAACAACGCGTTTTGGTACAACGATAGATGCTGTATTTTCAAGAAAATTAGCAAATTTAGAGAGTAAAATTTATGTTTCACATTATAGTTACCACAAACCTATAATTTCATACATAAAAAATTATGATGACATTGAAGTACCTATTTCCAATGAATAATATGAATATAAAATTTATATAATCTTCGTAAAGTACATGAATAATAAATATAATTAAATTATAATATTATATTTCTTTTAAGTTTAAGTTTAATCATTTCAGTGATATGTGTCGTAAACGTCAAAGAAGTTTTACTTCAACCACGCGTAAAGATTACACTCATACACTATTTTTCATAACTTTATATTTTCTGTACCTGTTTCGAATAAAGCACCTTTATAGTCCCTCTTTTATTATTTTTGGAATATAATTTGTATTTATGAGTAAAACACGTCTTGAAAATAAAAACTTATAGTAAAATTCGGAATTTCTTATGTATACATAATTTTTATTTCTCTCATGTTATAGAATATAAGCGTTTTATTCATTTCGGATAAAACATATATTCCGTGATCAGTGCTTTAAAAAGAAAATCCGAACTGTTCAAATCGAACTTAAACTTACAATAAGAAAAATAATGATAGATATCGCGACAGAGTGTTACGCGAGGCAATAAAAAGAACTGAAAGGGAAAAAAAGTAATTATTTTGAATCATATTAAAAATATTTAAAAGAAACATTATGAGGATCCCATGTCCCCATCCAAAACCATTAAACTACATTTCATAGGATTACGAAGATTCGGAAATATTCTCTAGAGACCCAACTTTCCAGCAGATCTCAGAACTTTCCGTAAATTATTGCTTAACTCTTACAGTAAGAAAAGAAAAGTTCCTTTATATTACAGTTAACCACAGACATACATACAAGTTAAAAAAAATATAAGTGTTAGGTTATAAAAGATAAAACTTTTAGTTTGAAAATTTCAAGTCACGAAATAGATAATATAATTGACAAACGGTGATTTTCTAGATTAAAATGAGTGAGCTCTCTCACAAAGACATTTTATTCAAAGGATATAATGAATTTAAAGCCTAAACTGAAGATGATGTTATCAAAGTCAATTTATTGCAACAACTGGGACTTTTTTTCCCGAAATGCACAAATCAGTAACGCTAAAAATTAATTAAAACACATTCTAATTCCTTTTAAGTAACAGTTTTCATACATATAAGTATCACGTTTTTCACAAAAACATCAATTTGAGACTAAAGCATAACTAGAATGAGAGAAAAGATTGAAATTGAGGAGAAATTTGAATTTTTTAAAAATTATTATTACAATTTTTAATTTTTAATCGATAAAATTTATTTACAGTTTTTTTTTTCCCTTGCGTTACTTACAGTAGTACTTATTAGAATGTAATGCAGTAATGCTTTTAGAACATGTTTTATTTCCATTTATATTTAACTTCTAACGTAATCGAGCTTAAGTCACAACACTTAATGCATTTTGTTAAGGATTAAAAATTGTCCATTTCAATGCAAAGCTTAAAAGCCCATACATTTTAAAAAAAAATAAAAGCTTAATTTTTGTTAAAGAGCTTCGCTTTTATTTGCTTTTTCGTCTCCATTTCTTATGAATCGTTCTCTAAATGTTAAATATTTCAGTTAAGCTATACCACTAATGCAGCTTATAAATTATTTGTTTCAGAGAGTCTGACTACATTATAACTCATATTTCTATGAGAAAAATAAAAACCCGTCTGATACAAAAATTATTTTTAGAAGATAATAGCATAGATTGTAATTGTTACATTAACTTTTAGATAGATTCTGTGACCAATTTATCAGACATGTCAAAGCCAGCTATTATTCCGTGCAGCTGGTGCATCCTACCGAAGTTCAGAGGTTCCCGCGTTCACAGCTGCTAGAAACATTAAGGTTAATGGTATATCAACTACGTTTTCTGTAATATCTTACTTTTTGAAAACAATAGAGGTTCTGCAAAAGAAATTAAATATGACTGTAGAAATAACTTATAATTGAAATATTTGATTGTGTTATTAATGTTAATAACGTACGATTATATGGTTTTGTCTTTTACATGTGGATCATTGGTGTACATTTACATATAAAAAATAACGTGAAAAAAAGAGCGTATAGAAAAAGCAATAGAAAAACTTCTTAAACATCAGTAGACCGTATGCACGTGACGTCATAGCCGTAGTAGATGTTCTTCAAACCGAAACTGTCGACCAGCTGCTGCTACAGCAGCATATTAAGCTTTAAAGTGATTAAACAACATTAAAATTGATATTTCTAACATCCTTTTTCTGGATGTAATACAATAGAAAAAGAATGGGAAAAAGCTGCGCAGAAAAATGCACAATTCGAAATGAATGAAAGTTTCAAAAACTTATTCAGGTGTATTCTTTACCCAAGTCAGACGTAGCAGACGATAAAATGACGTTTAGTCATTATTTCAGCATCATTTAATGATGATAGAGCATCAGTAACGTGATGCAGTGGGTTTCTTACAAATGCATATTAAATGCCGTGAAAAAAAGGCATGCTGACGGTTTGTCACGCGACTCAGCAACCTGACGAAAAAAGAGCGTATAGGAAAACCAATAGAAAAACTTCTTGAACATTAGTAGACCGTCCAATTAAGATTTCCTGACATAAAATGAAACCGTTTTACAATTATTTCAAATTCGCCTGCTAAAAAGGAAATATGTTCTTTTATTTATTAAACTAGGGGCCAAGGCCCCTACACTCGCTACGCTCGCATTTCGTATGAGGCATTTGGCCCCTAAAATGACTTATTCGTAAAAAAGACATAATTTCAACAAACAAAACCCAAACGTTGGATAAGATAGAATGTTACCGAGCTACACATTGCTTGGTTCTTGCATGTTGCTTAGAACATAAAAATTTAAACCTCGCACTATTTATAATTATGTGAAACCCATGGTACGTCTTGCGTATTAGCTAATTATGGATAATTTTCATAATTTGGCGACTTGCGTTTATGTATAATTAATAATTAGCTCTAAGAAAACAGTAATTCATATGTTTTCTTTGATAAAAACTACGGAATAGGTAGGATAGCTTGCCACCAATGGCGACTTTTCATTATTTGGCGATTTACACATGCTCACAACCTATAAAAACTGTTCATTTAAGGTTCCCGGAAAACCGTTATCCATATTTTCATTTACATAATTCTTCGCAGATTGGAGTTCTTAGCACCACGAATTATACCATCTCGTCGAGCTGGCAAATATCCAAAGTGTACTATAACTGCTTTAATGGCATAGTTAACACCATCAAATATTTCTACTGGTAGCAAATACTCCAGCTGGACCGAACCGGCTTTAAAAAAATCTGTTTTAATTATTTTTCATTTTCAAGATATTAGTTATTCTGTTTTGGAAAAACGAATAATCGCTAATTCTAAACTCCTGTTGTCTAAGCGAACTTACTATTTGAAAATTGTCAACTTTTTGTAACACATTTCGAGTTACTTATTTCATATACTTTTTAATTTGGCGTAAAATGGATGTAATTCTACTTCATGTTTAACAATTTCATGCGATTCTACATAAATGGAATTGCTTTGTTGCAAAGGAATGGATAATTTTATGCCAAATCTGGCAACCATTATGTTTTATTTTTTCAGTTTTTTATTAATATCTTCTAAAATAATTCGATTTTCGAAATTTACGTCACCTTATCAAGTTCCTTGGAGTTTTCCGCATTCGGGAACATGTTTCTCGAAATTCAAATCCCCAAGGTTTAGGAGAAGATAGGTCAACAAGCTCTGACAGCGGCGACAGCGGCCTTTACTTTTTTTAGAATAGAGAGAAACTGTATATTCTATAAGTATTCGCCATCTGTCGACGGTTCTGTGAAGCAAAAACTCAATTGTATTTTTTTTCTCGACAAAAGATAGTTTCTTTGTATATCACAGGAGCAGTGTTTTTTCCATGGGACAAAAAGTAGCCTATAAGTTAATCCAGGACTTTAACTGTCTTTACAAGCTGCCTGCCCGTTCTTCGCACGGAAGGAAAGGAAAATATTTATTACATGTATAATTCGAAATAATTCCAGTGATGTAGAATCTAAAAATAAGCAAAATTATTTAACACTTGACGTAAAGTTACTCATTAGTTACTCGTACTAACCTGAGGTCATTGCAATAACATGAAACAAAAAACTATGTCAGTGTCATTCGCGATCAGAAAAAAAATGCTTGACGGTTTGCAGCGAAAACTGCTCACTTTCAAAATATCTTTTCTATTTGTTATACTGTCTTCAGTCATACCATTAATACCTTAGACACATATGATCTGTACAAACGTTTGCTTATTTTACTCTCACTTGCAACTGAGCTTATTAAAGTTAATTTGACATTTATTCCTAGCTAATCTGTATTTCAAACATTTTTCGGAGCTATTCTGATAATGACATAACTTTTGTGCCAGAGCTTGTTAAGTTGCTAGAAATCAGCAACAAGAGTATATCTAATAGGGGAAGGCGAGATAAAATTGCGAACTTAAGCAATTATGATTTTTTCCTGACCACTGTGAATGAGTCTAAGAACTGAGATTTTTGTGATAACTTCTTTCGTGCCTTGTCTTACACCACGAATTTTTTCAATTCCCTGTTCCACTTTATAAGGCGAAACAACGGTTCTCCTAAAAAAAAGTAATTTTCGTCATCTTTCCACAGCTATAGGGTAAGATGACTAATGGGATAGGGTAAGGTGACGAACTAACCAAGGAATGTGAATTAACATTCATGGAAACTTTATCAGCAGATAATTTTAATCTGGAAACTCCCTAAAACTGCTATTTTTAAAATTGTGCCAAGTAGAGCCCTGTTGATTCCTACACAAACAACTCTCGCCAATTTGGCGATAACAAAACATAAGAAGTTACTATTTTTTGTATTTATGTGGCGACAGTAGCTTAGAATTAACAAGGAGGTTTGGAACAACATTAAGTACATTACTTTATGTATATTTTTTCTTCTTTTTTTTTGGGGGGGGGTTGCCAATGAATGTAGTTTCAATAATTAAGTGTCTTCAAATTCTTTAACTGGTGCGTTTATCACTAATTTCCCATTCGTTTTCATCTAGTCCTTTTGGGAGCGTTGAAACAAGTGCAAAACTCGTCAAACCCATGACTGGTGAAGCAAAGTGCGGCGAATTTTTAGGTTCGCGAAATTGGGGCGAAAGTGATTGGTGATTGTGCTCAACTAATTCAGCATCCGACATCATCAATTTGATGATTTCAGAAGAAAACAGCCAAATGAATACAACTATTTATATCATTTCGGAAAAACACATCATCTTAAATTTTAAATTCCTGTTATCCACGCGATCGTATTAGCAACTCAAAAATTTATGAACTTTAAGAAATACATTTCGACGTAATTATTTCTCACGTGTTTTTAATGTGACATGAAACTGACGTAATGTCTTATGAAATGCCATATTTATGTGTGAAGACAGGCTTTTATTCTGCTTACCCATTGGTAGGGGAGTGTATGCACATGGTCAAACTGCATCAAATGCATCTTTAACAATCTGCCTCGAGCTGCTTTTGCGTTTTAAGATATGTAGATTTAAAATTTCATCCAAATCTGTCAAACCGTTTCAGCGTGAAAGAGTAACAAACATGCATACAAACATTGACATTTATATATTAGTAAGATTATCAGATTATTTCTAACATACTGCGATTAAGGCGTCTTCTCACTTTGAAAATTAAAAAAAATCGAATTTTTTTTTTTTAATTTTGAAAGTACATATCATCAAAAATGTTGTATCAAAATTTCATAAAGATCGGAGGAAATACCCAAAATAACAACGAGTGTTTCAACAGCTGTGTCTGGGCAATGGCACCGAAACACGTTTTTACGGGAAGAAAAACCGTGAAAATTGCTTTTCAAACAGCAGCATGCATTTATAACGAAGGGCTACAACCTGTTTTAAAAATTTTGGAGGTGATGGGTGTCAAACTTGGCCCTATCGCCGCTCAATACGCCGAGAAACGCGACAGTGATCGCGTACGCGTAGGGAACCGCCGCAGCTCTAACGCTTCAAAAGAGACTAGGTCGAGACGAAGGGAAGCTATTTTGGACGAGCACAACTTCTACGAAGAATCGGAAGTTCCATTGTATGGAGCATGCATCGCTGATTAACCCGAGGTAAGGTTTTTTCATGATTTTTCTGCAACCAAAACTTTAAACGCGTTTATCTCAAAACAAGGTTTTTCAGTGCCGTGTTGATGAAATTTCGGAAACTATCCGGCCGATTGTCATGAAATTTGAATGACATATTCTTCATAGTTATGGCTATAACGCATATCATCAGATTTTTGAAATTTTGATTTGAAGTATTTTTTTTTTTTTTTTACAAAAAACTGCAAAAAAACGCGTTTTTTTTTTTTTTTTTTGACTTTTTCGAAAAACGTGCGCCATATTGTTATTTTCGCGAATATCAAAAATCTGATGATATGCGCTATAGCCACTGACATACTGAATCTAAAACTGTTTTATTTTTTTTGTTTCAGATGACCTGTCTCGGAGATACCATCAACATGCCACGAACATTACATTTCTACACGGGTTTTTCGATGCTACTGTTTTGTTATAATAATTGTTCAAAAAAATAAAAACTTTTTTTTTCTTGTACTTGAAAGATGTGTTTATTATATAGGATCCATTTTATCCCATAATTGTTTGCAAAAATCCTCGAAAAAAAATCGCGAAAATAGCCTATTTTCGAGGTGCCTAAAGTGAGAAGACGCCTTAAACTTTTTTTTTCAAGCCTTACTAAATTATAACTTATTTCTAGAAGAAAAATGATAACCTGCTTGATACGAAAATCATTTTAAGACGATAATAGCACAGACTGCAATAGTTACGTTAACTTTTAGACCAATGTATCAGACACGTCAAAGCCAGCTATTATTCGGTGCAGCTGCTGGCATCCTTCAGAAGTTCAGAGGTTCCCGCGTCCACAGCTGCTAGAAACATTAAGGTTAATAGTATATCAACTACGGTCGCTGTAATATCTTACTTTTTGAAAACGATATCGCAAGAACATTCGTAACTTATTGTTTTATAATAAACTCAAAATTTGAAATATTACGCAAGCAGATATTCCTCTTACATATGATGATTCATATACAAGTACTTAAAATAAGCAGTGCAAAAATAGACAGTTGAGAGTAATAAATGTTTCTCGCCAAAATGATTTTATTTTGTATTTTCATAAGAAAATTTCCGCTAAATATCTTATAGAGAACCCATATAACTGTGTATTAAAACAACGGAAGTAAAGTCTGATTACATTACTAAGACCTTTTCTAAAGGGGGGGGGGGGAGTCCCTCCCCTTAACACTCGGAAAAATCTATTAAACTTCACAGTTAGCAAAATTACGCAAATTCAATTGGCAAAAGTAAATAGTTTGTAATATAGGGTAATTCCTGGAGAGATGGACCACGTTTTTCCTTCTTTCTCTAAAAGCCATATATTTATGCACATTTTACTCTTCATAGTATATACATCTTGTGTATATTTCTTACAAAAATCCTAGTGCAGAAGATCATATATGTAGAGGATTATTTTTATGATCTTTAAAAATATTTACTATGTGGTTCCTCTCACTCGGGCTACTCCGGGTGAGATGGACCATTTGAATGGGAAAGAGGGACCCCCATAAAATAATGAAAAAGTTGCACATGTATTACATTTATAAATGATTATTTTCATTACATGAAAATTAATATTAACTTAATTAATATTAATTAATTTATTAAGTTTACATGAATAACTATGTGACATTTAATATATATAAAATTGTTTTTAAATTCTATGACTTAAGATAGACATAACACCTGGTCCATCTTTCCCGCCTAGACGTGGTCCATCTCTCTCGTCTAGTGGTCCATCTCTCCCGATCGTCCGGATGACAAATACAGCCCACTCTGACTCTACATTATGGATTTTTTAGGTTATTTGGAAGCCTACATGCTCCCCGAGATTACATCATCAAAACTAGATAGATCACATATAAAATATAACTTTTAATTGTAGAATTGTAACGATGCCAAAAAATTATTTGACTCACCAACAGCAACAACAATTAGCTGAAAAATTATTATGTTTATTAAGTAGCAAACAGTAGCACGACTTACAAAATCTCTTTAAGTGTCTCACTAAGACAGTTTCGCCATATTATGAAAAGGCGCATAAACTAAATATTTGGCTGGTTCATCTCACCCGGATTCACCCTGGTTGATAAAAAAAATAAATAAGTTGGTAAAAACCTATATTTGACTTGGTAGTTTATCGACATCTTCCTCCCCCTCCCCATAAAAGTCTTAGTAATGACTCTTTACGTTACTAATCTTTTGTTTTACTTTTTACGGGATAAAATTACTGACTTCATACGATGCGATATTTATAGATACTTGCACTTTTTTTATGAAGATTATTATTTAGATCATCAGTATTAGGAGACTTGTGAATTTTATCATCCTTCAGAAATTCCTATAGTGGATTTTCAGAACTGCGAATTTCATGCCACAGGTACACCATATGCAAAACGCTTTTTTTTTTTTGTAGGACGGCTACTGAGCTCGCCTTAACCACTACGCTACCGTCATCTCTTACTACGCACGAGTTTTAACAATCTATTCTGTGAGCGGAATTAACTTTAAAAGCTGGCAGCATTTGCTTGCAAACACGTCCCTATTGATTTTACATGCTGCACGGCAATGATATGTGATTCTTGGTTGAGTAAAAAGAGCGGTCATTCAACGTGAAAAATAAAGTCCCCTTCATCCCCATTAACTTCAGTTGATGTCACTTATAAACATAAGAATGCAGCCTTAAACATTTAAAATGTTGCTGCTAGTTAAGCTGTGAGAATACTTATAGTCTCATCCAGCTTTAAAATTGCAAAAGTAGAATTCTTTCTGGAAAATGACACGAAATGCAAAAATACATTGTGCGACTAAGATTTAAAAATACATTTAGGAAAATATACGATTGGCACTCAAATTCTGCAAATGAAATCAGCAAATTTCTCTTTTTTCAGCATCAGAATTTTTGTGCAATAGTGCTTAGAAGGAGAAGCGATTACTGGTTATCGCCAGACCCATTTACTTTCATTGTTTTCAGATCTCATATTTTACTTCATTTTCTTCTGTACACTTTTTATTGTTTTTATTATTCTTATTTGAACGCAACGGATCATTTTTACAAAAGGAGCAACTGAGAAAGAAAAAGAAAATGTTTTGATGTGCTATGCAGCTGACGTCGAAGTGCTTTATTACGCAAGATAAAGATACTCTGCTGATGAAGAGTTTCATTTTTCTGTTTTACAAGACTTATTTTTATTTGGTATGTTGATTCGAGATATTACAGAGCTAGAAATAACTATCAGTCTAATAAATGTTTGACTTTTCGGATCATGCCCTGATCACATTTGAGCCGTGATGCCTTTTTTTTTTCTAAATCGGCACAACTTTAAAGCTTCGTATCTGATATTTTACCCTACTTCGAATTATTTTTCATATAAGCACGTTAATTCTCCTCTTTACCGCTAAGTGCCGTTATAATAGGTTTTATAGTTTACAGTATAGCTATTTTACCAAGTAGTAGACTAATTTCTCACTTTCGGTCAGGTGAAAAAGGGAGAAATGGAACAGATCTCCAGGAAAGAGGAAATAAAAACCATGGTATACAGGAAGTACCCATAGCGGGCATGGTGTTGATTCTTTTCTGGTATAGATTGCCTATTAAGCTGGCTCTGAAGGTTTAACTACATAATACTATCATGAGGATATTCAAAAGAAAATATTCAGCTGATACGTTTACTGTATGGAAAAGGAAATCTTAATAAATTGACTATTGATGTAATCAGTCTAAGCTTTTAAAACTTCTTCTACTAGTTTCGACCGTGAAACATTCAGTTTAACATTTTATCAATAGAAAAATGAGATCCTGGAGGAATTAATTCTTCTGCGTTTCGTTTATTGCGTTAAACTCAATTCCCAAAAACTCATTAAGTATAAGATGTTTAGTTTATATCGAAAGGAATTTCTTCTTGAGGGTTTGTGTGCTTTAACACGAGTTAGAGAAACAAATATATTATGTGTCTATGAATACACATGCATTGTATCCCTAAGTTTCCCTTAAAGTATTTTTTAAATCCAACTCATTTTACAATGTTCTAAACGTTTTTAGGACTGAAAAAAAAAAGGTTTTTATCTTAAATTTTGTCAGATATTCTGTGTTGTTTGTAAAAAGTTTTAAAAACCTTGAGGGTTCCTCAGTTGTAGAAATATATACTTGCACAACTTGTCATTTTCCATACGTCTTGTTGAAATATTCCGAAACTTGTGAGGATCCTCTTTTTCTTCCATACTCTAATTATTTAAAAGAAACTAATAATTTTTAATTTCCCAACGAAGTACGCATTTTTTATTATATAACAGTATATCTATTTCAGCCTAAGTTGTAACCAAAATGTAGGTAGTTCCTTCTTTTACAATCTATCATCTTAACAAGCTTACTACAGAAACTTTTTTTTAAATGGTGGGCCTTAACAATGCCTTGAAGGCATTGGCTACCGCTAAGGAGTTGTCGGTCACTTTATTATGGGGACACCTAGTAGGGGGACCAATGTTGCCCCCTATGAAGGGGCGGACACAATAGCATCCAAGCCCAATTGGGGATCGAATCTCGACCGCTGGGAGTTGAACCCGAAACCGTAGTACGGTGCTTTATCCATCATACAAGCTGGTCAGCTAGCTACAGAAACAATGATCATAGAAATTCACTGTAGAATCTAAATGTGTACCCACAAAGACGAATGTTACAAAATCTTGAAGGGTTATGGTATCCTACATCGATTGTGGATCATTTTATCTTCAAAAGTCCTCAAAGAAAACATCCATATGAACAAATGCTGTAGGAAAGGAAAAAAAAAAATAAAATGTCACTCTGTTATGCTGTTAGATGTCTTTCTTTCAATATGAACAAACTAAAAATAGGCATATTCTATTTAAATATAAGTCTAAGGTACATCAGTGTTTTCAGTTTGATGCTTATGCAAATATAAACACAAAATAAAAATTCTGGAAGCTTTAGCCATATACAGATTCCTCAATAACGCGAGTATCAGCATCGCTCCACCACACTAAAAGAGGAAAAAAAATCCTTTAAAGAAACGAGAAACATTCCTTATGTTACAACGTTCAAATCATCAATAAGTTAAATCGTAAATTTTTCAGCAGTAAAGAACTGGTTTTTAAAAGCCTCAGCACCTCGCATTTGGCCTCAAGAAAATACCGTTCGAATTTTACGGCTTGCGATTCGGTAGTCCAGTTAAATGCTCGTTACTTACGCCCCAAACGTAAATGAAAGGTTTACGGGAATCCCGTGTCATGACGGGCTGGTAGTTTATGAGACGTATAAACTACAGTCGAAAGGTTATTTCAGTTTGCCTGGATTTTTATGGAAAACTCGTCGAGTAGTTTTGTTTTAGTTCAGAGTATTCTGTTTTCTTGCTAGTGGAAAAAAAAGGATGTAGATTTTGTGTACGTCGTCGTTGTATCTTTAGTTATTGATTATTTGTGGATATTTTTTAAAAATAATTTCTTTTGAGGATGTAGTGTGGTAACTGTTCTGTTACACATATTTTTGTTGTACTATTTTCGTAGGTTTTCACACTGTGCCGGGTTTTTTTTTCTTTATCATTTGCATATATTTGATTCTTATACATAAGTATTGTATTTTGATAGTTGATAAGGTCACTCTTTATTGGGTTTCTGGCCATTATCGCAATCCTGGCAATGAGTTGGCGGACTCCCTTACCAGGTCTGGCTCTGACACTTTTCTTCTTTTCTTGGACCTGAGCCTGTTCTGGGCATTTCTAGTAACAGGGGTGAAACTGGCCCACATTCAAAAACCCTGAAAATTTTAGACATTCTTTGTGAAAGTGAGTATTTCTCTGCGTATAGATTTGAGCATCTTGGGCACCATATTATTGAGCCCTGGGAGCTTCATAAAATGTCTATTAAGTGTATGCTGATGTTTGCATCTGCTACTTGGCTCTTTTCCTGGGGACTTTTCAGGACTTTCCTTATTGCCTGGGGATAGTACTATAGACCTCTAGTCGCGGTGCCTGGCCCTCTTGGGCCACCCCTTTAAAGTCATAAGTCATCCGTGTTAACACAATCGATATAGGAACAAAATTGAGACTAATTAAAATTTTTTTAGAATAATATTTTTTTTTTAGAAAAACATAACGTGTAGGAGAAGATTAACACTTTCTATTTACTGAGAGTCCGAATTAAATCAATTTTTGATTTTAAAAAGGAAGTTTTTTTCCTTAATTTATGGAAATTTAATCTTTTAAATTTAAATAAAATATATTACTATTTAATGAATTTTTCATAAGACTATATGAGTCATTTCAAACACCCACTCTACTACTTTAAAAAGAATTGTACCGATCCTAGTAAATCTTGTGTTACTTCTATAGTTTCTTAGATGTGAAAAAACAGTATCAGTCAAATGACTGAATTAATAATGAAATATAATTCCTTAAATGTTCATATTAATAGGTTGCTACATAAAGGTGCACATATTTCAAATTTACATTAATAGCTTTCAAGTCAATTTCTTATTAAGCTTAGATATCATTTTTTAAATAATTGTCACCTATTTAAGATAAAAATCAAAGAAGGTAATGGCTGTTAGTCATTAAAATTAATGGAACTGATCGTAAAACATATATAAAAGTTACTCAAGTTAATTTGCCGGAATTTTAAAAAATTCTGGCAAATTAACTTGACTAACTTTTATGACTATGACTTAACATGACTATTTTTTATGTCTTTTTTAGCTTTAAAAGATGGGTACAAAATTATCTAAATGTCAGTTTTAGACTGTTTTCAATGGTTCGAGAACTGCTGTCATCAAATTCAATATTTTGTTTTGTGTAAGAGGGTGAAATTAAAATTTTTTATAAACAGCGTTTTTACAATTTGCTGTTTTAAGAGAGTTGGTATAAGAAATGGAATTCTGTTTATGTTTAAGAATCCCTTAATAAATGTTGTTTTGTATTAAATCTGGTCTTTAGATATTTATATATTAGTCCTAACGAATTAGAATTACATGTAGTAATACCGTTCAGTCTTCATTGATGAGTATTATTTAGCTTTGACTTAAACGATATACTTTTTTATGATTTAAATAATTAAAATGTGCCAGCTTAAAACCTGTTTCTTTTAGAGGCTTTTTTTTAAATTAATACTTTTAATAAAATTGTTGGAGGAGAGCCCATTCTTTATGAAACTCGGGTAAGAAATTAGACGCACACTTCGATACTTCTTCCAAAGTGATTATTAACAGGTAGATGAAGACAACATTTCCGAAGCCCACTGCTAAGTCATTCTGAACTGTCTGGGTGTATCCGAACTCTCCTGAAATTTAGTCCCGCTAATTTTGAATCACCCTGTATATATATACACTATATATATATTAAATAATGTAAAAAAATAATAATTTATGGGTTCCTTTAAGTACTTGCTTATTAATTTATAAATATATATATATATATATATATATATATATTTACATAAAAAAATGAGTGGATGATCATTGGTATTCTTAAAAATTTCACAATTACTCGCTACTAATATAAGCCATTACGCTTAGTTACTTAACAGTAATAGTGATGTTTAGACGTAGTTAGATTATATCTATTTAATTATTATATGATTCTTATGCAACAAATATTATGATTATTATTTTTTTTAACTTTCGATTTCTGGCAACTGGTATTTATTCATCTTTTATTGGCAACAGTTTGGATATTCTTCACTCTGTCTTCAAGCTTTCGCACATTTTGTCTCCATTCTGATTTTGCTAAAAGGATAGCCCCCCACCCCCCGTAGTTACATATTTCGTTTTGTGCCAAGTAACTGCATCAAAATCCTGTTATTTTCTTTTTATTTCGGTTGTCAGCATGTGGTTTGTGGGTCCTGAAGAGCATAGCCGATGCTTATTATCTTTTTTTATTTCTTGCATTTCATCATCATTGTTTCTTTTTTCCCACGTATCTGATTCAATTCACACCGCTATATATTCCTCCCTCTACCATACGGTAATTCACTGGATATCTATCTAATTAGGATAGGATTCATCTATTCCTTGATTAATTTTTGAATACATACATGCATATATATATATATATTCAAACGTGAAAACTATTTAAAGCAATCTTCAAAGTCTGCATCTGAATAAACTCAAAACTTGAATTCCTTAAATTCAGTAAGGGAATGAAACGAGCCTAGTAAAAGTAATCTTTTAAAAATGAAAAGTGAGATTTTATTGCATATTTAAATGAAGCACATAAAATTTCTCCCGAATCGAACCGATGTCCATAAAGAGAAACTTTCATTCCCCCCCCCCATTCTTTTTATGAGTCCTTAGGTAAATCTAGCATCTCAGCTTATTGGAACACGTAAAAATGGATTCTGGGAATGAGCGTGTTTATACGTAGTAAATAGGAAATGGCTACTGGAGCGATGAAAATGTTTATTGTTATACCTACATTGCGCCTTTTTTATGCTTAAATTTTAGACGTTATTGATCGTTAAGGAATACTGATTTAAAATAATGAGATTATCAAATGATGCTAAGAATATTATTGCGATAGCATCAAATGAAATTTTCTTAGAATCATGCCATTAAAATAAATCCCAAATGTTGAATGGCCAATTAATGGCAGAAGAATGGCCAATTATAGGCATTCACTACAGTGTGCTTCCATTTTGTGACAGTAAATTAGTAAATAGATCATGATTTCTTCAAACGTTAATGCACACCCAATAAATTCATCAAGGTATATAGAGGTCAAAAGGGTAAGTATTTCCTTTTCATCAAAATTATAAATAAATTGCTTGTAAATTATATTTTTGCTTTAGTATATATTTTCAGACATTATTTGACAAGATTTACCTTCATTAAAAACTTAACAAAAAGGTGTAAACTGATTATTAGCAGAAAAAAGTAAGAATTTTTTAAATATTTTTTCTTTCTATTTAAGTTGTGTGGTGAGGTAAAATGGGTATATAATTAGGCTTAATTAATATTATGTTTCCGTATGATCATAGTAAATATTTTAATGAGTTTAATTGTTGATAAATAATGTCTGAAAATATAGGATAAAAGAGAAAGTTAATTTAAAAACAAATTATTTATATTTTTCATAAAAAAATCTCTAATCATTTTACCTAACCTTAACAAGCAACAATGAGATACGCTACGGAATCTTCATGTTCAACAGAATTTTAACATCTTATTTTTCCTGCTCTCTAGCATTAGTGTCGACAGTGCTTTTTTGATCTAGCTATTTCATCTGGCTATGCGAAAGCACCCAAATGGAACCAGAAATAAAATTTATTCTTTGAGTAAGCAATTTTTCAAAAATAAAAATCTTTTTTCTATGGCAATTTTTCAAAAATAAAAATTTTTGTTTTTCTTTTTTTTACAATTGTAACACCCCAACTGATTCTTTTCATATTCGAACTTTCAAACTGTACTCTCCTCAATCACTCATTACTTTTATTAAAGTTATCTTGAAACGAACATACAAATATACAAACATACAAACACCATTTCAGTTGATAGTATTCTGTCTATATCACGGTAAAAAAAAATTCGGAAACGTTACCCCAAAAAATGGGGCAGCTCTTGTAGTTCAAAATTGCGGAAACGTTTCCGAACCATGCGGGTAAAGTATTTAGAAACGTTTCTGCATATGTCGGAAACATATTTACCTATTTTCCTGCATTTTAGGTAAGGTTTCTGGAAAAGATGGGTAACGTTTCTGTATATTTTGGTAAAATGTTGAGTAACCTCTCCGTCTATTTCGGAAAGGTTTCCGAGTATTTCGGAAAGGTTTCCGAATTAACGAGTAACCTTTCCGAGTTTTTCAGAAAAAAGTAACATGCACTAAATGAAGCGTTTCGATTATCTTAATCTAGATGGCAGCACCAAACTCTGTCGGAATGAGCGTTGAGGACTAGCGACCAGAGCCAGAATCGAACGCTGGACCTACGCATTCGGAAGAAAGCACGGTACCACGACGCTGCGGTTTTCTTGCTGAATTTTGCTTTAAAAGTAAACTGACTGCTGCAAAAGTTATTTGTGGTACGGCTTGTTTTGGAAACTTAAATTTTTTTTTAAGTATTTTGTAAATGGAGAGAAAATACCAAAATTAATAAATATAAATTAAAAATCTTAAATATTTTTTCTTCCACATAAATTATTTTCAGGAGATAATGTGCTGTTTTATTTAAGTATTCATCCGTTTTATTTAAGTATTCATCCAGCGACGTCACCTGGTGACTGGTCACAAATAAACCTCACAGTGACCACACAGTGAAGTTACATCACTCACAAGTTGCCAGACCCTTATTATCGCATGGGCAAATCGGTACTTTGCCCAGGGCCCCCAGTTTCAAATGTTGTTCTGAAATATTCTCTATATGTCAAAATATTATGAAAAAGAAAACAAATTTTATAGATGGGGACCCCCAAATTCATCGATGCCCGGGGCCCCTGTTGGTCATAATCGGGCTGTGCAAGAAGTTACAATGTGACAGTCCTGTGACAATTGTGACCCTCTGTGACGTCACAGCGACTCTTTTGCGAACATCTGTGCTATTAGGGAAAACGCGTTCACTCTTATCCGTCTCTTCGCACTTGGCGCATGCGCGCGAAGTCCCAAATAAAGATTTCCTTTCGCCCGTAAATACTTTACCTCGAAATATGGGTTATGTTTCCGAAATCGTGAGTTCTAGTAGAGCATCGGTAGGTTACGCTATACTTTCGGAAACCTTTCCGCTATAAGTATGTAACGTTTCTGAATTTTTTTACTGTATAGATGATCAATATAAATTGCATAGAGCTTTGGAAATGTATGCTTAGTTATGTTAAAAGATGTGTAACATTGAATATTCAGTGATATCGTGACAGGTAATACTTAAGATCAAAACTGATTTCAACAAAAATTTCATTAATATGAAACTTAAAGACATCGGCTTCTAAATTAAAAACATGGTTCTTGTCTCTGCAAATACCACATTAAATCTGAAGTTTTAACTCTCGGTTTAAACAATGAAACATTTGATAAGGATTTCAAAGATCGTGCTTAACACACATTATCGCCTGCGGCAAATTAATTTATTTCCAAAAGTAATATTTCACATTCGACTTTATCATAATCTTTCGGAGTGATATTGGTAAAATTAATGATGTGAATATGAGAGAAATTTTGCTGCAAAAGTTTAAATGATACCTGTGTATCAATTTGTCTGAGATGTTTCAATTATAGATTGATTGAAATATACGTCTGTATTTAATAATTAAAATCTTCTGTTATGTTTTAGAATTATTCTGTGCTGTTGAAGAATCGAGTTATCAATTCTGAATGAGCAGAGATGAATTGAAGCTATTGATTTCATTCTGCAACTTTGCATTCATACTTTATTTTAAATTAAAGAATTTCACTAAATTAAATTGAAAGCCCCAAAATTGAATTTTCTAATTGATGAAATAGTTATTAAATGCATAATGAAACTTATGCTTAAGAAATATAATGAAAAATTTAATAAAAATAATCATATTTAAAAGAAATAATGATTATTAAAATATTTTCAATAAAATAATGAAAGACCGATTTAAGATATTTCTATAACAAAAGTATCATTTTTTCATGTTATTCTAGGAAAAAAGACGCAGCACAATGCGGAACTAGTTAATTTTTTTTCTGTTCGATGTGGTGCGTATGTTTATAAAAGAATTAAGCTTTTTTGCAAGCTAACCTTTTAAGTTTTACTTGTCTATGGTGAAATTCTATGGTAGTTTGTGACCGGAACTGTTCGAGGTATGATCAATCCCGACCATCTCGGATAATCGGGGTTTTTACTGTATTGTATAAAAATCCAGAATATATTAATTTGAAAATAATTTGCAGTATAAAAATCGTGTTTCTATATAAATTGCTTTAAGTATTATATAACAATCCAGAATAAATTAATCTGGAAATGATTTACCATATGAAACCAGGCTTTATTTTATTTTATAAAGTGTTCTAAGAGAAATATATTAAAAGTGGCTTCGCTGTTTGGTATCACTGGGAGCATTAGGCATTAAGACATAACTTGCCGAAAACAGATGTACCCTGATGTTCATTATTCTAGTACTTTTTCACAACCACTCATGCACATAGTTTGATATGAATATTATAAATATTAATCTACTCATGTTTGGGATTCTCTAAACAATGCATGCGACTCAGATACCAAGAAAAAGTTTAATTCGCTAATCGAAGTAATTAAAAAATGTAGTAAATCTTTTTACTAACTTTTTTTTAAAATCTTCCAGTCCGGTTATTTTAAGATCAAAATAATAAAATAAAAATCTTCATGCTCTACTGTTAACAGTGTAATATTATGTGTAGGAAAAAAATACTGGAATGATATTCGAACTTTATTGTAGGATCCAATTAGACAGGCGGGAATTTTCTGTACATAATTCAATAAGAATTTACAATGTGGACTATTCTTGATTATATTCCTTAGTGATTTTAATATGCTTTTTTGCTGCAACATCATCAAGTTAATCATGATAAATATATTTCTATGAAATCTAAATAAACAAATTAAAGTTATGGGAGCAAATTTACATTTAAATAAAACAATCTTTCTAGGTTGTTCAATCTTCCACTGAGATATTTCACTATTATCCCACCCAAAGGCTAAATAGAGCCAAAAATATTCCTACGTTTCCTTTTTTCACAATAATTTTCTATTTCAATAGTATGGCCTCTGAAACTAATGTAGAAAATAGCAGGAACTTATTGTATGAATTTAATGTAATTCCTGCATGTCCATCTCTGCAACAGTAAGGGAAATGCATATTCTTTTGTGGATCAATATTACAAGATAAAGCAGTGAATATGATTAATATGATATGTATTCAAAAAATTTTTTATTTTATTTTATTTCTTGCACCTTATGTAGCATTTGCACAAACAGTAGCAAGAGGAACAACAAAATGTATCATGAATTCCAAATCAGAATTACATTTTTGATGTAACATGCAGGTACAATTAAACACAATTTCAAAAAATCTTCATATTTTACACAAGCATGAAATGCATATTTAAAACTCATTCAAAATAATAATGATGATGATAGTAAAAATAATAATGAGACTATTGTTGATAATTTTTAGCCAAAATAAATATTTTTATTTAGTAGTATCAATTCTGAAAGGTGCCTTTGACCATTGCAATCTTCGGCTGTATTGATTCAAAATTAATACTCGCATTCAAAGTTTAGTTGCAAGCGTTTGAAGATAAAATCGTCACTTATATTACTCAAAAATCACATTCATAAAAATCTCGCTGTTTAGCTGATTTGGAGTTTGAAATCGAACGAAAAATCCATATAAAGAGTAACACTCAAAAATTTCAATGACTAAATATGTAACACTTTGGCATCGGATCCACGACCTTACGCTTAGTTGATTGGCATGGAGTAGGACAGGATCTTAAACTCCAAGACGTCTTGTCGATGTCGTTAAAAGCCCTCTGCAGCTACAAAATCGGAATTCAAATGATCATGTCTCAAATGCGATAAACAAAGCACTATCTGTGTTTCCTCCACGCTTTCCCATCCTTCTGGACTGAAAGTCGTTCACTCAAAGTTGTTAATTTTCGGTCACGGGTATGTCATATTAAAAAGAGGAAAAACTAATTTGAATTAACTAGCTGAGAATGTCTTAATTCTCATCTATTTAATTCCCCGATTACATTCGGGGCCGATTCTCATTGACTTTCCATTGATTTCCTATCATTTAAAAATTATTTCCCAGATTATATTAGAAGCTCTTGTAATAGAAATGAACTGAAGCCCGGTTTCGAGCCGAGAATGCTGATAGAGGCATACGCGTGATGCTGCCTGTATCATGCGCATGCCTATTAGAACAGTATATAATATAATAAGGCCGGCACCGGCATGTTTTCGTTTCTTTTCTAAATGTTAACTGTGTATTTTTTATGCTGACAAATACCTAGACTGTTCTTTATTTAAACATGTGTTATCAAAGTTATTTTTACTTCTTTAAGAGCTTGTATTTTATTTTAACCCACAAAATTCTGCTTTAAGTATGGTTAGGGCTAAAATGTAGTTGTTACCCTTTTCGGCCGTCAATAATTACACCAGAAAAAAATTATAGAAACTTGAAAGTATTTCCTCCTCTCGTATCATTCGTATTAAAAAAGAACTCTTATTTACGGCCTTATTCACCAACTACATGACACTTGATTAGTCCAAATTCACGTGTTCAGGTCATGGGAAAGATATCTTACTGGTGACACAAACATGCACGTGTTTAGATTAATGCTCTTGTCAAACATTTGGTGAATAAACTTGATATTTTTAAAACATTAAGCTAAATAAATGAACAATATTTTATTTTTAAAACATTAAGCTAAATAAATGAACAATATTTTAATTTTCAATGCTTATATTTATAAAATTATAAAATAGTTTTAAGAGTTTAATTTTTTATCTATCTAAAATTTCGTATTCATCTTTATATAATCAAATATTAAAATTTAGTTTTTTTTTTGAACGCTTTCTTTTTAAACAAAGACAAACTTCTGAAATTTTTTTCATAAAAAAACTTTTAAATAGAGTATTATTGGATATTTTTCTTTATTGAAAAAAAAACCCTCTGCGTATATGCTTCAGTAAATATCCGCAAGTTTTGAATAGAAACCAATGAGGCATTCACTTTGGAAGCGTGCCTTAAAAGAACTGATTTCCCTTCAGGAAATGTAAGTTATCCCCTATTCATTCTTTATGAAATGATAATTTCTGAGAGGAGACCCACGAAAAATTCGATTTATAAAAATAAGAAAGAATAAATGCATTTATGCTTCAGATATTAACGTTTGGCTTCCGATACATGTACAATGTTTTACAATCATTTTGAATATGTACAGGTGCGTATATTTTATATTTATTAATGAAAAGAATTTTTTTTTAAATCACTTGCAGCTTCTTGGTTTAAAATATATACAAAGCATCACAAAATGATATGACAAAATAAATGATTGCTTGTTACAAAATTTTACATTTAAAACCTTGTTAAAACTTCCTTTGAATATATGTAGTAGAATTTAAATAAAAAGTAAAATAATTTGTCTCTAAACACATCTGACTTTGCATATATACTGCTTCAGATATGTATTTTTACAATTTAAAGATGTTGTTACTGTTACTAATGCCCTCTGGTAAACGGCTGAGCGGAGCCAGATTATCCTTACAGGAAGGCGAGGGGCGAAATGAAGCTGCTCCCATGTTAGTGAGCTTCCATGGGAAGAAGATCGGGGTTTTCAAATTTTGGACCAATTTGAGATGAGAGACTAGCACCTGGATTGACACCACAAGAGGCATTGGAGGACATTGGAGCCAACACAGATTTTACGTGCACGAGCAGTCACAGCCATTCAGGATACAGAGGTTGTCACCCTCTTAACCTGCTTCATTTTCAGTGTCCTTAGGAGAATCGACTTTAACCAACTGGGCGTACAATTTTAAGGTATTTTAATTCCTTCATTTTAAGGAATCTAAGAAGTGAACCAAAATGTCCGGAATGGCCCACAATGCCGGTAAATTACACTTCGAGTTCGTATTCAAATTTCGTATTCATCTTTATATAATCAAATATTAAAATTTAGTTTTTTTTTTTTTTTTGAACGCTTTCTTTTTAAACAAAGACAAACTTCTGAAATTTTTTTCATAAAAAAACTTTTAAATAGAGTATTATTGGATATTTTCCTTTATTGAAAAAAAAAACCCTCTGCGTATATGCTTCAGTAAATATCCGCAAGTTTTGAATAGAAACCAATGAGGCATTCACTTTGGAAGCGTGCCTTAAAAGAACTGATTTCCCTTCAGGAAATGTAAGTTATCCCCTATTCATTCTTTATGAAATGATAATTTCTGAGAGGAGACCCACGAAAAATTCGATTTATAAAAATAAGAAAGAATAAATTCATTTATGCTTCAGATATTAACGTTTGGTTTCCGATACATGTACAATGTTTTACAATCATTTTGAATATGTACAGGTGCGTATATTTTATATTTATTAATGAAAAGAATTTTTTTTTAAATCACTTGCAGCTTCTTGGTTTAAAATATTTACAAAGCATCACAAAATGTTATGACAAAATAAATGATTGCTTGTTACAAAATTTTACATTTAAAACCTTGTTAAAACTTCCTTTGAATATATGTAGTAGAATTTAAATAAAAAGTAAAATAATTTGTCTCTAAACACATCTGACTTTGCATATATACTGCTTCAGATATGCAATTTTACAATTTAAAGATGTTGTTGCTGTTACTAATGCCCTCTGGTAAACGGCTGAGCGGAGCCAGATTATCCTTACAGGAAGGCGAGGGGTGAAATGAAGCTGCTCCCATGATAGTGAGCCTCGATGGGAAGAAGATCGGGGGTTTTCAAAGTTTGGACCAATTTGAAATGAGAGACTAGCACCTGGATTGACACCACAAGAGGCATTGGAGGACATTGGAGCCAACACAGATTTTACGTGCACGAGCAGCCACAGCGGTTCAGGATACAGAGGTTGTCACCCTCTTAACCTGCTTCATTTTCAGTGTCCTTAGGAGAATCGACTTTAACCAACTGGGCGTACAATTTTAAGGTATTTTAATTCCTTCATTTTAAGGAATCTAAGAAGTGAACCAAAATGTCCGGAATGGCCCGCAATGCCGGTAAATTACACTTCGAGTTCACGCGGAGCCATAATAACCCGTATACAGGGCAACCGCAACGCCTCGGGTCGATTTAATGGTGTTAAACCGCAATTTTTGAGTTTTACTCGCCATTTTCAAAGCCAGTAGCTTCCCTTTTAGATTTGCTTGAAATTCCAAAAATTACAGAATGCCATGTTTCCCTGGGAATATTATTAGAGGGTAAGCGGGATAAGAAAAATAACCATAGAATAAGATACAATTTTTAGATACCTGGTATGCATACTGATCCATGTAACTCTCTTGATATCCTAGTTAAAACATCAGAGGACCTAGCCCTCTTTTCTGAGCTGATCATATTTTAAACAAAAATACGTACACTGCATATAAATGTAATAAAGTAACGTTCTCATGACATTCAATTTCAACTAAAATTACAAATAATGAGAAATGTAAAAATAAAATAAAATGACTAGGTAGGAATAAGTGAAAATAAAAGTTTCATTATGTAAACCGGTTTTAAGCATGTTTTAAACGTGTTTCAACATGCAATTCGGAAAGGCCCTATACAGAAAGGTATTTTTTAATTCATGTAGAAATGATTGGGCGAAAATAATTATAGAACATGTTATGAAGAATATACTTGGTTGGTGTGTTCCAAAAATAAGTTCTCTTTTATAAAAGGAAATTCCATAAATGTTTGCTACAAGACAATTTTAACTTTACATAAAATGTAATTTGATCGCAGTTGAAACAAGTGTCTTGGCGGGTGACCAATTTCCCTATATCTATTCGGAAGAAATTTCCTACCTGTGTTGAGATTTATAAAGGAGTTGAGCGGCGAAATTAAAGCTTCAACAGAAATACGCTTCAACGCAAAATTTACATTGAGTTAGCAACTAACCTGGTACGAAGCACTCCAAATAAATTGACCGTCAGGATAGGTTATACAGTAGTTTATTTAAAAGAATAAACGCTATTATAACGGTTGGTGGTAGAATAGCAAAAACAAACGTCCTTGCAATTTTAGTCGTATGTTTAGACAATAAAGAACGTGGAATTTATACTATAGAGGGAATTTATACTATATGAGAGCTATAAAGGAGTTGAACGGCGAAATTAAGGTTTCAACAGAAATACATTGATCATACAATTTACATTGAGTTAGCAACTAACCTGGAACGAAGCACTCCAAAGGAATTGACCGTCAGGATAGGTTATACAGTAGTTTATTTAAAAGAATAAACGCTATTATAACTGTTGGTGTTGAATAGCAAAAACAAACGTCCTTGCAATTTTAGTAGTATGTTTAGACAATAAAGAACGTGGAATTTATACTGTGGTTATATTTCTTCTATACTTATATTTCTTCTATAGCCATGGGGGACCGTGAATTCGTAGGGAAATAACACCCCCCAACAGAATAAAAATATTTTTGCTAGGTCTTTGGCCTTTCTGTTGATCTCGTTTTCTCTTTCGGCCTCCGCCAATGCTTATCTGTGCTTGTCGACATCGGTGTTAGTTCGAATATACTAAAATATAATCAAAGATTTGGTCTTTCACAGACGCATTAGGTATGTGTTGACATTCACCGATGAAAGTCGGCATTCTCCAATTTCGGTCCTTCACAGTAACGTATATGCTGGCAGAAGTTCATTGGGAGAAAATCCAAAGGGAGCTCTAAGTTCATATTTTCTCGTAAAATAAGTCTACCAATGGTAAATCGTGAGCTAGGTCAGCCCCGATACCTTCAGTAAAAATTGTCTGCAACTTAAAAAAATGAAAAAGAAAAAATATTAAATAGCTGTCTAAATCCCTTGTCATGCAGGGATTTAGCCAGTTTAGCTGATTTGTATATTTGTCATATTTCCCTCTGAAATCGATGAATGGATTATGGATGAAGTTTTCAGTGATTACAGATTATAATAAATTAACACGTCGGATACTTTTTATCCCGAAATAAAAAACATTGTTCCAATTATTTTCTCAGATTTCTAAATTTTGTGTCATATTTCAAAGCACGACATAAAACCGAATATCACGATAAATATATAACTAATAGCTGAAGTACCCGTCCTAGACGGGTTAGTGAATGCAAAATTTCCAAAAAGCAAGAACTTTCGTCGGCATTGTAGGAGTACACATGGATGTACACATTGTAGGAGTACACACAATGGATGTAGTGTGTTGCCAAAGTAAAGAAAGCGAAGTTGTAATTTTTATGTATTGTTAAAATATTACAGGTTAGAGAGTAACTAAGTAATATCATTTCATTCGCTTTAGTCGTAATTATGTGATGCGCGAACGAATATTTACGCATATTGAAATAATTTTCGTAAAATCTCAAAATTTAATCAACATTTCTGAAAAATTGGAAGCCTAGAATTTAAGTTGAGTGACAACCTATCATGTCACCCAATTTTGTTTCATTCCCTGCAGTCTTTATTTCGTGATGCTGGAACAAATTTTCAGCATTTTAAAACGATTTTCGCAAAATCTCAAAATATAATCAAAATATTTTTAAAATTCAACGCCTATAAATTAAGATTAGCAACTACCTATCATATCACAAAATTTCGTATCATTCGTATTAGTCATTATTACCTGATGTTTGAAGAAATATAAACGTATTTTGAGAGAATTTCCACAAAATCTCAAAATCTAATAAAAATATTAAAAAAAATTGGACTCCTATAATTTATATTGAGCAACCATCTATCGTGTGACCAAATTTCATATCATTCGCTTTAGTCGTTATTACGTAATGCGGGAACAAAGATTCACATATCTTTAAACGATTTTCACAAAATCTCGAAATCTGATCGATTTTTTTAATTAGATGCTTATAGTTTAAGGTGAGTGACCACCTATCTTTTCATCAAATATCATTTTTTCACCTTTGCAGTTATTACGTGATGTGCGAACACAAATTTACGCAGTTTGAAATGATTTTCGCAAAATTTCAAAATCTAATCAACATTTTTTTTTAATTCGACGCCTATGTTTTAAGTTGAGTGACCACCTATCATGACACCCAATTTCATATCATTCGCTTCAGTCGTTTTTACGTGATGCTTGAACACAAATTTACGCAGTTTGAAACGATTTTCGCAAAATCTGAAAATCTAATCAAGATTTTTTAAAAATTCGACGCCTATGTTTTAAGTTGAGTGACCCCCTATCATGACACCCAATTTCATATAATTCGTTTCAGTCGTTTTTACGTGATGCTTGAACACAAATTTACGCAGTTTGAAACGATTTTCGCAAAATCTGAAAATCTAATCAAGATTTTTTAAAAATTCGACACCTATGTTTTAAGTTGAGTGACCCCCTATCATGACACCCAATTTCATATCATTCGCTTCAGTCGTTTTTACGTGATGCTTAAACAAAAAAAGCGTCACGGACATGACAGAACGACAGAATAACGGAATGACAGAACGACAGACAGACAAACATTTTTTTGAGGGGGGGGGGAGAAATTTAAAGATTGTTTCTTTTGTACACCATACTTTTAAAATTGCATCTACTGCATTTCGCATTTATTTCTTAAATTGAATAAAATAATTTACTGTCTTAGCGTCTGTAGAATTACACAGGCATACTTAATGTTGTTGTTTTTTTATTTATTGCTATACCTTTAGCCCCCCCCCCCAAGACATATCTTTAGTACAATTTAAAAAAATAATCATTCGAAAACAAAGAACTTTTTACATTTTTATTCTCAAAAAATTCCAGAAAAGGGTTGGATAGACAAAAAGCAGAATAAAAAAAGGAGAGTTTAAATGTTTAAACATAAAATACTTCTCAGGCGACTTCTGTTTACAAAGAATGTTCTTTTTTCTTCTCTAACTACATGCAAAGATAAGTAGTTCTCCGTTTTGTGTAGAAATCAATGAAGCATTAATTTTGGAAGTGTGGCTTTAAAAGAACTCTTTTCTTTGCAGAAAATTCAAGTTATTTCCTTTTCCTTTCTTATGAAATGATAATTTTTGCTCAGAGTAATCTCAGAATATTTCTAGAAAAAGCGAAAATACTTCCAGTGCAGTCGTTTGTTTCCGCCTCTTGGAGAAATAAAAACAACATGAGCTATAAAATGTAGTTTTAATATATGGATAAAATTCGAATTTCTCTGTCTGCATCATAATTCAATGCAAGATTTTTGTTTTCTGGGGTGTTTTTATTTATTTTTGAAGAGCAGCAGATTGAATGACTTGATTTATTTAAAAATATCATAGAATGTCAAAGAATTTCTCGTAAATTGTTTTTTATCGTTACTTTTGTTGCTTTAAAAGCTAATATAGAAATTTAATATTTATTTAATGATGATTTTTTAGTTCGTGCACTTCATTTATCAGTTTAATGTCAAGTGTAGACGTTAAAACTAGATTCAATTTTTTTCTGATAAAAAGTCTTCAGACTTTTAAATTTCTTTTTGCAGCATAAATGCTTCTAGTGCTAATTTCTATTGAATACAATCCTTTTATTAAGTGATCAAAATTAAGAAACATTAGTGGTTGCGATGTATGAAAATACAATTGTCATATTTAACATAAGACACATTTAATGTTGAACTAAGCCACATTATTATTTTCAAATTGATTTTACAAAAGAGTAAAAAGTAAAATTTATATCCAAATAAAAATCCCTTAGCACTTTTTAAACCGTATTTTAGATGTATTTATATGGAAAATTAGGAAACATTAACGTGTTCGTATGAATCACCCACATTTTTTGTCTATTTCAAAACAGACTACAGTACGTTGCGTAACATGCATATTTCTATGTAAAGTATATGAATTAGAAAATTAATTAGTACCTCTGAAATGAATAAAAACAGTTTTGTACAAATATATGAGTTATTCTTATGTTGAGAAGTTGCTGAAATATTGCAGTATCGTTTGGAATATTTTTTTTTCCTGGCAGTGATACTTTGTTCCTTTTTATTGGCAGTGGAAACTTACTTTCCGGACGACCCCCGTATTTAAAACACTTACTGGATTGAGGTAGCAACTTTTAAAACGCAACATACGCTACTACTTTAATGCCTTTTAAAAACTTTTGTTGACTCAGAGTGTCTCTACTTTGGTGTAAATCCCTGTTGTACACTAATTACTAAAATTAGACAAAATTTAATATATTATTTAAAATATTACTAAACATTTTTAATTTAAAAATTTTAAACTTTATAATTAAAAATTTATGATAGGTTTTTGGAAGTCGAATTACTATATCTAACATACATTACATCTACCCTCATTTAAAACCTGGAAATGGTTTTTATTATACATCACACTACAAAGGAACACTGCCATCAAAGATAAAATATTTAAAACTTTGTAAAACAACACACAAAAAATTTTGTGTTATTTTACAAAGTTTTAATTATTTTATCTTTTAAACGCCAGTTTCTTTTGTGTGTTTTTTGTAATACCATCAAAGACTTTTTTCACAAAATAACTCAAGAAAGATGAATACTCCTTGATTCGCCCCAGCCTGTTTTCTAAATTATTAGCTCTAACGCACAATCCATTATTAGTAATCCCACAGTCCCATAAATCGAGATAAATTCTAAGACCTTTTGACAACTTCTGGGACATTGATTAAACATTTATATGCCAATAGAAATGAATGCCTTCAGGTCATGGGATGACGTATTATGGTTCGGCAGCGGAATGTCCATTGTGGAGTTATCCATTGAAAGAGAAAACCGACATCAGGCTTGTATAATCCATGGCTATTGTCAGTCACTTACTCTGCATGTTTACTTCCATATATTATTCACAAAGATATTAGATTTCTGTTAATTCATGGTTCCCTAAGCGATTTTGTTTCGGTTCTGGATTAGCTGCGTGTATTGTGTACAGACATTTCCTCCCTTTAGAGCAATGCATATGGTTATTCATTCTGAACTTCTGTTGATTAATAAACTTGAATTAAAACTTATTTTATGTATGTATTGAAATAAATATTGTGCAATAGTAGTTTCTATTTTATCTTCTTCAAAGTTTATCTGCTTACGGGATCAGCGTTAGATCTGAATTTTATAAATAATATAACTATTAAAAAATGGGATCTTGATTTAAGGATATTTTTTAAGAGTATGATCATGAATGACTTTTTTGTCATCACCGTTTAATTCACTGTTATTTGTTTTGTTAATAACATTTGCAAATGAGATATTATATATTAAAATTACATCAATCATTTTATATTTTTGTAGTTGAAATTAAAAATAGATTAAAATGCTTAAAAAATATAAAGGCATAATATCTGTATTATATTTTAAAAATAAATAATTAAATTAAAATATATATATGAAAACGTAAAATGATCAAATTAGAGTCATATTGATAACATCCAGAAATTAGCTTTTAAAATTTTATTTAGTTCCCACCATTAGTCATGTCTAGAGGTATTTACACTATCTTAATACTTCGTATTAATTTGCGTGGAAGTGGATTATCTTGAAGCAATTCAACTTGTAAGGAAAGTCGGCTCAAATTGTACAAACATGGCAATTTAACGGTTTTTATGGAAAATTTCAGAATTTTAGAAATTAGTCATATCAAGTCACCTATCGTCCAATGCAAGAATATGCATGCGCTACCTTTGTGAGCAAGTGAGGATATCACACACTCAGGGTTAAGTTTAAAGCAACCTTGATCTTGACTTGTACTGGACTTTCTTTTTTTTTACAATGACGGCACTTGCCGTATAGGCGTTGGGCATTACTAACCTGGAATTACTGGTCTGTTTATTATGGAGGCACCCAATTAGTGGGCCAACGTCACTTCCTCCGTAGGGATGGACAAAATGACACCCAAGGCCATGCCGAAAGTTAAACCCGGGCCGGTGATGTGGTAGAATGCTTCTCTAGCCAGTACACCACATCTAGGCAACCTCCGTCCCACGGTCCAGATGTGGCGTGCCTTGACATTTGATCCGGCCCGCGGAACAAATCAAAATTCATGTAAAGTATGCATAAATCATTCAAAATCCCATGTAAATCCCAACTTTATACGACCCGAGACTTTGCGAGTATTTGTAAGCTTGGCCCGCAACTTTCCAAAGGTTGCCCATGCTTGCGGTACACAATCCGAGCGACAATACTGTATCTGCGTAGTTGAAAGGGATAGCTTAATATTAAAGAAATTTAGTTGTGTCTTAAACTCTAGTGGTAGTACTCACTGGGGTTTCAATAATTGCAAATGTTTCAAAAGAATCTTCTAGAAAGATAACGAAAATTCCTCTACAGTCTTTTATACAAGAGGTATTTAATGAATAGGGAATTTCATACAATTTCTTAATTAAAAACTTATAGAATCATATTTTAATACTAAAGAAAACCATGCATGCGAGTTAAAAATGAATTTGATTGCACTAACTCTATTACATCTAATGTCAATGTGTCGATTACATTAATATGTTATTTAAAATCATCAGTAGTAATAGCATTTATCAAGCACTTTTAATAGCCTGCGTGCATACTGTCATGAACACTTTGGTATTATATGTCATTATGTTCCTTGTCTAATGATGCTTAAAATTTTCAAAGATTAATGTACTTTCCTGTTGTAAGTATACTGCTAAGACTCAAAATAACAGACGGTAAATTTGCTCAAAGGTTTTGTACAAGGATGTATCAATCACGCACAAGATAATAAGGATCGATGTTGTCAGTTTTGTAATCCAATGAGAAGGAAAATCGTTTCGAATGCATGTTTGCGTTGAACTTAATTCCACTATACAAAATAATGACATTAGAAATGTATATCATTAATCTTATGCTTAATAGCACATACAATAATGGTCACAAATGTTGATAAATGTGACCACATTTTAACTAAACTTGCATTTATGGGAAAGTGACGTGTATTTTATTCCAGACAGAATGCATTGAAATGTTAATCCACGTTACCGGCATATACAGGATGAGCTGAAAAATGTGCTTCTCATACTCCGAAACCTTTTGTATTGCATAAACGCGGTTTATCTGCGGGGTAGTTTAAATAATGAAAATCTTTTAAATAATGAAAATCATCAAGCACCCCTAGATCAAACATATGATGTACGCAAGAGTATAAATATTCAGTATTGAAGACAAATATTAATATAGTGTAACATCAATATCTAGATATCTCAAAATTCTTGATATCTCGAATTAATGTGTTTTTCTTTACAAACTGACCCTCCTTTAATCCACCTAGTCATCTCAAAAGCTCGATATGTCGAATTTTTCCTGTGTCCCTTCCACCTCGAGATATCGAGTATATGCTGTATGGAAAACTGCTGAAGATATTTCTCTCGTTGAACAGAGTGCTCCAGATTGCATTTTTCATAGCTGAACATAATGAGTGAGTATTAATACATAGAGCCATCGATATAGAAGAATAACTGGATAGACTGCCCAACTGGCTCGAATGCGGAAATAATGCGCCCGATGCCACCATTCGGTTTAAGTACCAGCAATTGACGGTCGATAGAATCACCAACTTTTTTTGTATCTTATCTTATATATAATAAAATCCGAGAGTAAACATTGTATGTAGCTAGGTTTGTAGGTAGGTTTGTGACCTCCGATCTTCTTGCGCGCGTCTCTCGATCGCATTGCGCCGAGACGGTTGGTCGCAGACCTACCGAATTTTTCATACGGCTTCACTAGGACAGATACTAACACGCCTCGGAGCGATTTTTTCGAAATTCGAATTAGAAAATGTTTTATTTTATGTTTTGTCCGATTTTTAGCGATTTTTCTCGCATAATACGTAATAACGCCGGTCATTGCACTCGCAAGAAAACGAAATTTACATCATCGGATACAGGAGAAAATTTTCTTTTAAAAATTGTTTGTTCGAACTGTGTAACATAATTTTCAGATTTTTGGGAATTTTTCAAATAAAATTAAATTTGACGCCGACTTTCGTAAAATATTTTTAAAATTGCTGCATCTTGAATTCTATCCGTCATAACTTTTTTATATTTTGTCAAATGACGGAGCACACATTTCGCCCTCTTTTAAAAGAAAAACCAGAGGAAAATATAAATTAGGAGATTTTTTACGAATTTTTAAGTAAAGAAGGATTTTCATTTCAATCGCAGCAGCTTAAAATTTTCCGTATGATATCTTGCGGTTTGGTTGTCTTGGAGACAGTAACAATGATTAAAATTGCCAGTTGAAAAAAAAATAAAATAAAGTCATTTAAAAATAACGGATTTTTCACATGTGAAATGTGCGCCACTTTAACGTCACGAGTTTAAAACCCCTTTCGAAACTCAATCGCAGAATAACGGACTCACAAGCGAAACATACGCCGAGCATGTGAAATAATTCTATATTTTACTTTACGTTGCCAGAAAAATAATTGAATGCTGTTTTTTCACTAGAGAATTATCCAGCATTATTTTCAATTGAGATTTTAAACGGTTCACGTTTTCGAATAGCAGGATATATATATTGCGGTGTTAAACAGGGCCTGATTATGACCAACAGGGGGGCCCGGGCATTGTTGAATTTTGGGCCCCCGTCTATAAAATTTGTTTTATTTTTCTCATTCATAATTTTTTTTATAAAAAAAGATCAACATTTGAATTTGGGGGCCATTTCGAGCCGGGGACCCCTGGGCAAAGTCCCGATTTCTCCGTGCGATAATAGGACCCTGGTGCTAAATACGCCAATCTGACAAGAATTATGAGTAAAAATTCATGGAGAGCATATTTAGTGGCAACCATAAAGAGAAATGATTATCGTTTATGCTAATGCATAAATTGCAATGAATCACCAAAGTGTAATAGACTACATTCGTGGCAAATATCTAGACCGTTTCTTTAAATTAAGCATTAACGGTTGCAAAACGAAAATATATTGTATGGGTATCAGAAAAAGATACTATTAGTGATAGTGATTAGATATGATAAGGCAGTATTGATCAAAGCACAATATACCGCATTAATAAATATTTCGTGAAACTGTCTTCTATTCATTTTTCAACAGCCGTATTACATCACAGCTAACAAAACATTAAGTAATTCTACGTCGCGTTAATATATCCCGCGGTAGTTTCAACAGAAAAGACTGTAACACAACTTTTTTCTTGGAGATTCTGCTTTGTCACAAGTAGCATTTCAGGAAAATGTTCTCTTCTTGCCTTGCGAAGAGCGGATACACAACTATTTAATTATAAAATAAAACGGTTCTCCACAGCAAGTACTATCTAAGTTATTAATAGCATAACTTAAATCTAAAAAAGAGTATGATGCAGAAATGAGACATTTTGAAAATTAGGAATTTTCACTGCAAACCGTCACGCTTTTCTTTTCTGATCGCGAATGACACCGACATAGTTTTTTGCCTCATAATATTAACAATGGTCTCAGGCCAGTACTTATTCTAACTTTACGAATAATTAATGAGTAACTTTACGCCAAGAGTCAAATCATTCTGCTTATTTTTAGATTCCACATCACTGGAATCAATTCGAACTATACATGTAAGAAAAAGTTTCGTTCCCTACCGTGCGGAGAACGGGCACGCAGCTAGTATATAATAAAATCCGAGAGTAAACATTGTATGTAGCTAGGTTTGTAGGTAGGTTTGTGACCTCCGATCTTGCGCGCGTCTCTCGATCGCATTGCGCCGAGACGGTTGGTCGCAGACCTACCGAATTTTGCATACGGCTTCACTAGGACAGATACTAACACGCCTCGGAGCGATTTTTTCGAAATTCGAATTAGAAAATGTTCTATTTTATGTTTTGTCCGATTTTTAGCGGTTTTTCTTGCATAATACGTTATAACGCCGCTCATTGCACTCGCAATAAAACGATATTTTCATCATCGGATAGAGGAGAAAATTTTCTTTCGAAAACAGTTTGTTCGGACTGTGTAACATAATTTTCAGATTTTTGGGAATTTTTCAAATAAAAGTAAATTTGACGCTGACTTTCGTAAAATATTTTTAAAATTGCTGCATCTTGAATTCTATCCGTCATAACTTTTTTATATTTTGTCAAATGACGGAGCATACATTTCGCCCTCTTTTAAAAGAAAAACCAGAGGAAAATATAAATTAGGAGATTTTTTACGAATTTTTAAGTAAAAGAAGGATTTTCATTTCAATAGTAGCAGCTTAAAATTTTCGGTATGATATCTTGCGTTTTGGTTGTCTTGGAGACAGTAACGATTATTAAAATTGCCAGTTGAAAAAATAAATAAATAAAATTACTTTAAAATACCTGAGTTTTCGCATGTGAAAAGTGCGTGATTTTTATGTCATAAGTTTAAAACCTCTTTCGAAACTCAATCAGAATAACGGACTCACAAGCAAAACATACGCCACGCATGTGAAATAATTCTATATTTTACTTAACGTTGCCAGAAAAATAATTGAATGCTGTTTTTTGACAAGTGAATTATCCAGCATTATTTACAATTAAGATTTTAAACGGGTCACGTTTTCGAATAGCAGGAAATATATTGCGGTGTTAAACAGGGCCTGACTATGACCAACAGGCGGCCCCGGGCATTGTTGAATTTAGGGGCCACCGTCTATAAAATTTGTTTTATTTTTCATAATTTTTTTTATAAAAAAAAGAACAACATTTTAATTTGTTGGCCATTTCGAGCCGGGGTCCCCTGGGCAAAGTCATTTGCCCGTGCGATAATAGAGCCCTGGTGCTAAATACGCCAATCTGACAATAATTAAGCATACAAATGTATGGAGAGCTGTTTTAGTGGCAACCATAAAGTGAAATGATTATCTTTTATGCTAATGCGTAAATTGCAAAGAATCACCAAAGAGTAAAAGACTACGTGGCAAATATCTAAACCGTTTTTTTAAATTAAGCATTAACGGTTGCAAAACGAAAATATATTGTATTGGTATCAGTAAAAGATAGTATAAGTAATAGTAAGTAGATATGCTAAGGCAATATTGATCAAAGCACAATATATCGCATTAATAAATATTTCGTGAAACTAAGCCTTCTACTCATTCTTCAACAACCGTCTTACATCACAGCTAACAAAATATTAAGTAAGTCTACGTCGCGTTAATATATCCCGCGGTAGTTTCAACAAAAAAGACTGTAACAGAACTTTCTTTTTTCTTGGAGATTCTGTTTTCTCACAAGAGCTATGATCACATTTTTTTAGGAAAATGTTCTCTTCTTGCCTTGGGAAGAGCGGGTACACAACTATTTAACTATAAAATAAAACGGTTCTCCACATCATGTAGTATCTAAGGTATTAATGGCATAACTTAAATCTAAAAAAGAGTATGATGCAGAAATGAGACATTTTGAATATTAGGAATTTTCACTGCGAACCGTCACGCTTTTCTTTTCTAATTGCGAATGACACCGACATAGTTTTTTGCGTCTTAATATTAACAATGGTCTCAAGTCAGTACTTATACTAACTTTACAAATAACTAATGAATAACTTTACGCCAAGAGTCAAATCATTTTGCTTATTTTTAGATCCCAAATCACTGGAATCAATTCGAACTATACATGTAAGTAAAAGTTTCGTTCCCTACCGTGCGGAGAACGGGTACGCAGCTAGTATATATATATTTTTTGCATTATAACATGAGGTTGGTGATTATTGCTAGTTAAATTGACGCGTAGTAGCAGCTGTGCTTTATCAGCCACGAGTAGTCTATCCAGTGCCCATTTCATCCATAGAACGAATAATGCGTGGAAGCAAGTACGGAAGATGATGTATAAAAAGTGCTCAGATTAAGCTAATATATATTTAAGTTAATGTACCGTGAATTCCGTTTCTTCATTTCATTAAACGTTTGCAACCCTAATACACCCTTACCCGCGTAAACACACATTTTACATCTTCTTGTTTTTGCATGGGTGCATTAGCTGAACAAAAATTTGAATAGAATACAACAAATTTGTTAACGACCAGAGTACTTTTCTTAGGAAATTTTCAAAAATTAATCATGACAAGCTGCACAAATAAGCATTTTCACATTCAGGCGTCTTTTAACTGTAACACTCTTTTGATTATTTCCATACAGCGATCTCCTTTATAATGGCTAAACTACACCGTAAGGATTCCCGTTCACAGCGCCTATCCGTTATTGATTTTGGCTTATGCCGACTAGTGGGCCATATCAACAGAGTAAGGATTTACCAAGCTTTGATCTCGCGGAGCTTCAGGGTGTTAAGGTGTCACAGCTGCATTTAGGCTCATCAATAAACTCGACATAAGATGCAAGGATGCTGTTGTGTTTGAAGGTTAGGAACTCTCTGATATCGGTTTAGAGGATGTAATGAATTTTAAAGAACACGTTTTACGCATTCAAATTTAAAAATGTCAAGAGAAAAATTGTTATATGAAGTTTCCAACAACACTCGCTTTATAAAAGTGAGTGATTTTATAGAAGCGCGAGAAAACTAACTAGTTATTAATGTTTTTACAAGTGTCTGTAAAGTTTGAAATGTCAATTATAGTAGTAGTAATAAACTAAATTTTAGAAATGTGCATTTTTCTCCACATGAAAAACCGCAAACTAAGAAAAATCTATACAGCATTTTTGACAATTGTCACTTCGAATTCTGTGGTCTTTAACTGTATACATTGATGAGTTAACTCATAGCATCGTTTCCTGTTCATATAGGTAATTATTTTTAGTTTCCGATTTGAATAATATTTGATTATTATTTGAATCTAATTTATTATTAAAATTGTTAAACATTAATGAATTGTGTGAATACAAATATTTGGATTGTCAAAGTTAAATGAAATTTGTCTTAAAATAATTTGTGCTGTAAATTAAGTCTGTTATTTATGTATTAGGCTGGAACTATGTCACCATTTGAACGAGTTAATTTGAAACTTTTACAATAAAAAGAAAAGAAAATACGAAATGTTAAGAAAATTACTTTTCCCTCTCGTCAAAAGTCTGGTCACGCCGAATTTCAGTTCAGTAATTTCCTAGGGTGTCCTAAAAAACCTAAAAAAAACTTTTCTACTCCTGTGGCTTTTCCCATTACTTTTGATACTAATAGTAGTATATGAAGTTTCAGCCTTCTGAATGAATGGAAGAGTTCACCAGTATAGCTTTTATATTTAAATTTTTTTTTAATTCTGTATCTAATAGAACTTTTATTAAATTGTGCTATCTAGTAACAATTCAGGCATTTATCTTCACATTTTAGCAACTTTTTTTTTATCTCCAGGGGTTCTAGGTATCAATTTTTGAGATTTTAAACTCAGTGCTAAAAATAATGTGATTCTGCATATCTGGCCTAATGCAGAAAATAAGACAAGCTCATCATCAACCTGTTTCTGTTTAAAGCATACTTCTTTTTTGAAATTACTTTAAATTGAATTGTTTCAGATAATTAACTGAAGTACCCGTCATTGACAGGTTAGTATGTAATGCAGATTCCCAAAAAGCCTGATTTTTCGTCAGCACTGTAGGGATACGAAGAACGTAAGTAGCGTACTGGCAATAGTATAGAAAGCAAAATTATAATTTCTGCCTATACTTAAATTATTTCAGGTTAGATAGTAAGTGCTGAGTGAAATTCTCAATAGAGAAAATATTTTATATCCAAAATTAACGTTATATTTCTGTGGAAAAGCTTTTAATGTCAAGAGGTCATTCTACTCCTGTAACTAAATTTTATTTGATTTACTACAGATATTTTAATAATATGCCTTCAGAGAACTGCACAAATAAAAAAATCTAAACTGGCAAAAAAAAGAAGAAATTTTAAAAAATTAAATAGCTAACTAATGTATAAAATCCGGAAGCCTTATAGTGATTCCATTAAAAAATGCAATTATGTAAAGTTTTAAAATTTATTCAAACTCAAAAAATAAAATTAATAAAATTAGAAATTTACTGTTTTAGTCGTTACTGATCATCATGTTACTAAATTTCATTCTATTCTCTAAAGCTGTTTTAAAGGGCGCGAGAACCCATATTTACACGGTTTTTACAAAATCTCAAAACATTTGAAGTATTTGAAACAATTTTGGCATCTATATTTCAAACATTAACTTGCCACCTTCTTAATTTCCAATGTTGTTCTATTCTGTTACAATTTTTCAGGGATGGATTAAACATTTTCTCTATTTTCGGAAAATTACAAAATATAAAAAAGTTGAAATAATTTTACACCTATTGTTTATGTGACCACCTATAATGATGCTAAATTTTATTTCATTCCCTTCAAAAGTTTATATGTGATAGACAAACAAATATTTACACATTTAAAATAAATTTTCTATCTCTGAAAAACTAATTCAAATTTTCAAAAAATTAATCGGCTATAGTTTAAGTTGCATGTTCACCTATTATGCCACCAAATTTCATTTCGTTCGCTTTAGTCGTTCTTACGTGATATGTGGAAAAAAAATAGCGCATTTTAATAAGATTTTCAAAAAATTCTCAAAATATAGTAAAACTTTTTAAAAAATTCGCTGCCTATAGTTTAAGTTGAGTGACTACCTATCATGCCACTAATTTTGATTTCATTCGTTTAGTCGTTATCACATGATGCACGAACAAATATTTATGCTGTTTGAAACGACTTTCACAAAATCTCAAAATTTAATCAAAACTTTTTAAGAAATTGACGCATACAGTTTAAGTTCAGTGACCACTTATCATATCACTAAATTTCATTTCAGTCACTATAGTGGATATTACGTGATGTGCGAACAAAGTATTTGCGCAGTTTGAAACAATACTTGCAAAATCTCAAAATCTGATCATTTATATAAAAAAATGTGACGTTATAGTTTAAGTAGAGTAATCAACTATTATGTTACCCAATTTCAACTCATGTGCCTTAGTCATTTTTACTTGATGTGCGAAGATAAATATACACAGTTTGAAGTACTTTTTGCAAAATCTCAAAATATGATCAAATTATTTTATAAATTCGATTCCTATAGTTTAAGTTGAGTGACCTTCTATCATGCACTAAATTTCAATTCATTTTCTGGAGTCATTTTTACGTCATGGCATTAAAAATTAAAACAGCATGTTTTTCTACTCATTTCTTAGGTGCCAATTACTAGAGCAGGAAGTGTCAATCACTGGAACCAAAATTTTATTGGTGTCAGTTACTGGTGTCGCCACTATGACAATGTATAAAATACAGAAAAAATAGAAATTTCCAATACTCTGTAATAAATTATATCTTACATAAATTTTCAAAGTTTAAGTTTTTAAAACAAAATTTTTGTTTCTAGATAGTTTCAGTAATTAGCAATTATTAGTTATTGTTTATTATTGCTCTTAAAGTGTCAATTACTGATGCCTTTACCCTATAAAAGTTTTCATTTCCTTAAATCCAACATCTTCGTCTCTGGTTTGATGTATTTTTTTCTTTTGTACTAATTAACACATAGTTCAATTTACACATACGAATAGTTCTAAATAAATTTTGTCTTATTTTAAGGCAACAAATAAATGATTTTCAATATCAAGGATTTGGTACATACAGTACTAATTATTATCTTAATAGGGCTCTTAATTTGCAAATGTTATTCGTTTACCTTGCTTAGCTGTCGGTGTCATGTAATGTACATTTCTCAAATATTCCAAAATATCGGGTTTAATAAGCTATTTTACTTCGTTATTGATAACTATTTTGCATGAAATTGAACACGGATGCTTATATTAATTTATTCTGAGTTTACACCGCACTTTGATCTTCAACGGCACTGGGTATTAATCAAACAAGTCTGCGTTAGACTCATGTGTAAACTTAACTTCCAGAGCCAGCGGTAATATTTGATGTAGTGGGTAGTCGGTTTAGAGACTAAGCCATTTAAAACTAGTCTATTTTGACCTTGTTATGATGACTTTTCCAATATGAAGGAATATTGAGCTAATGTTTTCTTTCGGCAATGGAAATTATAAGTGATGTAAACAAGTTTTCGACAGATATAAATTCAAACATTTTTCTTAGTTTTCAATTTATTTATTTATTTGGAAGGTGCTTTTACAACATTAACACATTTTTGTTCTTGGGTGTGTGTATTCCCAGCATACAAAACGTAAATTCACAGGGTATCTCATAAATACCGCCCAAACTCTTCACAACTAGATTACTCATTGTACATAAAAAATACCCAAAATACATAAAAAATACCCCAAGTACATAAAAAATATCCAAAGAACTGTATCTGTACGACCCATAGTTTTCGAGAAAAATGCAAAAGGAAATTGATGGCATCACTCCTGAGCAAGGAAAAACACATAGAAACATTAAATTAGAAACTGGTTCAGATGTGAGGAATCATTTTAATGTCCACTGTGCTCATCAGATCTGGCACCTTTGGGTTTCTTCCTACGAAAGCGCTTGAAAAAGTTGATCTATCGAGATCTAATTACAACAAAAAGTAATTTTGTCCCTTCCCTTCCTGCTCTGTGTATTTATGTGGGTACCAGATAGATGAACCGTGATCAATCAGCCATTACATGGAGTACGCATGCAAGCCTGTATATGCACGGTGGACATTTTGGCGGACGAACATGTTCATCCTTTCGATAAAGGCTGTTTTTGTACACCGGATATGACGTTTCTGCTTTTTTCTCTCATTTTTCTCGAAAACTATGGGTCATAGAGGTACAGTTCTTAGGGCATTCCTTTTAGGTTCTCTCAATGAGGAATCTGGCTATGCAGAATTTTGGCGGCATTTACATAGGGCAACAGTCTGTATATTTACAATTTAGTTTTATCAAATATTTCATTTCAATATTTTTTGAATTTACTAATTTTATGCTATTTTTAATGTGTTTTGAAAAAAAACTTATTTTAGTTTAGGATTTTAGCTTGCCATTATGTCTTCAGTCAGCTTTACAAAATTTTGACAATACGTACACACAGTAAAAAAATTCTGAAACGTTACATAGTTATAGCGGAAAGGTTTCCGAAAGTATGGCGTAACCTACCGATGCTCTACTCACGATTTCGGAAACATAACGAATATTTCGGGGTAAAATATTTACGGGGAAAGGAAATCTTTATTTGCGACTTCGCGCGCATGCGCCAAGTGCCAAGAGACAGAGGGATAAGAGTGAACGCGTCTTCCCTAATAGCACAGATGGTCACAAAAGAGTCGCTGTGACGTCACAGAGGGTCACAATTGTCACAGGACTGTCACATTGTAACTTGCAGGGCCCGATTATGACCAACAGGGGCCCCGGCATTGATGAATTTGGGGGTCCCCATCTATAAAATTTGTTTTCTTTTTCATAATATTTTGACATATAAAAGATTATTTCAGAACAACATTTGAAACTGGGGGCCCCGGGCAAAGTCCCGATTTTCCCATGCGATAATAAGGGTCTGGTAACTTGTGAGTGATGTAACTCCACTGTGTGGTCACTGCGAAGTTTATTTGTGACCAGTCACCAGGTGACGTCACCGGATGAATACTTAAATAAAACAGCACAATATCTCCTGAAAATAATTTATATGGAAGAAAAAAGATTTAAGATTTTTAATTTATATTTATTATTATGCTATTTTCCCTCCATTTACAAAATACTTCAAAAAAATTTGAAGTTTCCAAAACAAGCCGTACCACAACAGAAATCAGTTTACTTTTAAAGCAAATTCCGGCAAGAGAATCACAGCGTCGCGGTAACGTGCTACCCTATGGGCCCGGCTATCTTGGGTTCGATTCTGATCGCTGGTCCTACGCGCTCCTTCCGTTAGAGTTTGGTGCTGCCATCTAGTTGATGTTACTTGAAACGCTTCATCTAGTGCATGTTACTTTTTCTGAAAAACTCAGAAAGGTTACTCGTTAATTCGAAAACCTTTCCGAAATAAACGGAAAGGTTACTCAATATTTTACCCAAATATACAGAAACGTTACTCATCCTTTCCAGAAACCTTACCTAAAAAGCAGGAAAATAGGTAAATATGTTTCCGACATATGCAGAAACGTTTCTAAATACCAAGCATTCCGAACCATGCGGGTTTCCGAACCCGCATGGTTCGGAAACGTTTCCGCAATTTTAAACTACAAGAGCTGCCCCCTTTTTTGGTGTAACGTTTCCGAATTTTTTTTTTTTTTACCGTGTATAAATGGCAGAGAACTTACATTGTTTTTTCAAACGCAGTTTATGCAAAAGAGAAGAATTTGAAGTTATTAAGTGTTGGCTATAGTCTCAATATACCTTGGACTAAGAAATACATTTTTATAATATATCTGTGACCAAATCGTGGTATTTTTGAGAAGTAAACAAGCTTTTTTTACATAAACTAATTCTTCAAAATATGTAATTTTTTTCAATTATTTATGAAGCTGACGTGATTTATGAAGCTTTTAACTTTTCCCATCCTTAGAATACCTTCAACAAGATTGTAACCTTTCCAAATACTGTCTTACACATCACTAAGACATGTCTTTACGGTTTCTAATGGAACCCGGGTTTGTGAAACGAATTTTCATATTTACAAGAGTAAAAGAGGTACATGTGTAAATTTGTGCCTTTGTCAGCACGGAGGCGAGACCTAATCTTTTTGCACTTGTTTCTCCGAAGACTATGCTTTCCGAAGCGAAATAAACCCATGAGTTAAAAAAACTTTTAAAACTTAACAGAGACCATCCTACTACTTGCTGGGGTAGTAAAGTCATAAAGAGAGTCGTAATTTATAAAAAAAATAGCATTCTGAACATATACTGTTTACGGATGAAACTTGCTTATACAATGTGCCTGATAAAATCCTTTGTTATTGCAATAATTTCTGAACGTCAAGAGCTATTGTCATAAAACTTTAGTCATAAAGTTACCATGCGCTACACAAGGAAAATGCTTATAGCGCCTCCTAGAGGATAAATTAGGAGTTAGCTTTCTTATCTCAAATTCGATCCAAGATGTGGCGGAAAAAATCAATTACAAAACTATTCAGCAATATCGTTTTAGTATGAAAAGACACTTTAATGTGCACATGATGCTCATTAATTCGCACAGTACTACAAACATAAGGCATAAAACTCCCATTACTTGGGTCGCATTATCCAAAACTGCATTTGCGTGACATTAAGCTCATTTATCATTGATGATAAAATCGTTTTCCGTCAGAAACAACCCATATCTGGACGCTGGTCTGCGATTCACGCTGCAAGTTGTAAAATATGGCTGGTGACATGCTGACAAAGGCATCAATAACACATTTTTACGCCCTGCATTTTAAGAATTTAATTTATAACATTAATGTGTGTGAGTGTGTGCTCAAGATGACTTTTCTTAAAAGATAAGTTAGACTGATCAACTTTGTAATGGACTTTTCCCGTGTCTTGTTCCATTTTTCCAGATAAGCACACTAACCCCTAATTTAGTTGCCAGGTGGACCTATAGGCAGTTTTACTACTTAGCAGATGGTAACTGTACTATAACTAGACCCCAGTTTTATGACTATAGGTCTAACAGTTCAGACAATAATGGGGTGACAATGGACTTAAATGGATATACAGTAAAATTATTAGATCTATTTATTTTCAAAAGAAATTCAGTAGTTTAAAAAAATTTAGCTAAAAGTTTCAATGCATGCTTATTTATTTTTTATGTTTTGTCATAATTTTAACTAATAATATCTGTCTCGGCAAAAACGTAAATACTTTTATGTTGTAATCGGCACTGCTGTTTAAAAGTATATTACAGTCCTTCCTGTTACATAAAATGTTAAATTATGAAGACAAACGTGGGAAAATCTCTGTTAAAAGTACATTTTGTGCAAGGTTGAAAGTAGTAATATTTTAGAGGAAGGCATAAATTACATTCGGTAACAAGTCTAAAAAAAAAAAATGTTCCACTTGACCCTGAAAATTCTTTATATGTAAGTTTGGCTCTAATTCCAATCATTTCAAAAACGTCAAATATTTAAGTTTTTCTATGAAAGTATTAAATTAAAGTAACCCGATTGCATTCTCTTTGGAAAAAAACAAAACAACGGATGATCTCTTTGGTTTTCGCATTGAAAAATGAGTATAATTTATTATTAGCTAAATTTTCGTAGTTATGATTAAAATAAGTGTAGAGAACTATGAGCAATAATTACGTGAAGCCTTCCCTTAATTCACACATTAGTATAAAAGTTTGTTATGCTAATTTATATTCTTTTTCAGGCATATTTTTAATATGCCTAGATATTATTTATATGTAGATATAGTATTTAGATATTTAAGACAAAATATTCAACACAATTGAGTTATTTGGCACACATATTATTCTGAAAAAGTATTTGGACATCTTTGCTAAAATTTCATTGCTATAAGCGAATTTTCTGATTATAACAAATACAAACAATCCTATGAGTAATATTTACATGAATCCTTCCCTTAATTAGCATATTAATAAGATAGTTATATACATGCATTGTGTGTATGTGCGTATTTACTCTTTTTTTATTTATTTATTGTAAAGATTTAAACATGGATATAGAATAACACTGAACAGGGTTATCATGTGATATTACACAGAAATTTTCGCTCACATCTCATATTGACGTCAACCTTGTAAAGGACAAATCTAATAAATTATGGAAATATGCCTGTGCTCTGGTCTAACTCTTCATACATGTGGTTGATTGCTTCGTCCAATAGAATTAAGCTCGTAGATTAGCAGGGCTCACAATACTTCTGAGTATTGACTTGCCATATAAATATTCCTTGATAGCAAGCGGGTTCCATGTTGGACTTTATATGCATATATATAGGAGAGATTTGGGAAAATTTCTTCACAACAGAAATAATATTTTAGGATAGAAATTTAATTAAAAATAGATGCAAGTTATTTAATATTTTTTCTCGTGAGATTTTAAGTATAAATTATCGTGTGAAAAAAAAAATCAGCTGCAAATTTATTGGAAAAATTTAAACATTTATAACTATGCAAGTATGCATTTTTACATTAAAAAAATTTAAAAGTAAAAATTTTCAAAGGAATGTGTCATATTAACAAATAGTCCAGTAAATAAATTTAAGAGAAATGCTATTTTGACAAAAAAAATCCACACTTTAGTATATACCTATAAAATCAAAACTTCTTTTAAAGTATGTCATTTTGTAAGTCATTATTACAAGTTTCTTGTAATATAATTGAAAGTACTAAAAAATAATTATGTAATGGAAATGTGCTTTCTGTTAATATTCAGTAAGAATAACAATATAGCACAAAATGACTGACTAGTGCTTCATCTCGTTTCGGTTAAAAAAAAAAAAAAAAAAAAGACTGTGTTGTTATCTAGTGGAATTCCAATCATAAAAACGATCTGCCCAGGGAAAACTTTTCTTTTAAAACAAAGCAAATAGAATTTCTATTTCTCAGGAAAAAGGTCCAATGATGTCTTTGCAACAGATTGAACCCAGAAGGTAAGTTTTGGGCAGTGTAATGGTTATGTTCTTAGATCCGTATTTTTCTTAGATCCGTATTACCGTTATCAGCGCCATCTGCCGGCGCAATTTCTAACTAACATTTTGTGGCTTCTGTATCAAATTCTTGTTTTTTTTTTGTTTGTTTGTTTTCTTTTAGATAAAAATACCACGGGTTTCATGATATTATCAATAACCGTTGAGTTATTTATTATCAAACTTAGAGAGTCTTTCGAAAACACGCATTTTTTTCCGATAGCATAAGTAACAGAACATAAAAAATATTTTGTATATGCAAACTTACTTTTTTAATCTAATTCGAAGCTTTTTTATACCATGGCTATATCAAAATGCGCAGTAAATTTACCACAGGAGGTTTCGAGATTCTGCAGAATCTTCCGTTCCTTAGCATATTGCCCGACGGCGCAAGAGCTTTGCCTAGGATCAATCTAATCAATTATGCAGATATGCATTATGTCCTGGTGTGAATCTTCATACACACGGTTGATTGCTTGGTTCAATAGAATTATGCGCCTGGGTGAGTATGAGACACAAATACTTCCAAGTATGGGTTTGCTCCACACATCCTCTTAAATACTTTTAGTTTAGAAAATCTGTATGCAGTGGGCCAGTGTATCGTAGAAATAACTATTCGAAATGTGGAAATTAAAAGATATATATATATATATATATATATATATATATATATATATTCTGGAGAATTTTTATATCACCTTATAACATATGCGAAAAAAAAATAAGTGCCTAAATAAATGTGAGTGTAAGAAATCTGAACGATTATACTCTAAATTTACACATAAAATATGAACTTTTAATTTTCATGAATATCATTTTTACTTTCCAAACATGTACCATGTAAAGAAAGTATTGTAATCCTGAAAAAAATCGACTTTGAGATTTTGGTGTATTTACCCATTTATGAATTTTTCCGAGATGTATGTATGTGTGCGTGTGTGTATGTTTGTGAGTGAACACGATAGCGCCTAAATGGTGCATTCGATTGAGCTCAAATTCGGTATATTTGGTATAAAACCACCGTCGCAAGACCGGTATTGATTCTGGTGTGTATAGTTTTTTTTTTACAGGGATACGAAAAAGATTTCTTTAACATTCTCGCCAATGGACGGAAATTAATGAGAGTGCGCTAGCGTCTAAACTTTACGTTGGATTGAGCACAAATTGGTCATTCATATAAAAGGTCACGGTCACATGATCTGCATAGATTTTAGTGTGCATAGGGTTAATAGTTTGTTAACGGGATTTCAAAAAATAATTCTTATACATTACGGCCTATGGACGCAAATCATTTAAAGTGAGCTAGTGTCTAAAATGGTGCATTCGATTGACATCAAATTAGGTACGCATATGATAGGTCACTGTCGCACATACTTCATAAATTTTAGCGAGTGTATGTGTTACAGTTTCTTGCAGGGCTACAAAAAAGTATTCTCGCACGTTGCGGGCTATACACTCAAATCATTTTAAGTGCACTAGTGTCTGAACACCAGATACGATTCAGTTGAATGAAATTTATTTATACGCTTGATAAATATCAAATGCTCGGAAAGTCGAGTGGGGTCTCCATATTTTACAGTATTAGTTTATTAAAAAAATTAAGTATGAAGGTTCTGTTATCAAAATAAATAATATTAACCATTTGTATCACCCTGTTGCAGATCTGCATCATACCAATTAAAGCTGTATCAATTTATCAGAATATATTAAAAATCTCACGAATTAAAGCTGTATAAATTAATCAGAACACATTAAAAATCGATGATTTAAAATTCAAAATTTATGTAGATTTTTTTGACGTATCCATACATCTCCCAGCCCTAAATACAATATCAATATCTGTTTATATACTGGGCTACTGTACCGATTTTAACTTGAACCCCACGAAAACACTATTTCAATATCTTATCAGCTACTCGAATATCTTTGCATAGAAAATCTGATGTGGACACCACACGACGCTCTTGCACGTCTATTAAATCATAAATATTTTCGGTGCACTCCATCTCAACTTATTCCATTTGAAAGAGATACAGTACTGCCAGAATACTAAGATTTAGCGAGTTCTAGCCAAATATTTAAGATATCGCCAAGCATTGTTCAGGTTTAAAAGCCGCAAAGCTTGGGAAAATTTACGAGATTTTCGGACATAGCCAATATAGTGATTGACCGAGGACTTTTAATTAACTGAAGGTATTCACAAACCTTAATGTATTGAGAATCTGTTGGGTGACCCTGTATATAAATTACCCAGTAAATTGCAACAAAAAGAGGAAAAATACACAATTATATGCTACAATAGTTGTAAATATAAAATCTCAGCATTCTACTGTTAAAAGTTTTAGAGTTATGCGATATACGTAATTATTTTTGTCATCAAATTTGACGATATTACGGGAAAACTGGATAAGGTCGAAGACAGTTGACGGGGATTTAGGCATGGTCCAAACAATGACTGACTACAGACATAATATATTAAAGATGTCCATAGACTTTAATGTATTGAATTTCTTTTGGGTGGCCCTGTAACCCAAGAGAAAGGAACAAAAAAAAAAGAAGTAAAAAAAAAGTGAAGATAGATTCTCCATTCCTTTATACGATCATACACACACGCATACGTTGAAACGTTGCTCAAAAACTCTACATAGTCAAATTAGAGATAATCGAAATCGAATTTTTCATCAAAATCTGCATAGCGAATTTTTTCACCCCGATTATACTTCCTTTTATTTCGTACAAATGATTAAATGCAGCGAAAAATGTGTTCATCGAGATAAATACAAGAAGTTACAGTAAAATAATGTACTATGATTGTTTTTTTTAAAACGGACTGCGCTTAAGTCTTCATTCACTGGCCAGTTTACCCTATTCCTATATTATAAAGAAATCAGTACATAAAAGTATTTTACGTAAACCTATTAATTCTTTCCCCAATCTCCTTCAAAGCTTTTAGACACGGCTATCAAAATGCGCGCCAAATTTATTACGTGAGACTCCACAGCAATCCGCCGTTCACCAGCATCTCGTTTCGATGCCCCTACGTTGTAAAACTATCAATCTAATAAATTATGCAAATATGCGTGTGTTCTGGTTTAATTCTTCAGACACGTGGTTGATTGCTTGGTTCAATAAAATTATGCGCATGGACAGATATGATACACAAAAATTCTTCGCAGTATGAATCTTGGACGATATCTGCGAAAACGTGTTCATATGAGGCTGTCAAGAGGCTTCGTGGAGTCACGAAATTTTGTAGTATTAGTCCTTCGTGATGTGATTTTTTAAAAGCACAGTATATCTGTATGTATATATATATTAATTTACAGTGTACAATTTAAAGTATTCTCAAAAAATTTCGGTTTTCAAATTATGACGCAAAGATGTATTTTTGCAAATCCCGAGTTTACTATCATAAGTTACTGCGTAACGTACGTACGTATGTATGCATCTGTGATTTGCTTTGGCCAACCTTGAATCCATGTTGGTTAATTTAGCCCTTACGTTTGTTCGCTCGTGTGTACCTTAAGTATTCCAAAAAGGTTTAGCCGTAAACTTGTGAAATTTTGTATTTAGGCTTGTTGTAACATCTCGTTGTGCACCTCATATTTTACTGCAATCTGTTTGTTAGCTTATTTATACGATTACCCTCAAAACATTTCAGTGCATTAAAGTCTATAAAATGGACAATCATTGTTTCGACCGTTCAAACGCGTTTTTCATTTTTAAGTGAAATACGTGATTGTGTGTGATTATGGCAACGCTACACTAGGGTGATCTGCCGATGGTGGAGGGTGCCTTGGTAGTGGGACATTCTAAGTGGTTCTAACCCGTATTCACGTTACATTTGGAGAAAACCTACCAAAACTCCAGTCCGTTAGATCGACAGCCGAACGATGGGACAACCAGGGATCTTCACACTTCGGCCGTCTACCATTTTCAGTAGCATAACCACTGTGCCATGGTGAGACAATTGAAATATGTGAAAAAAAAAAGAAAAAAACGACAAAGTTCCAGTGACAGAGAATTCGGAACTAGTCTTATACTATTGAGAATAATATGTATTCTATTTAGCAGTTTATTTTAGAAAATATACTAATCAGTTTATAGAAAGTTATTTAAAAATTAATCTATAGTTCCTATCAACGAGCGCTAGATCTCCTGGACATGTAATGGCATAAAACATATAATTCATAAATTATAAAAGGTTGAAAAATGCTTAACACATGGCCAGTTGAACACACCACGAAATTCAAAAGGATGGACAAAAAACCAATCCATAAATCCTGAAATCATAGACTTACAATAGACGAATCAATGTCTAGCAATACTCTTGCTACATCCACCTGAGAGCGTCCAAACACTGTACAAAGAGTAGTAGGCTTTAGTTTACAAGTTTCCTTCCACAAGCAGTGCTGACGTATAAACAAAATGACCAACATATAAAACAGGTAAATTATTTCCATGGGTTGAAACTATTATTTAGATCCTTTATATAAAAAAATTAAAAAGATTAATGGGAAAGTATTATTACAAAAAAGCTTGGCAGAAAAAAGGTACTGTTGTTCATCCAACAAATAACTACTTTAACACAACCGAAAAAAATCTCATTACCTGTCCAATTAAAATACTAATAAAATTTTTTGGTGCATATTAGAAGTCCAGTGTGGGAAAGGAATTGTTTTGAAAGTAAAACTGTTTTTTATAATAAATGTTTATGTAAAAAATATCAATAATATTTAAGCATAAATCTAAAAGTAAAAGCAATTTATAATTATTGTTATCAGGATCTTGAAATAATCTTGAAAATACTTCCTGTGCTAGTGTATCACTTATTTATCTCGGGTGATTAATAAATTTTAACATGCTGATTTGAAGTAGAAATATCAGAACTCTACACTATCAGCTTAAAAGCAAATCTAAAATCTCAATATGACAAATATTTACATATGAATTTAATAGAATTGGTATAATTATCGGGCATGTTTGTTTCAATTCAACTGTATTGGAAAAACTGCAGTTTGTTTCTCATTATAGAAAAAATAATGCCATAATCAAGAAAATAATTCAGTGTGAGTTAAGTATTTTTAAAAAGTTTAGTTATAATGGCTGACTACTGATAGCGCAAATGATTTAAAAATTTGCTGTCGAAATGAAATGTTGGTCCAACCATGTCTGCGTGCATAAAACACTGAACATAGTATGCGGCTGAAGTGTGAAGGTTCCGGATTTGAGACCTTCGTGCAGCTGCCTATCTAACTGGAGAGTTGGTCGATTTTCCCCAGATGTAACAACGTGAATGCACGTCAAAAATTCCTTAGAATGTTCACAGACCATGGCAGCCCTCATTCTAGGCAGACGGCCCATGCGTGGCTTTGCTATAGCAATACAAATAAGCAAACAAAGTCGAATGTTTTTCATCGAAACATGCTTCCGATTTCATACCCTTCTACAGCATATTAAGCCATTTATGACTGGCGTCCCTTCTTTGGGACGGCTTTTTTGCTATCTGTCGAAAATGTTATTTATTTTTCCTAACCTTCATTCACGAGTATTGAACCTCAACTCCACAAAATATTTTAACATGATCGAGTTGGATGCTTGTTGACATTTCAATTTTTATACATAAAGGCTTAAGATAAAATCATTTCTTGATAAAGAAGTTGACATCAGAAATTTATATATTTATTGCTGGTAATAGCAAAAAGTGAAGAGAGTCGCAAAAATATCTGGGCACAAGTGGATTAATGCTTCTACAACGTTTGAAGGAAAGCACAAAAAAGACCTGAAGCTCAATATTCTGAATAGAAAAATGAACTGACTTTGTACCACTCATTATAAAATGATAAAAGTAATTTAATTAAATTTGCTTTATAAAATTAATTTAGTTAATTGTATAAAGCAAATTTAATTAATATAATTTTTACAAAAAACATTACAGGAACTTTAACGACTAGTGGTAACGTATCATTACAAATGTGAACAAATGTATTCTCATTCTGAAATTCAATGCTGTGTGTATGAATGATCTTTGAACAAATAACAAAGTAATTTTAAGTTCACGAAAACGAAGTAAACTTTGTGGAATTTATTAAATTTTACCACTTTAGAATATTCTAACAAAATTTACGGAAATCCAACATTCTGCTTAATTTATCATACGCAGCACAGTAATTCAGAAAGTAAATCCGTTTAATAATTAAAATTAGGTGTTTAGTATCTCCCAAAAGGGGTATGCGACAATAGCTCTGAAGGAAGATTAATAAGTCCATTGCATTTGAAACCGACATTGCGATGAAAACGTCTATAGCTTTGCAATTACAAAAGGTTTTGTTTGTGAAATCCTGTGAGGGAATGTGCGCCGTGCAATTCGTTCTCAGCAAAGTCAGCTGACACATCTGACTTTGACATCATAATGTTACTTTAGAACAATGGTGGACTAGTTAAAATGTGTTTTGGACTTCATAATGGAATCATAGGACACACCAGTACAATGGTGCTGAGAACCTTGTAAAATATTTAATTCTCCGATTACGCAGTTTCATTAAGCGGTAAAATGTTATTAAACTGATAAAGCTTTAATCTGAATATGAAATATGAGATATTTTAAATACAAACAGATGTTTTAAAAACAAAAATAAAAGCATATTCATTCTAATGATTTTAAAATATTCTTATTCTTCTCTAGTTTAACAGTTTGTTTTATAATGGCATGGATTGTCCAAAAGAATTTACACATAAATGTCAAGTGTCCCTTTTTGAGGACACTGAAATTTCAGTATTTTCACTGTTGGTTGCAAACATTAGGAAGCTTTATTTTATTTCTTTGTTTTAATTCGTGAATACTGTGGACTATTCTAAGATGTCTCAAAATGGTACACGTTTTTTATTGATTTATACATGCAAAAGTATAATTATATATATATATACTAATTATATCGATTACTCATTGATGGAAATTTCATATTGATAATACTATGATTGATGGAAAAATTTGATTATCGCTACAAGCACCAGCACAATTTCGAGAATGTGATTGTATCATGTAAGAATAATACTGTAATCATGGCAGTTAAAAAATACATCAAAATTTCATATATTTTGATATATTATTACAAAAACTTTTCAAAAAACTTTAATTTTTTTTTAAATTTCCGTAAAAGAACTTATGAATGTCTCAAATACTTTTTTAAGCTAATAGATGACGTGGAACAATATTTGGTAACATTAAAAGATCGTAGTAGTAGGCTCATATTGAAAGATTTTTAATTTGTTATTTGTTATTATTCTATTTTTATAGTTCTGTCTGCGACAAAACTTTTGGTTTTATTTTTAGTTTTTTGAGGTAGTAAGAATTTGGTTCTATTTAGTATGAGTTTTTCTAATATTTTGTCCATAATTAGGAGCAAAGTTATAGGTCTATTTTACTGAGGTGATAGCGTATCTCTTGTGAGTTTTCGAAAATACACAAGCTCAGCAGTTTGTCAGTTCTTGAGAAAGTAATTTAATTGAAGCTAAGAATTGTACATGTTTACTAACAATGATGGATGCTTTCTAAGAATTGCATTAACTATTCTCTGTTCTATATTATCTGGTTCGGGTTTAGTTTATTTCAAATGAATTAATCGAATTTATAATGTAATATGTTGTAAAAGCTGATTAATTGAAAAAATTATTAAGATTTATAAAATGAACATGCGCATTTTAATTAACTTAGATAATTGAACCGTTCATTTGGCCCAGTTGTTTAGGGATCAATAAAAACTGTACATCCCTTACCAGGTACCTACATTTTGAAGTACTTGCTTCTGTTTATTGCAGTGTTTAGGCTTCAAACTATGTAATACTACTACTTTATTAACTGATAAAAAATATTGTAACACTGTATTTGGCACAGTATTAGAATGTTACGTAAGGAATGTAAAACGTGAGATAACACAAGTTCAAAGTTTCATTCTCATATTCATTTTTGCATGGCGAGAATAAGCCGAAATAATAAACTTTTTTTTTCTCTTTTTCATAATTTGGGGCTGGTGACAGAACCTTCAACAACGTGGAATTAAGTCATTCTATTTTAAATCACTAGCCCATTGAAAATTAATCATTTATTCAAATGACTAGAACCTTTGTCTGAAAATCATACGAGTGAATACTCAATTCCATTTTGCGTGAAGCCCGCTCAAACATGTGAATTTGACAACATAATACTGTTTAAGAACAATGGCGTTTCTCGTTTAAACTGCTTTTTTCATTCAACATATTTGAGTCAGCGTATAGGGAGAGTGGCAACGCGTAAGGAATGTGCGGTATATTGCTTTATAGAAATGTGATAACTGATTACAAGCGATGCGTATCAAAAGGCATATTGTTACACAATGGTGTATGAATCGCACAGTGGAACCTTTATGAATATTTTTCTAAATTAACTAAATAGTTATGAAACTGAGTGAAATGTTTTATAAATAAATTCAAAACAAGTGAAGTTATGAGAGTGGTTCATTCTTTCTGAAATGCTTCAAACTTCAAAGTAAAATTTTCTTCCTTTAAGTTTTGATTTTTACTAAAGTGCATTTTCATATCAAATTTGTACATACTTTGAGCCTAAAAAAAATCGAAATATTTAAAAAGATATGTATTTTTTAAGTTACGAACAGTTTTCAACAATTTTCTATAATATAATGCACATAAAAGGCTATATTTCAAATATTTAAAAGAAATCCACTATGCAGGTAAGCGCCACGTTAAAACCAACATAAGGAAATTTTTGTTTACTTTTACGAAAAGCCTACAGGAATAGTATCTGCCTAAGTGGGAGTAGGTGCCTTGGATGAAGGACTTTTTAAGGGATTCTAGCGCGTATACATCTGGAGAAAACCGACCCAAACTCCCGATAGTTAGATCGACAGCTGCGTGGTAGGCACGAAATCTGGACCTACACACTTCAGTAGTCTACCATATTCAGTGTCTCATATGACCTCAGCCATGGTGGGGCTAACCATGAGGAAGATTATATTTATGATGTGAGCACTGTATCAAATGTTTACAACAAAACGACTAGTTATCCTCAATTTAAAATTACAACAAAATTGTGTCAACTGCAATCTAACTTTAATGCGAATCTGCGCAGAATACTTTTCATTTTACTTTACTTAACAAAATAAAACCCCCCAGACAGTACAACACATTTTACTCAGAATCCTTCCTTCTCTAAAATACATGGATTTCCTGTAAAACACATTTTTTAAACATTTCTTTTTCATCTAAATTCATAATCTTATTCCAAAGAAAGATTATACGCCATCGTAAATAACTATAAATTTACTCTTGTTGAATTAGTACCAACGCACAGTAAAGGTGCATTTAGTAATAAAATTTTTCTAACCCATTTTATGAGCACTCTAGATTAGAAAACATAGTTTATGCATCAGGGAAACATGTTACTAAACTAGAAAAAAATGTTTCAAGTTTACGACTGTACGGATAGTAAAAATACATTATACATGTAAATAAGATGCAATTTTTTTCTTTAATGTGCTTTAAAGTAACGTATTGCACTCTAAAATTTTATTCAAGAAAAATAATTCCAAGATACATATAAATCAGTGAATTGCAACGTAATTTTTAACAGTTTTATGAAAAAGTTAAGCGAAAACAATCTTAACTGAATCTTAATATAAAATAGTGTAACTATGAATCAGCGATGTGATAAAAATCTGGATATTATAAAATTTTAATTTAAACCTATACTTTTAATTAATTTCTGAAATTATTTTTTCGGCTTGATTTATGTTATGCTGTAATAAATTATAACCCGATTTATTAATGTTTGTATTGATAAATTTAAAGTAATATGTGTTTATGGTGAAACGGAATTTTCTTCAAATACTTATTTATAAATTTATTATAGTTATATAACTATATTTTAAGTAATGTGAAATAAAGTATGTGAAAATAAGTAATGAAAAGTGAAAATATATTTTTGCGCATTTGTAAGTTTAATAAAATCCTACTTTTATCACCTGATAAGCATTTTTTTAAAGGATCGTAAGAGTTCCCAAAACACAGTTTTGAAAGAGGACGTAAATTGAATTTTTCAATTCTGTATTAGTTAGTGTTTGATTGGAAATTGTTAACGCAATATTTATAAGCACTTTTTCAGCTAAATTTATTAGCAGCGCATAACATTTTCTTTTATTAATTTAGCAATTATATGTAATTTTGGAAAATATACTTTTTTATGCTTCCTTTAGAAAGGCCGATCATCTTACAAATAAGATTGAAAATGCCTATTTATCTATATTTCACTGCAAAACCATGATAATTATATGTCAAAAAGAAATGCGTTGAAAATAATAGCTTAAAAAATATAACAAAAGTACCTTTGACAATGAACCATCAACGATATACATTCGCAAACATTAGATTTTTTAAAATTTAAATTTAATTTAATAATTTAATTTTTTACATTTATTTTAAATTGTTTTTCACTAGAGAAATAGCTCTTAACCATGTGCACCTTGCAATGGCGTAGGCAATGGGGAGGGTAGGCGGATCCTAACCCCCCCACTCTCCATGAGGAATCTTTTGCCATACAAAATATATAATTTTTCTCTTCCTCATCACAGGCATGTATATATATACGTGAGTTGCAGTAGTCGTAACCACCCCCCCATGAAAAATTTCTGGCTACGCCACTGGAACCTTGTCATAATATATCATGCAAAAATTTCTGTACAGATTAATTTGATATAAGTTTCCATAAAACTCCGTAACTAAGCCTTTGTTTTAAGTATGGCCATTCAGATACTTAAGAAAAAAAATCAAAAATAAAAGTATTTCATTATTTTTCGAAAAATAGTTTTAAAATGTACTATCACTTGAAAGCTGTGAAGGAGAAATGTGTTCCACGAAATATGTTTTTGGTTTCCCTTCTGATTCTAACTAAGGAACTTTCAACGAACAATGTTTCTTTTATTAATACATTCATACGTATGTATATAGTCTATTAGTAGAACTATAAGTAAATTAATAAAAACACTCAACATACTAGTGATATGGTCAAATAATAATAAATATGTTTGTACGAATTAAACATAGGAGTTATACACACGTACATGAAAGAATGCTGTACAATTTGAGCACAATCTAGATTTTATTACGCTAGTGATTTAACTGAATATTTCTCCCAGCAGCGAATTGCTAGTTCCTCAGCTTTTCTCGAGCTACTAAATCAACTTCATCTTAAAAAGACAAAAAAGGCAACTCAGCTTTTTGTGAAAGGCAGAAAAAGCGCATACCCCTATATAAAACAAGTCAGACATGATTCCGAAAAGCATACATTTAAATTGAATTCTATTTTATTGGCTCTCCTCTCCGTCTGCATACGTTTACTTAAAAGAGTGTAGCTTATTTTGATTGTCGTTGGCTTGAAGAGATTAACTCCGGGAATTTTTCCCTGTTCCTTTGCAGAATAGGATTTGTATTTGTGGCGGCTGGTTGGAATTCCAATTCTGTCTGGGGAAAAACAGAAATCCAGAAACTCTATACAAAATATCTGTACCCTGTTTTTTTACCACTAAATAAGCATTTTGGGGTATTGAATATTTTTACAATGAAAGATTAAGTTAGTTCGAAGATTTGAAATTGCTTCAGTCCAAAAGTTCTCAGGAGATCTAAGTTATTAGTGCTCAGAAATGCATTCTGAATATATGAACTTAAAATTCCTTCAGCCTATCGATTTATTTATTTATTTGCCAGGAGAGCACAGCTCACGTCACTGAATATGTCGTTTAGAGCTACGTACGCCCTTCCCGCATTTTTCACCCACATATTTGATCCTCATCAGAAGGTGGTAGACTTCTGAATATTGGCACCCCTCGGGAACTGCTAGCAACCGTTGGCGAGAGGATTTTCGGAACCACGGAATAGTACATAGTACACCGCAAATACACGGTAGTCTTTTGCAGTACACCTGTATCGAACCCGCAACCTTCCGGTTACAAGTGCAACGCCTTAACCACTGGGTTACCACGGCCCCAGCCTATTGATTATTATTTGCCAGGAGAGGACAGCTCGTGTCACTGAATGCGTCGCTTAGAGCTACATATACGTCCTTCCTAGAATTTCCCGCCACAATTTGGAACCTCATCAGAAGGTGGGGGACTTCTGAATATTGGCACCCCTCTGAAACTGCTAGCAACCGCCGCCGAGAAGACTTTCGGAACCACGGATTTTACGTGCACGTACACCGCAAGTACACGGTAGTCTTTGGCGGTACACCGGTATCTAACCCGCAACCTTCCGGTTACGAGTTCAACGCCTTAACCACTGGTCTACCACGTCCCCAGCCTATTGGTTATAATTTTACCCGTGTGTATATGTGCGTCACGATAACTATATTAAACCGAAGGTTTTATAGAATTGCTCCCGATTGTACACATTCGCCCTTAATGCCCATAAATGTAATAAATGATTACATATTCATCACATTACTGAGATATTTATACAATCCCCAATTCGTGTTCCCAGGGTAATATTTTTACAGAATTTCGACTAATTTACGCAGATCGTTGGCTTCTAGTTTGACGCTCGGCACTACTACTCATAATGATATTCCCCTTCTGGTACGGTATTTTTGAGGGTGGCGGCTTGAGGTCATTAAGATCATAAAAAGTGCCCACTTTTAAGGCTGAACCAGTGGTCCTTTACTAGACTTAAAACCATCAATGGGTCTGGCCACCGTTCTTGGAGGTAGCCGCGAAAATCCTCGACCAGAGGAAATTACGGTTATGCCTGCAATGGCCTACGGCAAGACAGATCCACATAATAACACCTGGGCGAATTTGAGTGAACATATGCACTTTTACCTCATTCCTTAATTTAAGCTGTGGATTGTACAAAAAAATTGATCAGATAAAATGTGATAAATAGGGAATAATTTATGGCTGTCCAAATTTAGGAAAGTTTCGCACAATCCCTGGTGATTACATATAATCGAAGCAGAACACATGGTATTTTTGCTTTAGTGTAGCATACATATATCACCTGAAAATTTCATGTAGCTTTTTATACAAAACCAACATATCAAATAAAACTAAATTCTCAGTTTCGAGAAAAGTAAATACTATCTTTATGGTACAATTACGGTACAATGTAAAATTTTGATAACATATAATCGAAGTAGACCATATGCTATTTTTGCTTTAGTGTAGCATACGCATTTGACCAGAAATTTTAATATAGTTTTTTACACACACATAAAACCATAATATCAAATAAAATTAAACGTTCAGTTTCGAGAAAAATAATTGTAATCTTTTATAAATGTTCAGTTGGCAAATATACCCATCCTACCCTTCTAAAAGACTTATTTTAATAACTTTTCATTTCTCTTTCAGCCAAACCTTCTTTGAAATTGCAATAAAGAAGAAATTAAATTAGTAGAGTGCAATAATAGAATTATGCATACTAATAATACTTCAAAACCGAGGAAAAGGCACGTTATACACATTAAACTTTTTTGTTGTTGTTGTTTGTTTTTAAGATCAAAACTTACACAAATTGTACAAGTGGAGGCAGGCATACAGGCATTTTAATATAGAAATAAAGTAAAATCATGTATGAATTGCAATACTCTATGATGCATTGAAGGTTTGACAAGTCTCTTGGAAAACAATCACACATCAGGTGAGTAAGGAGCCAGCACTACATACTTTGATATTTCTTCGCTTTTTTAAATGTTATGGCATATTACTGGTCATCACAAAAATATTTTTACCTTTTCCTTCCGATTTTCATCCAATTTGCTTAATTTAATGCATATTATGCACATTTAAAAAGATTTTTGATACGTTACTGGTACAACCGCTGCAAACAACAGTTTTCTTTTTCTTTAATAACTTAGAAATCTCATTCATCTGAAAACACAAGTCAGAGTTTTCCGTTGCGTAAAGGCAAAAATAGCATGCCCGTATTCAGTGTATCTCAGACAGTCTTTTGAGACAAGACATGTTCATTTAAACTGAATCATATATATATATATATATATATATATAATTGATCTTCCCTCGGTTCTGTATATATTTACTTAAATGATTGTTGCTTACTTTTTCTGACTGCCGTTGTCTTCGAAAGATTAACTTTGGGAATTCTTCAGCTTGCTTTGGGAATAGGATTTGTGTTTGAGGTTGAAATTCCAATTCTGTCTGGGAGAAAGAAGAATTCCAGTAGATTTTATTGGGATAATCGGTGCGGTGTCTCCTTCCATTAAGTATGGCATTTCGTGCATTGAATAATTTGCATTACATTTTTCAATGGATCTGGAATATGAAACTGCCGCAGAATAAAAATATTCACTGGAAAATGAAATGGAGAAGCAGTTTACTGCTCATAGTAGTACATTTTTGCAAATTGAACTTAACGATTTTTCTAACGAATCATTATGACGTTTCTCCTTTATTGTTCTTCGGCAACAAATACAGTTTGGGGTGAGAGGTCTTGTATCTTTTAAAAGTGATGAAAATCGAAAAAGAAAATGCTTTCATGTATATGATTCCCTATTTGCGTAAATAATTTATGCACATGTTAGAAATTTTGCATATCAATACAGTAGCCTTTTCTGTTTATATTAATGTCTTCGAAAGTGTTCCGAGTTTATTAGGAAAGTTAAATTAATTAACAGATTAAATGAAACCATTTTCTGAATGTGGCAGCCTAACAGACGCAAAATTCCTTTTACCGACTCAATATTTATTCTACAATCACTCTGATAATGCATAATTAAAATGACCTATTTTTATACCAGGAATTATATTTTTTTCTAAATTTACGAATGATTTAATTTGTTAATTAATGAAAAAATAATTAATAGTTATTTTTCTGCAGACAGGTATGTAACATTTCAGTAATAATAGGTCATTTTAATTATGCATTAGCATTGTGCATATAGAAAATAGACTGTCTCTGTAAAGTGATTTTTATGTGTGTTAGGCTGCGCGCAGTGAACCAAATATGAAAAATAGTTCCTTTTAATCAGTGAATAAACTGACTCATTGTAAATAACTTAGAAAACTTTTGAAGACATTAATGTAAACAGAGAATGCCATTGTATTGATATACAGTAAAGTTTCTTACATGCAAATAAATTATTTTAGTGAATGGAGGATCATATATATAAAAGAACTGTTTTCGATTTTCAACATTTTTAAAGGGTACAAGACCCCTTAAAAATTCATAACTTCAGCACATCAGGTTTAAATAAATCTTAAATGTAGAAAAATCTTTAAGGAAAATTATGCTCTTATATTCCCGATAATAAGTGTGAGGAAAGAAAAATTATCCTCTCTCATTTAAAAAATAAATAAATAATTTTCTTAGAGAGACACGTATTTCTAGCACTATCAGCGTTAAAAGAAAATTCTTGTATGTTTTCTTATTACATCCACACAAATATATTTAAAAAAAAGAAAAAACCCGACTTATTAAAAAAGTCATTAACATGTTTACTTCATCATAACGACATCATGGTAACTTAATTATCGTCCCATCAGTGGCCAAGCGCATAGCGCTCTCAACTGGGAGGCGGAATTCTCCTGGTTCAAATTCAGGTTGCGTCCATTGACCTAACCGTTCGGAGTTTTCCGTAGTTTTCTCCGAAACTTAGCATAAATACGGGTTAGGAATCCTTAGAGAGACGCCCACGGAGGGTACCCCACCCCCCGGCCTAGATCCCTAGTGTGGACAATTGGCCGTAATTCCAAAGAACTTAAATATCCCAAGTATCGTTTACGTGTTCGTGAGTATTGAAGTGTTCCGTTATTTTGGCATTGGTCTTATAGCCAGAAATTGACCATATTAATATGGGGCCACCCTAAAAGTATCCCCTTTTCTTAAAAAAAAAAGGAAATAAACATCGAATTAGGACGACACGGTCAATAAAATATCGCTGTAAGTATATATTAAAAAAAAACTGAGAAGGAATAAAAACATATCCTATTTGTTTGTGTGAGTATTCGAAATAGGTTAATAATTTAATTTAATGCAATTCAAGCATATTTTAGCGAAATATATGATATATTATTCGTGTATTTTTTGTTCTTTACATTCTCGTGGTACGAAAACACTGTTCATCTGCAAAGACAGTTCAGAATTTTTCTTTTGTGAAAAGGTTAAAAAAGATACCCCTATAGAATACAGCTTGGAGATACTTTCAAAAATACGTCTACATTTAAATTGAATTCATTTTTATTGGACTTTTACTCCGTATATATATATATATATTTATTTATTTAAACATTTGTTGCTTACATTTTATATTGCAGTTGACTTAAAAAAGATTTTTTCTGTTTTTTTAATGAATAGAGTTTCATTTTAAGGTTACTATGCAGAACTCCAATCCCTACTCGGTTTCAATATTATGTTTTTTTTCTTATTTCTCTTATTTATTATTATTGTTAGTTACCTCTTATATTATACATATAATGGAAAATAATTTATCTTGTTAGTGGTATAATTTTATTCAGTAGGAAGGGGCACGCATTTTAATTACTAAAAATACAAAAATTAAAAGTCACCATATTTCGTGAAATAATGCTTGGTAGAGGTGGATTTATAACTTTTGCTGTAATGCTTATTCAACCAAATAACTTTACTCATGTAGGAACATAGTCAAGGCAGACAATAATGTCTACCAGAAACATTTGCTTTATACATATATAAAGTAAAAATCGAATCTATTTTACGGGTAATAAAATAGCACTGCTATAAATAATTAGCGGTGTTATTAAGGGAATTCAGGCTATATCCATGCCCACAGTCTCCTAGTGAAAATACAAATTACCAGTGCTTAACTTATAAATGTACAAAACAAGAGTAGAAACCTCATTTACTATGTAGATATTTTCTATACTAATCCAATTAATTTTAAATTTTTAACAGCTCCTGCAGTGTGGAATATTTGCATGAACTTTGATTAAAACTTTTAAAATGAAAATGATGTAAAAAAAAACAGTTAACCCCAAGATTTTTAATTGAAAAAAAGAAATTTGGTTTTTAACAGCTTTACTCCATTATTTTCCTGAAAAGACTCTAAACCCAACCTTTTCAGCCCCATTTACACTTTTTTTTGCTATAACGTATTTAATTTAATTTCAATTCGGAAAGGCCTCGGGGAAAACGGAACACCTTTATCTAATATACCTCTTACAATGTTTACACTTCTTCGAATGGGATTTCACATTGGATTTTCTATTCAGTTAGTTTAGTAAAGAACATATACCAGTTTGGATAAGGCAGCATACATATAAAGTGGAAATGTTTCACCTGTAGTAATTAGTGGTGTCTCTTTATTCAGTTGTAGATCTTTTTAAAAGTGAGTGCGTAAGTTTATAAAAAAGCGAAAGCTGTGCATTTGGGTTTCGATTTTTATTTGAAAATAAAAGTCATGGAAAATACCTAGAATACGTATACTAGAAACATACACATCTGAACATCAAAGTTCTTAAAATTTATAAATTTTATTTCATACATTTATATTTTTTATTCATATATTGCAGGAATATAGAGTTAACTGTGCCATTTCCGGACTTAGCTTAAATTATTATACAATGGGGGGACCGAAGTATTAGGTCTAGTCACAAAAAATAGTGTTTTTGTATTTTAATTACGATAAAGAATTAGAAAAACACTGATTGACATGGGTAAATGATTTTATTTTTATTTATTACATATTTCTTCATTATTTCCAGCTAAAATAATTTATAAAACTAAAGAATATAGAATGAAAAGCAGAGGGTTAGTGAATGTGAGTCAATATTTGGTGACATTCTCTCTGCAGTTTGTAACGGCTTCTATAATCCTACGCATACTTTGGATATACTTTGTTGTATTTTCTTCGAATAATTATGATGCCAAACGTTTGTTAATTTTCCGCTTTGTTGGAATTTATATGTGATCATTTCTTTGACACTTTCTCTCTTTCTTATCTCCCACAAATGTTCGATAGGGCTCATATCCGTAGAGTTTGCAATCCCGGCAACTCTACGAATGAAACTGAGATAATATGGTATGAAATGAATGCTGCATATCTCCTGGCATTATGGCTAGGTGCTGAGTCAAGTATTAAAGTGAACTCCTCGTTTTTAGAGAACCATTCTAGAAGTCGTTGTATCAAGCAAGTTTGGAAGATTTACCTCTGTTGGTGCTGTTTCATGGTTTCTTGTATAACGTAAAGGCGTTCAACCTTTTTAGCACTTACGACAGACAACACTACTACTTTCAGGGTTTTTGACACTCTGCACAATGCAGTCGTGGTGATATCTTTTACCTGGACATAGCTGGATAAAGCTACTTTCCACTGTTAAAATTTTTTTTGATGATTCCTCCGAGGAGCATCCCTGAAAAAGAGTTTAGTTTACTTGATTTGAAAAATATTGTTATAAATAGTCTTCTCATATCAATAATAATGAACAATAACCTTGTTCCTGCCCTCAGCTATCTTGTGACAATGTCCACGAACTCAATTTAGGCCTTTCATTTTCAATGCATCAGTGAGGTCCTCAGCCAGTCTCCTCTGAATAGTTCTTTTTGAAAATGATGCCAATTTCCTGCACTTGTGGAGTCAGAAGTCCAGTAATCTTTTCTCTATTTTCGAGATAAATATCCCGAATCATCCTGTGATTCATTGACCATTGGAATGTTTTAAAATACTGACTGAGATTATTATACCTATTTTTTTTATTTTGTTCTTTAATTTTAGGGGAAGAAAGCGTAAAATGATACTAGCTTGTAAAACGATCCACATACGTTTTCTTCTATGCAGATAACGCTATATACCGGGAAACACATAAACCAGCTGTGCCAAGTGAAGAAGCAGCAATGGAGGCATTAAAGTGATCACAGTATTAGCGTCTAATTTGAATTCTTTGCAAAATTGGATTTCATATCGTTTGGCATAAGGTAAGTACTAACTTTCCTATTTATTTAGATAAACAGCCTTTCATATACAGAAATATGGCTTGGCTTGCTGAAAGGAGTATACCTTTTTAGATTATTATTTAGGTTAAAACCAGTGTCAGAAATGCTTAGGTGGGTGAAAGAGGCATGCGCTGGGATACCTAAGAATGAAGATCATGTATATTTTTGTGACATGTGCTCAAATATTCCGAGTTTTTGAAGTGGCGGAAAAAAAGATTATTTAATTTACTTCTGCGATAATTGTAGGCCATAATTTTTGATTTTTCAAACATTTGATTGCATTGTTTGTGATACTTTTTTATTTTAAAATTTTCATAAAACAAATTATGTGTGCTATCTGATTGCAAAATCTATTTTATTTTATTATGTATCGTTAAAATTATTTTTGCATTATTTTATTTTTAAACCAAGGATCATTTTGCCCTTTCGATGAGGGTAAAATGATCCTTTGGACACATTTTAAAAATTCTATTTTTTTAATTACTCAATGTGGACTGAAAATATTTTTGAAATGTGTCAATACATCAAAATCTAAAAGTGGGATTTTTTCATGATTACAATACTTTTCTTCCATGGTACATGTTCGGAAAGTAGCAAGGCATTTCTAACCCAGTGCATTTGAAGGATGTATTTGACGCATATTCTTATATCGGTGTGGTAAGACCAAAAATATGCATCAGGCTACAAACAGGTCAGCTCCAACTTCTAGGTAATGAGACACGAGCCTTATAAATTTGGATTGTCTTATAAAATCTTCCCGAACATATTAAAAACTATAATTTTTCAAGATACAGTGTTTGTGAACAATTCGATCGTTCCTGCAAAGAGAAAATAAATAGATTCCTTTCCAATGTGCAGATTTTCGTTGGCAATTCGACTTATTAATGCCCACGTGAAGCCTAGTCTATTTTCTAATGAAAGTTTGCCAAGTGAGCAAGTTAAATGGAAATTACGCAATTTTCATACTTTTTACACCTGTACTCCATTTTACATTCAGTCACACAAAAAGTCTTAAATGCATTCTATATTCCTGACAGTTATTACAGTGGTCGCCTCTTATTTCGGTCGGTGATTTATCCGGTGAGCCGCTTGTACCGGTGAAAACCGGCAGGAACAGAACAACATGGCCAAACTGCACTGTTTTATCGCCGGTTACCTCGGTAGCGAGTGCCGCTTTATCCGGTCAAGTAATTTGGAGATTAGGTAAAATTTCGACGCAGTTAGCTTTTAGGGCGATGTGAAAACCAGTCAAAGATGACTCATATTTGTGTGGAGGTGTTACAGTAATTCAATCAAAACAATTGTTAAGACACTTAATAGAATTTGAATGAAAATAATGAACAATCCGACACTCTGAACCAATGAGATACCTGATGATGATGACGACGATGTGCACCCGAACCGGGTACGGGCCACATGAGTATATTTGCTGAATGCTATAGACACTTAAAGTAGAGCGTTCGAGGAGAACAATGTAAGTGGTTACCTCTTTTCTACATCAAGTTAAATTCAGTTTGCGCTACATGACCCTATGCCCGTAAAACAGCCTTTAATTCCGGATCCCCCCCCCCCACACACAAGAAGTTGTAATAGTTTTTCTTTTGTTTTAATAAATGTACACATGTATGTATGAATGTATCTTTTCACTTGTGTTTTCTTTTTTTTAATAAATATGCGCATACTTCAAACTGTTGAGCAATATAGTCTATATATTTTGATTTATTTTACTATTTTTTTTTTTACTTTTCTCACTTTTTCTTAAATTTTCGGTTATTCCGGTCAATTTCAATCCACCCCGATGTGACAGCAATAAGAGGCGACGACTGTATTATATATTTCAATTAAATATATATATATATATATATATATATATATATATTTGCATATTCTGTTTTGTATTGTTAAAATAAAAATGACCCTATTGATTCTCATGATTATTTTCCAATTTTAAATATTCGATTAGTTTTACAGAGAATATTTAATCTAAATTACAGAAATAATGAAGACTAAAAATAATGAAGAACAAAGCGAAGATTTTTGTATAGGTATAATTTGCCCACTTTTTCCACCGAAAAAAAAATGCGATTAATGAAAAAAATTCAAATAAATTGAGAAGTCTTACTTTTTTTTTAAACGAAAACGGAAAACTTTCAACACTGCTCTCCTTTATTTACTTTGCAAAAACTATAACAATCTTAAACAGTTAAATCGAAAATATTTTTCTACGAAAAATATTTTTTTTTCCTAGCTGCTTCTCTTTGTGAACTTACTTGCTTACTCTTAAAAACGAAAACACCCTGGAAATGTAAGCGAGCTTATCAAAAAAGCCATCTTAAAATTATTTACAGTTAGAGAGCTAATTTAATTTATTTCTCAAGTCAGCACTGGGAAGAAATGCCCTTATCTGATAATGACTTTGCAGTTTTTTGAAATTCTTCGAATGATATTTAACATTGAATTTATATTTTACGTTGTGTGTGCGTGTGTTCAATTTCAGTATGGCAACACTAAAGATTTTAACAAAATATGCACTTGACACATGATAATGTGAATTGTATTGTGTATATCTTCTTTTAACTTATGGGCTTGTTGATGATGTAAGAATTATTTAGGAAAAGTATGTATTTATTAATTTTCAAAACGGCGTTAAGCAAAAAAAAAATCTATAAAATAATTCGCTTTATATTTAGTTTCCACTTTTTGTTTAAAAAATTATATTTTTCATTTAAAAAAAAAGTAGCGAAAGTTAAAATATAGAAATAATACAGTATACTTATCTATACAAAGTTTAAATTCAGTTTAAAGATAGTTTAAAAACATTTCGATCGTGGCTTTAGACTTTATGATTAAGATCTAAACAGTGCAGGTATTTCTGTAGCGTTTCATAGCTCCGTTCTGCAAACCATCCCATGCTAGTACATGATCCTACAAGAGAAAATATAATAATCAGAAATCCTTAGTTTATATTTTACACTCAAACATTTTTTTCCGATGGTAATTTAATGTTCAATAATACCAAAACTCCATTGAAAATCCCCAGCAAATAATAATCGACTGTCGCAAACCTTACTATATCGATACACAGACTTACAGTCAGTGAAGACTTGCAAGTTAAAATCGGAAAAAAACATACTATTTACATGGTGTGGAACATTTGCAAAAAGTATGATAAAATTTATGGACTCTATTTCTAGATGTTTCTAGTATTCAAAAATGTGTTGGTTTATGACTAATTTAGGAATCGAAATGTATCAAAAAGATTCAGTTATCCTGTTAAAAGAGACACGTATGAGAAATTTTAGAAATGTTATATTATTTCTCAAATGAATATTATTGAATTATTATTATTGTTTGAGCTATTAAAGATAGATACAATGCTTTTAAAAGAATGCATACAACTGTTTTAAGATTGTTCTTATCGTTAGTTTTTCAATTTAGATACTCAAATTAACATTTCTGTGTTCTTTGCTCACCACGTGTTTAGTGTACATCTGTTCTGCATATACTACAGACATTCACAAAGCATATTAACTTTCGCGCGAGTTCTTGTTCGGGGTAAGATATGAATCATCAGAAATTCAGTTAAGAACTTTTTTTATAATTAGATGTTTTGGTTTTGGTTATCAAAAAACGAAATTATAACCTTCATGCTATATATATACCCGATAGACATCTTTCACCGTATCCTGAACCATGTGCTTTCACAAGGGAAGAATTCTTTCCGCAAAGATAGGTTACATTCCATACTGTCGAAAAGATTTCACGACTATCTGGCGTAACTTATGGCTCAGTTAACGAACTGTGAGTTGTTCGATTGCTGTATTATTCTTCGGGGGAACTTAAAAAAAAATAGTGTAAGGTGAGGTAAATTGGGTTGAAAACAGGCATTTTTTTCTGTAATTAATAATGGTAATCCTTTCGGTATGGAGGAGCTGGTCACGGCTTTATATTCGTGGAACGAGGAAGATTTGTCACAAAAGTGGTTGAACTGTACGGAAGCACAAGCCGCAAAAACGGTTTTTGCGGTATCCACCAAAAAATCTAATATTGTATTCTAACACAAAAAGTACTGTTTTCAAAAAGTTGTTAATTATATTACGGAATTGATGGCAGCTATGGTAATCATATCCACATAACTTTCCGTGAGTGCAGATTTTAATGGAGTGTGGTAGTATTCAGAGAACGCTTCATGGATGCCGCCATTGGGCGGCATTAGTACCCACAGAATGTTTCGTGGACTCCGTCAATGGGCGGCAGTAATGACGAAAGGGTTAAACATGTAACTGTTTGTTTTACTTTTATCCAATACATTCATCCCCTTTACACTTGAATTTACGTACTAACTACGTACGTAACGTACTACACACTAAGATTTTACGTAAGTTCAAAATGAAAAGATATAAACATCTTAACAGCTGTTTTTCAATAAAGGTAAGGTAAAATGGGTAACAGCCAAAATATTAATACACTTTATGAAATTTACTACCTATAATGGCTTACAGTCTATTCAAATTTAAAATTACTATGGCCAGGACTGTTAAAATTAGGTTCCAGATAAACATTGTACCCCAACACCTCATTGTTGCATTGTAAGGTGCGGTAAAATGAATAGGCACTTCTTTATGATTGAAAATATCATTAGTTTGTTTTTAAATGATATTTTTAACCTGTTCCTTCAGACCCTAGTAGGGAACATATATAGTTACTTTTCTGCTTAAAGTTTTCCTACTACACTTTTAAATACAAAAGTGTAGTAGGAGAATTTTAAAAGATAATATTAACTAAGTCTAGCAGTACACACATTTTATCCCACCGCGATAGAACATAAATAGAAAGAAAAATATTTAAAAAAATTATAACTGTTTTTCTGGTAAAAAGCTATGTTTAGACCTTTTCTAAATTGAAGATAATAACAGAACGTCTCAAATGTTCAGAAATGTATCAATTTTTGGAGACACAAGACAATCACATGATTCCATAAGCAGATAAGAACTGATATTTTGTTTCGCACGCAATTTATAAACTTTTATGAGTATAAATATTTCCAATAATTGTCAGAAAATGTTGTCTAAAAGGCAAATAATAGTTAAAAGCAATTTATATACACTTTTGATCAAAATGAAATACCTACCCCCGCTACCTTACCAAATACGATACACATTTTTTCTATAACTGCATTTCAGAATTTACTCCTGTTAACTTATTATAGTGAAAGATAACATCCAGGCAGGCTTGATTAAATGAAATGAACTTTGCTGTAGTGATTTGAAATCAAATTTCATCTGCATAGTTGCTGAATAAAAACACACATTTTATGATACATTTCTCAATGTACTTGGGGTCCATAACGCGAAACTTTGCTCACAAATTGAAAGATTGATCCAATTATTCGAAATGATTGAATTGATTTGCTATAGAGACTTTACCCGAAGTTTGAACTCTTGTATTTATTTTTGTAGATTAGCATACAACTTCTGGAAAGTATTTCATTATTTTAATGTTTGGAATTTTTTTGAGTGGACACACGCGTTTATTTGAAAGCATGTTAATGGGAACTAAATTCTAGTAAGAAAACTAATTAACATACTTTAAAAAACTGAAAGCGTAAATATAATAAAAAATGGTATAAAACGGAGAATTTTATTAATTTTAGGATTTCTTTGGTGGTTCTTAAGCCACAACATGTCTTATTCCAACAAAGATGTGAAAACGCTATTATATTTTCATAAAATTTTGAAAAACCTGTTAACTTTAAGTGATATTTAAATAATTACATAAATATGAAATTATCATAATTTCATAAAAACTGCTAAAATGTTTAAGCAATACAGTATTAACTTACAGACCTACGTAAAATGAAAGGTTTCGCATTTGAAATCATATAAAAAACTTTCGAAAATTATACATGGTACACGTAAATGTAATCTTCAAAAACTCTATTAGAATCGTCAATTAGTATCAATGTAAGATTTCGTTTAGGAAAATATGCATAATTATGGGATCTATTCGTTTGAAAAGAATACTTCTATAACTCAAAACTAACTACTTTTTCGATGTGAAATAAACTTGCTCTTTGAAAAAAACATTATTAAATGTTTATTACAAATTACATTACAAATTATACATAGTGCATGCAAACAGAATTTAAAAAAAATATATAAGAGACAGCAGTTAATATCACAAAATGCAAGATTTCGTTATATATATATATATATATATATATATATATATATGCAGTTGATTTATGTGTTGACAATTTCACTTTTGAACATCATTTGCATTTATTCCTTTGTATATCTCGCGGAAAACTAAGTTTATCTTTCTTATCTCTCTAAGAAGTACTCCTAAGGAGATTTAACTCCTTTTCTGATAAACTAAAAGTGTTTTCACTTCAGGAATGAAATTCTAAATTGAAAAAATAAAAGAGATTTACTTTAACATGTATCCCTTTCTCAGAATAGATAGTATCTTTTCGATAACGCTGCTGCTACCAAGGGTAATTCAAAATGCCTCGCGTGTTTTGTTATTTTTCTAACGAAATGAATTTCTAAACTAATTTAGTAATTTTTAGAGAAACATCTAAAAATTGCATAGGTACCTACTTGAAGTTTGTTAAAGGTTTTCCTTCTAAAAGTGTAATACAAAATTTTCATTTTAAATTTAATCTCTCTTTATTTAAGATAGGATCATGAGTTCTATTTTCATTCATATCAATAGCTATAAATTTTAAAAAATAAATTCTGCTTTAAGTTCGAGATTTTTCTTCAATATTATCTGGTACTTGTATTCTCTTTTAAATAATCGAGAAAATGTATCGAAAGTAAATATTAATTGTATGGTAAAGCAGTAAACGTGTTAGGAATCAGTTATTTTCTAAACTTTCTAAACAAAAATAAAGTTTTTACTTTATTTTTGTAACTATATTTTTGTAAATAATTGTTTTATTCAATTTTCTGTCGTATAATCCAAATTCATTGTAATTGCTTAGCCATATTAGAATAAATTTTTGAAACTAAGTTACGTAAGATAATTTTAAATTGAACACAACATCATTTTTCTCTTGAAATTTTATGAATTTTCTACAATGTTAATTGTAAACACACACAAAAAAGACATTTATTATAATGTTCACAATTAACTAATGTGTCACATCGAATCGTTTGGTTTTCGTCAGTTTTCGGCCAGCGCTTAAAGCACCAGCATAAATCCCACGAACAGAACGTAAAAGAAAATCAATTCCAACTTAATCCTCCCGAAAATCAACTTTTAAAAATTACATTATTTCTTCGATTTCTTTTAAAATAAAATCGGAGATGCTCAAAATGGATCGTGCATGAATAAGCAAGTGCGTGCAAATCATGCGCAAATAAGTAGACTCAGGGACAGTCAAACAGGGACGATATTCCGTTCGCGTGTTTCGTTTCGCATTTAAGGTAAATGAGACCGGTGAAATCGGGTTCTAAAATTCAACCCAAATACGTGTGTTTCATTATCCCTGAATTAAATTTTTGATGAGGTCGGAAGAGTATAACTGTTTTGTTACAGAATTATACAGTCCCTGGTATTTTTATATTTAGGGTAAATAAGTCCCACGAAATTGATTTAGAAAATTAAACATAAATTGTTTACATTAGAAAGAGTTAGTTTTTAGATACTAGGGACCAAGGCCCCTATACTCGCTAAGCTCGCTTTTCGTATGAGGCATCCAGTCCGTAATAAGGCTTATTCGTAAGAAAAGGCATAATTTCAACAGACAAAATCCAAAGATTGGGTCAGATAGAATTTTATCGAGCTACACATTGCTTGGTTCTTGCATATTCATTGGAACATAAAAATTTAAACTTCACACTACAGTAGACACCCCTACCCCCCTATAACGTGGTTGATACGTTTGTTTGTGTAACATGTATTTCGGATTTATGTTCTTGGTCCGAATTCCACTTATAAATCTACGTCAGTGAAGGAAAACACCAGGGGGGCGATTACCCTCCGTTGGGTGTCAACACGGTAGATACATTCCGTGTTATAGGAATCCGTGTTGTTCAGGTCCTGAGCTATACTCCACCTGGAGTGTGGACTCCAGGTGGCCCAATGTATTTTCACTCCTTAGGAACATAATGGTATTTAATGTTGAAATTCAAAAATTATATTAATTAGGAGCTAAAGCGTTATAAAATCAGAACATCTGTCTCAACTCTATTTTTAATTGTGTAAAACCTATGGGACATTTGCGTATTTGCAACCGATGGCGATTTTTCGTAATTTGGCAACGTACGTGTATGTATAGTTACTAATTAGTTCTAAGAAAACAGTACTTCATATGTTTTCATTGATAAAAAACCACAAAACATCAAGAATAGCTTGCCACCAATGGCGACTTTTCATTATTTGGCGATTTACACATGCTCATAAATGATAATTACTGCTCATGTAAGGTTACCGGGAAAACCATTATCCATATATTCATATACATTATCGTTTGCAGATTGGCACCACAAAATATATTATCTCGCCGCGCTGGCAAATATCCAAGGTGTACTATAGCGAATTTAATGGCATAGTTAACGCCGCCGAATGTTTATACTGAGTAAATACCCAAGATGAACCTAACCGGCTTTACTCTAATCTGCATTTTAACTGTTATTCATTTTCAAGATACGAGTGCTAACCTTTTGGAATATTTTTGGAGATTCATCCGGCTTGGAAAGATAGCCTTTTGCAAGATCGTACCTGAAGCCGAAATGGCGCTTTTTAAATCAGTTACGTTATTCTGCTTTGGAAAAACGAATAATCGGTAATTGTAAACTCCTATTATCTAGGGAACTTACTATTTGAAAATTGTCAATTTTGTGTAACACAGTTTGACCTATTTATTTCACATACTTTTTTATTAGTCGTAAAATGGTGTAATTCTAGTTCATATTTGTCAATTTCACGCGATACTACATACTTGGAATTGCATTGTTGCAAAAGCAGGAATGATTTTATGCCGGCGAAAATTGCCAAACCTTTCAACCATTATGTTATTGTTGCAGTTTCTTATTAATATCTTCGAAAATAATTCGAATTTCGAAATTTAAGTTAGCTTATCGACTTTCCCGGAATTTTCCGAATTTTTGGACACCTTCGTCGAAACTCAAATCCCCACGGTTTCGGAGGAGATAGCAGAACAAGCTTTTGACAGCGCCAGCGGCCATTACTTTTTTTTTAGAATACAGAAAACTTCCCTTTACATAGGCCTCCTCTCCAATCAAAAATGAATGCATAAGGATAAAAAATATGAAACCATACAGCATAAGGATAAAAAAGAATATGAAACATAACCATACGCAGTTAGAAGAGAATTGAATTCAGATTCTACAGTTATTTTTTATAAATAATAAAAGCAAATCTAATTCGAAATTTCGCGTACTGCAGTAAGTGTTAATATTCTACATAACCTATTAACACGTGTTTATATCATTCAATTGCTTTTAAATCTAGCGAAGTCTTCCTTGAATAGCAAAGAAATAACTTGAAATCAAAATGATGAAATGTTTTCATAAAATACATTATATTTGCGGAAAATCACAAACATAATTAAATAGGAAAATTATTTCACAGATGATTTTTACATGAAATTAAAATATTCCTTTTCCTAAAATTAGCACGTTTTGCAAATTTAAAAGTTTAATCAAAAATTTTGCTTTTGCTTTTTCTCTAGGATGATCAAACAACAGTGAGATTGTTCAAGAAAAAACTTTAAAAGACATTAATCAAATAAAAGACTCCGCCTAAAGTTTTTATCTTTTGAGAGTGCTGATATTTGCAATAATTAAAAAAAAACTTTTTTAAGTACCTTCAATTCTGATATTTTTAAAATACACCAAAACTATTTAATTTGATGGTATTTTTAAAGAAGTTTTAGAAAGGAAAGTTGGATAAAAGAATATTATTGTATTTTTTTCCAAGCATTTAATTTTAATTGCATTTTGTTTCACTGTAATCAACGTTTAAGTTTTTGTTCAAGAACAAAGAAGGACATTTTAAAGTGTCAAATGATTCCACAGATTTTTAATTTCAGCAGTTGAAATCAGAACATTTTCTTTGTAAAGAAAAGCTATAAGACGAAACGTAAACTGTACATGTGTATGTGTATACTCTGCAAGCATCTCCACAAATACTTCAGGATATCTGCATACATATTATGTCATCCAACACTTGAAAAACTGTTATTATTCATAACTTCTAACTAATATATTTTCTAATTTTACTGTAAACTTTAAAATGGTTCAATGATTTACAATTATCACAACAAATAAAAAATTGAGCTTCCGAACAGGCAACCGTTTTATAGATTTGGAATGTATGAATGGTTGCTTGAGCCCGGAAGTAGAAGAGCAAGTAATTAATTCAGAATGTCCATATACAAGGTGATAACTCTAAAATAGCAACATTTTCTTTAATAAATGGACGTGGAGTCTTTTATACTTTAAATTATGGATACCTAACTTTGCTTCAGTTTTCCAGACGATTTCTAAAATTTTTGAATTGTTATAACTTTATTAGGCAGACCAGATAGTGATGGAGACGCCTAGCCAAAACTGCGGAAGCTAATAATCCAAAATTTGGCTTATGTGAGATTTGATCATTGGTACCGGATGACCAAAAAGTTCGCAAGAAATTTTAAAATTAATTAAAAAACAGCAAAAAGTGATAGAAAATTGCGGTTTGTACAAATAGGTTTAGAGGATGATTTTTTTTTTTTTTTTAATGACAAGAAAGTTTATAGTTTCGTATGTGACCGATAGGTGTAGCTGACATGCACAAGGGAACCAAGTTAAAAAGAAAAAAAAATAACCGAAATCTATGTAATCTTTTCTATTCAAACTGCAATTTTGTATCACAATTTGTTCTTTTTTAATGAACATTCGAAGTTTTCACGAGCTTTTGATGCATCCTAATAGTATTAAAGTTTAAAACTTTAATACTATTGAAAATATATATTCATTGAAAATAACAAATAACGATACAAAATAGCATTTTGCATGCATAAGATTAGAGAGATTTCGTATTTATTTTTATAGGAAACTTTCGCATTGTGCATGTCACCCCACCTATAGGTAACATTTGAAACTACAAACTTTCTTCTCACTAAAAAAAAAAAAAAAACCATTATCCTCTAAGCCTATTAGTGCAAACCACAATTTTCTATCATTATTTGTTCTTTTTTAATGAATTTCTAAAGATTTTATGGACTTTTTGGTCGCCAGGTATAAATTTAGAGAGAAATTTATTTCCAAAATTTGTGTCTTAGCGGACCAAAACTTTCGTTTCATGAATATCTCTCTGTCTCGAAATAGACACCTATTCATATCTGTATCCATAAAATTCTTACTGTAAAGTGCAACTCTCACGAACATCTAAAAGTCGATTTTAGAACTTTTTTAATTCTTCCTCCGAGGAGGGTAGACGGCCACCCTCTCCTCTTTTCTTAAACAGATTTTCCTTGAATGAGAAAAAAAAGTTACATTTTAAAACAAGATATTCCTGTTTTAAAATGTAACAAGTATGAATTTTAGACTAAGGCTCAGATTGCTTGCGATTATGTTACAATACCCTGCTACTTAATACAGGTAAGGCAAGGTGGCCCAAAATGATCCCCTTACGGTTAAAGTAATTATGACTAGACATAATGAAATAAAATGATTTTTATAATCATTTAGTATGCATGATTTATTTTATGAAAATTTTAAAATAAAACATTGCCACCTATAAAATGTGGTGAAGTGAAACAGCAGTAAAATATAATTTTGAGACGGTTCCCATGGGAAGTCCACACAAGTGGACCGTAAATTAGAAGAGGCGCCAAGCAATGGACAGTCTGGACACTATAGCACAATGAACTGTCAACGTTAAAATTTTTTATGGCCGAAAATATTTATGGCCGAAAATGATATGCAAATTTGGCGGGGTATATTCCCCGATGACCCACCTACATGTCTGGGATTCGACGAGAGGATGCATTAATTCCCCGATACGAACAAATCAGAAACTCCAGCCAATGATGTAAGAGGGGGTAAGAAAAAAGGAAACAACCCCGTGGGAGAAGAAAAAAGACGACAGAACGAGTGTGCTAGAGAGAAGAAGCAGAAGAGAGTTTGGTAAAGGTGTGAACGGGCTTAAAAAATCAGTGTGTGCTTCGAATCAATATGATCAAGTTGTGTTCAAAAGAAACATGGAATCGGTGGCTTGATGATGGCTTAAGAGAAAGAAAGCGGTTCCAATAGTGCACGCGTCGATCGTGTCCTGTGTAAAGATGGCTACCTCATCATAATGGTGAATATCCCAAGTAATTTATTTATTATTTGTGTTTCAAACCTTTTGTGGATACCCCTTATCCTCCAAAACCACATCTCCCCCAGACATGTTTTTAAGTTTAAAATTATGTCAATATCGTCTTTTAATTAATATTAGTGGAATGACTAAGAATAAATGGAATTTATTTGCAATTCATAGAGTCTTTAGTTTTTTTTAGTGTTTTGGTGTATGTCAATCATTTTTCATTTTTTCAGCGTAATCCTAGGAGTACTTGCCAGGCAGGTTATGCGCGGCATAATACCACTGTACGATCATCTTAGGCTTTAGTTTTCATCAAATTTTAACCATAACAAAATTAATCCACCACATAATGGTGCCGTAGAAAAAAGGCAATTTTATGTACTCCTAGTAACTCAAATGATAGTTAAATTAATGATAATAATAATAATAAATATATATAGTAGATTTTTCAAAAATAAAACAAAGTCTGGGAGAGAAATTGTGCATCATAATAACGAAGTTACTATCTTGTTTCTCAGTTTCAAAAAAAAAAAAAAAACCATGCATTGATATTCTTTGAATATTTTATTTGTGTTTTGTAAGTGTTAATATACTGCTGCAATATATATATATATATATATATATATATATATATATACGAAAGAACTTTGATTTTAAAGGTGACAAAGAAGGTATTTTTGTTAAAACAATTAATTTCTCTAATAGAAAGAATGTTGTGAATAAGATAGTTTGTAGTCATTACAACGTATTGACATATAGAAAAATTAAATTAAATAAAATTAAGTAAATAAATAAAATAAATAAATAAATATTTTATTGATGGAATATTATGCAACAATCAGTAGAACTGAACAATTGAATTAGTACTTGCTTAATATGTATGTATTCATGTACAATATTTTTCATTTATGTGTATGTTGAAAGTGTCAAAGTGCATTTTGTATATGTATAAGGTAACGGAACATATAGTGTTAAAATAGGTAAAATAGTATCTGTAAATATTTAAAGTAAAAAAAAAAAAAAAAAAAAAAAAAAATGGGTCGTCCCAGAGTTAGACAGGATTCGCCAGAGTCTCTTAGGAATCGAAATACCCAAAGTTCGGCACAAAGCCAGCATAACAAAACGCCAGACACGGGACTAATCCCTCTATTGCCCCGATATTCGGCCGATAGTCTCGAGATAGTTTCTCAAGGTATATAGAATTATTTCCATGTAGAAAAATCACTGCAGATCAAATAGTTCAATGTTTACAAAGTTATTTTTCTCGTTTTGGGCTTCCAGATACGATTATATCGGATAACGGACCTCAATTTAGATCAAAGGAATTAAGGAGTTTTTTAAAATCTCTCAATATAGAGAGTCGTTTTTCGTCGATCTACCACCCACAATCGAATGGGACGGTAGAGCGAGCACAAGGCACGCTTCAGCAGTGTATTCGATGCATAGCAGAGAACACTTTTGAATGGGAAGATGCAAGTGTATGGGCGCAGCTCTATTACAACGCCTCTAAACACAGGGCGACGAATTTCCCGCCGGCGTTACTATTTCTGGGTCGTGACATTAAAATACCCCTGGACAATACAACTGACGTACAGGGACAAAATATTTTCGAATCAAGTTGGTCCCAAGAGGAAATACAAATATTTGTGGACAAATTAATTAAGCAGAATTTAAATAACAGACAACAGGCCTGGATATTTCAAGAAAAAGCGGCTAAACCGCAGAACTTAGAAAAACCCGCTAAACATACTCCAATCCACATAGGGGATTTGGTATACATGAGAAATATGCACAAGAAGTGTAAATTTGACCCCATTTTTACCGGCCCTTATAGGGTAATGAAACTATTTCGTAATAATAATTTGTTACTTAAAGAAGTGAATAAACCTCATGTAGAATCGAAAAAAGTACATAAAAACCTCATTTTTCGGGTAAAACCCCAGACACAAGAAACAGACTCTGACGAGTCAAAAACCCCTACCCATGGTTATTGGTTACGCAACCGCTCCCGGAAGGGGCGAGAAACAGCACAAACATAAGAAAAGAACAAAAATTCAAAAAAAAAAAAAAAAGGGGTTCTTACCAGCAGCCGAGTTGTGAGGTCCAGAGTGTTCCACGAGTGTTCATTCAGAGTGTTGATTTTCAATTGCGTGAGTAGCGAAATCACTGCTTGGGATTTCTGTGAAAGGAAAACGAAAACGAGAATTACAAAACTGATAGGAAAAAAGAGAAAAACGCGACCTGGAAGGCAATTGAATTTAGCTAATCATAACAGTAATAATAATAAGAATCATAATAATAATGACATGCTATATAATCAAAAGGGATATCCCGTGTAACCTTGTGCACTGCAGAAAAGCTAAGCTGAAAATGAAGGGAATGTTAACAACAACAACAACAACAAAAAAAAAAAAAAAGAGACGGACAAAATATAATAATGTAGATAATAATAGCAAGCAATAAGATAACAGGCACACGCATACGTATGTTAAAAAAATAAAAAATAAAAAATAAATAAAAATAAAAAAAAATAAATAAATAAAAAGTAAAACACAAGTTAGCAAGGCATCAGCTGGTGTTGTCGTTTGGCTTTTGCTGTTGGTAAACAAACCGGCAGGGAGTCATTCCCATGGGGGCGAGTCGTTCGTTCGGATTTGCGGACGAGTCGTTCGTTCGGATGTCACGCATAGGATGCAAGAGAAGGGCAACATGAAAAGACAAAAATATGCATATAAATAAATACCGGACATACAGCTATAGGCGAGACAAATACATAGTACAGTAATTTTACTAATCAAATTTTAATTAATACAAGTTAGAATAAAATTATTGAGTTGCGTCACCAGAGTACCTGGGACGGAAAGCTGCAGATTTCCCCTTGGATTTTGGTACTTATCGGGCAATTGCAGGCAATAGCCACGATGAGTAAGACGCGCTCTAGAATAATAGAAGACTCTATTCATTTTAAAGTAAACATAGGGATTTCACAGAATAATAACCTATCAGACCGCATGGACTTGACATGCAGAACGGCTCTTTACAAATAATGCGTAAGAATAGTAACGTTAAGTTTGTTTCTCTTTACAAAATTACAGTTAATAGGGCGGCATAAGCTTTCATTAACAAAATAATTAAATAACAATCACTTACCTCTACACGACGTTGACATCCTAAAAGAACACAGGCGAAAAATGTGCCGAGTCACTCCAGGCGCAGGAGATAAACCGGTTGCATACAGCACGAGTTGAGTCGTCGAGCTACAGTTTCCCCCTTTTCCAAACGCGCGGATGTATTATACGCAGTGAAAAACCGGAAATTTCGACCATGAGTTCCGATTGTCAAGCGACAAACAGTTTCGCAGCCGGAAGGATCTGCTTAAAAGGAATACAAGAGGAGAGAGGGTAGTTCCAGAACGCACGGGTTTAGCGGTGAAACTCTTTTACAGGTACAGACGTGGGAATTTAGAAATGAATTGAATGAGTAAATAAGAACGCATCGATGATTATGGCTAGATATTTTGGAACAGTGGTACGTGAGGTTTACCGTATAAATAAAAGGGTGTGCAATATAGGAATGAATCCCCTGTCTGAGCAAAAAAAAAAAAAAAAAAAAATAATAATAATAATAATAATAAAAAAAAAAAAAAAAAAAGGGAAGGAAGACGAGTATTTTTTATGATATGCAGATAAATATATATGTGTAACAAGTAATAGACACACATGATATTGTATGTTATTCTTAATATATATATATCCATCTCTAATAATATAAATATGGTACATGTTGGTACAGAATGTGTGATCAAACATAATAATGTGTGTACAATCCCATTGGTGTACAATATATTATTTTGAAGAAATTGAGAAACAAGATACAAAGGTAACTCATTAATGTTATTAATGCAAAGTGGTTCGGAAACATTATCGATACTGCCAGATTTAACAAAATCTGACAAAACAAAGCCGCAAAGGAGAACGAAAATGTTCACGTGAAACCACAAAATGCTTGAGACACAACGGGAGAACAAATGTATCACAACTGAGACTTTTGCCGTGTGTAGCTACGCGTGATGGACTATTGTGTATGGACTAAACTCCAACTACTAAACGGTAGAACGTAGCACATAATTTGCTACGTATGATGGACTATATCGCATGGACTATACAGGACAAGTGCCAAATTTTAAAACGTAGCACATGTGTAGCTACGTGTAATGAACTAGTAGACTGTGGACATTGAATATTTTTTTTTCTTGTTTTTTTTATGTACACGGGGGAGAGATGTGGTGAAGTGAAACAGCAGTAAAATATAATTTTGAGACGGTTCCCATGGGAAGTCCACACAAGTGGACCGTAAATTAGAAGAGGCGCCAAGCAATGGACAGTCTGGACACTATAGCACAATGAACTGTCAACGTTAAAATATTTATGGCCGAAAATGATATGCAAATTTGGCGGGGTATATTCCCCGATGACCCACCTACATGTCTGGGATTCGACGAGAGGATGCATTAATTCCCCGATACGAACAAATCAGAAACTCCAGCCAATGATGTAAGAGGGGGTAAGAAAAAAGGAAACAACCCCGTGGGAGAAGAAAAAAGACGACATAACGAGTGTGCTAGAGAGAAGAATCAGAAGAGAGTTCGGTAAAGGTGTGAACGGGCTTAAAAAATCAGTGTGTGCTTCGAATCAATATGATCAAGTTGTGTTCAAAAGAAACATGGAATCGGTGGCTTGATGATGGCTTAAGAGAAAGAAAGCGGTTCCAATAGTGCACGCGTCGATCGTGTCCTGTGTAAAGATGGCTACCTCATCATAATGGTGAATATCCCAAGTAATTTATTTATTATTTGTGTTTCAAACCTTTTGTGGATACCCCTTATCCTCCAAAACCACATCTTCCCCAGACATGTTTTTAAGTTTAAAATTATGTCAATATCGTCTTTTAATTAATATTAGTGGAATGACTAAGAATAAATGGAATTTATTTGCAATTCATAGAGTCTTTAGTTTTTTTTAGTGTTTTGGTGTATGTCAATCATTTTTCATTTTTTCAGCGTAATCCTAGGAGTACTTGCCAGGCAGGTTATGCGCGGCATAATACCACTGTACGATCATCTTAGGCTTTAGTTTTCATCAAATTTTAACCATAACAAAATTAATCCACCACATAAAATGGAATATTTTAGAATTATAATTAAAAAGTTATGGTCTACGATAAACGCAGAAATAAATTAAATAATGTAATGGGGAGTCACGCATTTTGAAAATGGCTGAAGGGCTACCAATGCTCAATGTGGTTGTGTGAAACCTAGGCCCGGCTACTGAAGCTTCTTCAGTCGAGGGATCATTTTACTCGGCGCAATATGACTTCCCACTTTAGGTCATATTACTGGAACACGCTGAGAATCAACAAACTTAGCAAGTGTAATTCACATCTAAAAACATATTCTGTTCAATAAACCAAATCATATTTCTGCACATAAAAGACTGTTTTTATAAATAAATAAGAATGTTTGTTCTTACCTTATAAGAAATAGGATAAAACCCAGTTGTTTGAAGAATTTTATTCAGACACGTAATACGCTGATCACTTAAGTACTGCCATTTCTTTTTCTTGACTTTGTTAACTAGTTTATTTATTACCCGCCAGACAGTGCTACTTGTACCTAAGGAAACGTGGGTCGTTTTGCCCACTAGGATCATTTTGAGGCCCCTTCCCTTATATCGAAAAAGTCTTAGTGTTTAAAATCTGCTACTTGCACTACAAATGTGGTAATACAACACAAGAATATTCTTGCGCGACATCACCATTTTTTTTTACTTTAAAATTTTTAAAAAGAAATTAGTTACACAGAAATTGATTCATACTACTGAATTGAATTTCAGGTACCTTTCTAAATTTCCAACTTATTTCCGTAAACATCTGAATCTTTTACATAAAATTGTTATTGCCTCAGGAAAAATACCATGTAGACTACAAGTGTGTTAAAGGCTTTTGGTGTTTCCGTTTGAATCCTCTTGAAGGTTCCTTGCAAAAGATGAAAGGGCAAACTGTCCGGAATGTATGATGTCTCAATTGAAAAGCGCATTCACCTTTCTCGGATTTGATCCAAAATTTGCAAACCTTACTTTTCCGTATGAAATCAGCCGTTCTTATTCTAGCCTCAATAGAAAAACAGTTTTTGGTATGCGTACTTTAAAGAAAAGCTTCACAAATTTGCCTCATTCATTTTAGTGGTTAAAGTCATAAAAGATGAATAGTAGAAAGAGCTATGGTAGCTTTTTCTACTTGTAGCCCTAAAACGGAATGAAGCATATGAGTCACATGGAAAAAATGCTGAAAAAAACCTTCATTATTTACCTTGTCAATCGTTTTGCTTTCTAGCATAGTAGAAGTTTTTTATTTTTCAAAACAAAGGCGATAAACAGCCAAATCTGTTAATTTTCTTTCCGTGCCGGTATCTCAGCTAAAGATTTACAAATACGAAAATTCAGCAGTATGCTCTTTCCACTTATTTCAAAACAGGAAAGGGCAAAAGAACTGCAGCTGGAGAGTTTTAAAATGATGATGTATCAAATAAGTAAACGACTTTCCAACGCAATGGGAAAGGGGTTATCTAGACTTGTAATAGATAACTGTGTACTTGTGTTACGCTATTGGAGCTTAATCACACAGGTTGGAAGAAATAAATATTGGTAAAAATTTTCGACGGTACAATCCGTAAGTACTCAATTCAGTAAGATTTGGGGATGTTTCGTTCTCACCACCGTTAAAGGATACATTTGTTTTAAAAGGCATTTCGTTCTTCTGTAATGAATTAATCGCTCGACATCGATAAAGGGTTAAGGGTAAATAGATCAAAATATATACACCTACACGTTTTGTAGTTGTCCTCTGAGAAAATTTGTTTTCTCAAGTTTTTCCCAGAAATGGTAGAAACTGATTTTCTACCCTTCTGAATATTTCATTAAATTGAGAATTTTACTGCTTGACGTGAACTATAAAGTATGAAGACATTCACTCAGACAGCTTTATAAACTTTAAAATGCTTACAATTAAGAAATATAATTTTGTTTTTTTTCTGTAATTATGATTTCGATCGATTTTTATTCTTTTATATATTTGTAATTATTATTTTAATGGAAGATTCAAGTTTTATGATAATTACACATAATTAATTATAAATGCATTTAGTCTACCGACTTTATGAAATGAAAAACCATTGCATCTTAATTTTTTGGATTTATTTTTTATACCATAGTAACTATAGTTTTGATTCTCAAAATGTTACATTATAAGTTTTTTTTGAATTACTCTTCTTTCAAATATACATTTAACAACAGTTTTGCATTTTTCGTCTCAAACGTTTGTTTAAAATGAAAAATCAATTTTTTTTAAATCATTTGTTATTACAGAATGAAAATATAATCTTGTCCTGTTAATATTAATATGATAAAGAATAGAAAATTATTGTTCCCCTTTTTCAACATAATTTGTCTTTTTGAAATAGAGTAATAACTGAAATAAAATATTATGATAAATTCAATTTATTTTCAGCATAAAAACTTTTGGATTCTTTTAAATATTAGAACCTTTACATTTGATCTGAGGTAAGCACAGAATTTTGGAGTAGCCGAAGGAGATTTGTATTCCAATTATTTCTGATAAATAAAAAAATGACAAAGTCCTTTTAATCCTACTTACGTAACTTTTCTCTGAAGAAAGAGAAAACATTTTGTTCAAAGCTTCATTCAGCACGAATGGAGAAAAAGCAATTCGCAAATGACATTACATTTGCTTCTGCAGCAATTTGCTTAGAGTGAAAACTAAGTAAATAAAGTTCGTGACTTCACTGTGAAATGATGAATACTTTTAACCCTGACAAAGCTATGTGAAAAAGAAAATATTGGTTTAGACAGATGTTAAAAATATATATAGCACATGTGTTTTTAGTTGAGATTTTGCATATTATTTTGATTCTGTCAAGTTTTCTGTTGTTAAGAATGGAATTCGAATTGAAAGTTCTAGAAATATACTGTTAATTGTATAATGTTAAGCTGTTTGACAGCTCCGGCAAAATATACAGGTAAATAATGTATATAAATTTCAGCCACAATAGCAACTTTGTCTGCCTCATACTTGCGTTGTTACACTGGAAAAAAAAAGAATCACAGATAATTTTCTTCAATTTTAATGTTTCTTTCACACAATTTTTTTAGCCAGTTTTTCAATCTCTGTTGCGTTTTTTTCAAGAAAATAAACAACACTTCATGCTCCGTAATAATAAACAAATTTTTATGAGTGGAAAAAGCGTTTATTCAAAAAACGTTCAAATGCAAAATTATTTTTTTCAGAAAATTTTTATTTATTGCAAAATTAAATATTTCTGCGATTTCAGTTGCTTCTAAAAGCTATTTATGCGTATTGATACGTTGTGGTATGCATTTTACAAATAACATTCTTGAGCTTTTTTAACAATGAAGAGTACCCGATATATTGACATCGTGAGCGTATGAAAATTAAAGTGCTCTAGATTCGAAAGTAAAGGAAAATAAATATTTTATAGTTCACATCACAAAAGTATTAGTAATTAAAGAAATATTCATAGCGAAACATTTATAAAATAGGTAGAGATATCTGTTCTCTCGCGTGTAGATTTTAATAAAATTAAATAAAAGTATTTTCTCCATTAAATTATAGCAATTATATTCCTTTAAGACTCTCCCAGAACTTTCCATGTCTATATAACAGTTCTGCTGAATAAAATTTTATATAGCAATGAAATGTAGGTAATAAATTTCCTTTCCAAATGACATCAATTGATGCATTTAAGTAGCTTGTTAAAAAACGGGAATTTTTTTCTTTATAGAGCGTTTCGAATTGTGGTCGGATCTAGGTCTTATTAGATCTTTTAAACCCCGTATATCATATTACTATAATTAATTTTCGGGCAAATTATTACGCTCTTATCCTTTGAAGATGCTTCCTTAATTTTCCTGTAAAATGTTTTTTTCTTCATAAAGCGCTATGATGCAGTGAAATATAGATAAAAGTTACAGTTTGTCTATATACCTCTTAGTATAGAATAACACGTACATCGGAGAAGTTATATTTATGCTTTGAACATGCTTCGTTAATTTTCCTTTCCTGTGAAACACTTTTCTCTGCATAAAGTATTATGATGCAGAAAAATATAGGTAATGGCTACTGTTAGTCTATGTTTTTGTTAGTATAGAATACCACGTACGTTGGAGAATATATCATGCTCTTATAATTTCAAGATACTTCAGCTTTCCTTTCCTGTAAAATACTTTTCTCAACATAAAGCCTTATGATGCAGGGAAATATAAGCAATGGTTACTGCTATTCTACGTATCTGTTCGTATATACAACAACACTTACGTCGCCGGAGAAGTTTTTCACTGTCACCTTGTATGTTAGAGAGAGTACATCTTATTTTATGAATGGTAAATCAATTGCTAATCTTCTAGCGAACAATAAGACGAGATAAGAATTACAACTGGCATTCAAAAAGTAAGTTACACTTGTTCCTCCACGGATGGCAACATTGCGAAACAAGACCGAAGCTTAATCAGACGATAGTTCAGTTCCACGGCTTCCAACGGTAGCAATTTCATTCGGATAGTGACAATCGTTGGTGCGTACTACGAGAAGGAAATGCCGCGTAAAATGGAAGCTTACTCCAAGGGGTGCCAGTTCGGGACTGTACGGTGGATGCTGCCAGACCTCCCATCCAAAGCTGCGAGCCAAATCCTGTGTTGAGCGTGCCTTGTGAGGTCTTGCATTGTCATGCAAGAGGACTATGCCTTTGCTTGAAGCGTTTTGCCCACAAAACTGTAGTGTCCCGCGTACTTCAACGTTGGAGTAAGCTTCCAGTTTATGCGGCATTTCCTTCTCGTAGCACGCAGCAACGATTGTCAGTATCTGAATGAAATTGCTACCGTTGGAAGCCGTAAAACTGAACTATCGTCTGATTAAGCTTCGGTCTTGTTTCGCAATGTTGCCATCCGTGGAGGAACAAGTGTAACTTACTTTTTGAATACCCGTATTTCTGGTATTTCTTACATAATACAGAAAGTAAAATGATTATCCGACGAATCTGTTGCACGAACTATTATTTTTCACTCATAATTTGTTTTGGGCACATTATACGCAAGAATATATTCGCACAAATCAGGATAGAATTTGGGTAGACGCTAACTGGCTTAGGTGTGGTATAGTTTACCGTCTTCAGTGGCAGATCTGAGCCGCATGTAGAGTTTTTCTCACAAGTGGCTAACCTTATTTTTGGCCTCCTCTTCATTGGACCCATAACTGGCAGGCTGATATATGGTAGTTTTGCTCCCCTGCCCTTCTGTTTTCGGCCCTGTCAGTACTTTCATTTCAGCATCAAAAGTGTACCACAGAAATCATTATCACGTCCGAAGTGAATGATCTGAAGATGGAATTTTTAGGCAACTTACTCTTGCACCAAAAGCACTAAATTAATCTTCATCGAATCTGACGTTTAAAACATATCGTTATTTAGAATTGTGGCCAATAAAAAAGTTATCTAAAAATTATTACACGGATTACACCGATTTTTGTTTATATAATTTTTCTTTTCAGTTGTACATTAGCACTAAACACAATCAGCATTCAAGTACACGATAAATTAGCTCACTGAAAAATATTGCTGTATATGCAACAAATACTAAAAAGACCTAACAACCTCTAAAAGATACACAAAGCCAAACACATTTTATCGAGTCAGAAATTTTAATCAATATGCAAACACAACAAAATAGTATTGTTAACGAGAATTTTAATGAAACTGCATATTAAAACAGACATTTTTGCATATGATACGCAAGAATACTTATTGTAAATTTAAAAAAAGCAATAGCTGAAACAAAAACTGTAAGACCAACACATTATTTAGACGCACTTAGAAGAAAATTAGCTTCATCTTCTGATAAAGCGTCCGGAGAGGTATGAATAACGGAGATTTTTATGTGGAATTGCTAGCATGCTTTTTCGATAAAATATGTTTAATTAAAAATAATATATGCAAAAAAATCATGAAAATGACTCCTAAAAAGCAATTAAAAGTAATTAAACACAATTCCTGCAATTTACTGTTAAAAGCCGCTATTAAAAAGGTTGAAAATTATTCTGATAATTACGGAAGCAGTTCATTATTAAAAATTACACTTTTCGTCGTTGAGACCTCCAAAATTAATTAAAATGCTCACAAAAAGTTATTAAAGAAAGCTTTATCTTAGAACATAATGTCTTAAAAGACTCCGTTTTCAAATAAAGAAGGAAGCTTTAATAGTGTTTCAGTTATTTTTTTTTTCTATGTATTAAGAAACATTAATATTTTATGTATTTTTTAAAACTCTGTCGTTCTTTTGAAATTCTTCCGACACCCTATAATGATATTACTGTAATCGTTTCACGAACGTTAGTGAAAGAGGAATACATTGATGTGCAACATGATAAAGTATACTAGGTTGCTTTTCTTTACTAAGAGATCTATGCACAGCATAAAAATTGTTATGAAGTTAAATGCGAACTAGATGCTCAGTATCTCAACAAGTTCAGAATGAAGCTAGAAAAAGTTAGGCAAGTGGAAGAGTCGCGTAGTTCAGACAAGATTACCGATCAGTGTATTCTGTCAATTGATTAGCTGCCTATTTCAGAGCTACTGGCAGGGTTCATTATGATCCGCGCCGTTTGTTATGGCGATCTTATCGATCTTGATGGCGGATTTGTAAACCGACAGAAATCAACCAGCGGTAGAAGATACATTTTTTCCAAGCCCTTCGGAATGTTAAAAAGAACTCTGGGAATACCATTTCAAATTCGCGGACTACCTTCAGTAACAAAACTATTCCTTTGAGCATCAAAAGGTGTTCTCTAAACATTTTCTGAACTAGTTGTGCTACCAGGGACATTCTAGAAAGATTCATGATGATCCACCGTTCGTAATGGCGATCTTATCGATCTTAGATGGCAGAATTTTACGCCGCCAAAAATCACCCACCTATGTAAGATACATTTTCCAAAACATTCGGTACGTTATCAAGAACGCTAAGAGAACCTTTTATGTTCGCGGACGATATGAGTTGGAGTATAATATTTTTGTGACGTCATATTCAGAGTACAAATCATTTGTGCGTTGTCCGAATAGCTTTGTTTGTTGTTGCCTTAGGAACCTGTCACTGCGCATATGTTCTGCACTTTATGGGAGAGTTTAAACTACGCTTTCAACATTAAAGAAATATTTAACGAAAAAGTGAATTCAAATGCGCAGTTGGATTGTCAATACAACAGGAAAATTAAAATAATATCATCAAAAATGAAGTTTAACCATTATTTAAGAAAGTTGAAGTTGAGAAGTTATTATGAATATAGGTTTTGAACTGCCTTCTAAATTTCATCATCATCATCAACATTGGCACAACAGCCCTTTGTGGGCCCTGGCCTTCTTCAGAAGTCTTTCCCATTTCACCCTTTTCCCTGCAATGGAATTCCAGTTTCTTACTTTCGTCTTGGCAAAATTCTCATCTAGACTGTCCCTCCATATTTTCTTAGGTCTTCCATAGAAAGGAGTGGCATTGAAGACTTTATAAGAGCGGTCCTCTCAGCACTCAGCCTTCTAAATTTCAGTACGTTTAAAAAACGGCCAAGTACTTGGGTGCTTATAAGTTACCGATGTCGTTGAGACTTGCATGTGAATGAAAATACATTATAATTGAAAATTTCATTGAAGGAATGTACTGTAATAATGAAAAAATTCGACGTTGAGATTTTTCTGTATTTACACGTTTTGAGGTCTGAATTCATTAATGCTATTTTTACGATGATGTATGTATGTGTGCGTGTATGTGTGTGAGTGAACTTGATAGCTCCTATACAATGCATGAGCTCAAATTTGTTATATATTATTGATTACCCTCACACGATTAGTATTGATTTTGGTGTGTATAGAACGTATTGTTTTTTCTTTACAGGGCTACAGAAATGAATTCCTTTACATTATGGTGTATGGACTGAAATTCTTGAAAGTACGCTAGCGTCTAAATGGTGCATTCGATTAAGTGCTTATTGGGTATGTATGTTATAGGTTACGGTCACATGACCTGCATAGATTTAGTGGTTACATGTAAGTGGATAGAGTGTAGAGCTGATTGTCCTCAATGCTGCAAAAAATAATTCTTATACATTACGGCCTACAGACGCAAATTTTTAAAGTGCACTAGTATCTAAATAGTGTGCTCGAGTAAGCTCAAATTTTGGTATGTATGTTATAAGTCATCATCATACTTTCTGTACAGATTTTGGTGTGTAGGGATTATAGTATTTATGCATGGCTACGGAAACTATTCTTATATATTACGGCCTCTAAAAATGCAAATTCTTGGAAGTGCGCTAACGTTTGTATGATGCATTCGACTGAGAACAAATTGCAGGTCACTCACTGCCTTACTTGCTCTGTAGATTTAAGGCTTACAGTTTTTCAAAGGGCTACAACAAGTATTCTTATGCATTGCAGCCTACACACTCAAATTATTGGAAGTGAAACGTCTGAACATAGCATTTGATTGAGCTGAATGAAATTTATTTAAACACTTGGTAAAGATCAAGCTTTCTGAAAGTCGAGTGGGGTCACTCCAGATTTTTTATTTGAATTTCTTATAAGCAAACATAAACCTTCCATTATTATAATCATAACAGTATGTTTATTTTTTTATAAATATTATCCGATATTAATAAGTGAAAATTCTCCCCTTAAGAACTCAATAATTACTAATGTTCCTAAAACACATCAAAATATTTCAAATGTAAGCTATTTTTGCCATAAAAATTTAAAACAATCTTATCTTTCACTGTTGCTATAAATTCTTATGTTATTTATTTTTAAAAGTTAAGTAATTTTGATATTTAGAAATAAAATTTTCACATACCAAATATCGAATAAAATATCGCCCAATAATAAACTTCTAAAGAAGATCTGGCAGTTCCACCAACATGATGTCGTACATGAACTATATCAAAGCAGTGATGAAAAATATATCCAGTAAAAGAAATTAAATTTGGTGTTTTTTCAACTGGAGATTTTGCGACGCTACAATCGGTTTAGTCAATAAAGAATAAGAATCATCTTTTCTTTTTTATTCCGTTTCTTTTGGCTGAAAAAAAAACCCATCCTATTCTAAAGTGTATTCAAGAATAACAAGGAAAAGGCGGTTCAGTATAGGGTATTTTTGTTTACAATAGTATATATTTGGTTTTGTCAGCAGTTATAAAACCATACGAAGATGATGAAGACGATGATGTTGATAAACTTAACGGCATTCTTTTTCTTTGAGAACTGCGGGTGGATGTTAAGTGGATTTAACGTGGGAAGTATCCCAAGAATAATATAGAGCGGAACTTTATACTAACCAAACAAAACTTTTGATGTACAAATTCAAGATATTTTGAAAAGATGAAGTTCCACTTGATATTTTACATTAAGTTTAAATAGAAACGCAATCTCCCCAATTTTTTATGTTTTAATGGCACTTTTGATTTTAAATAATCATTATTCGTTTTGTTATTAAATGCGGTCGTTAGATCTTAAATTTGTTTAAAATATTTAAAATATTGTTCATCAATCAATGATGAAATGATAGACTCCTTAAAAGTTGGAAAATAATATATTTTTATTTTTCAATACTGATATACAAATATACAGGGGGTTCCAAAAACACTAACTTAGGCTTTATTTAAATATTGATCCTAGACATATGCAATAAATTACAAAGTTACGTAAGAAAAGGTGCGGTATTTTAGGATATCTATTAGAATTTTCCCGAAATGAAATCTAAATAAATGTAAAATTTAAAATTTTATGCTACTTCCGAACAAAAAATTCCCTAGTAGTAGAATGTATATCGTGCATTAATGAAGTGATATGGGATTTCAGCCTTTCATCACAAAAAAAAAGGCTACATAAAAAGAAATATCACTTTCTTATGGTTCCCGAAGAGAAAAAAATCACATTGAGAGATCGTGTTTCAGGGATTGTACGCAAATTATGGAAGAAAACAGTGCTTGCATAAATACGTAATACCTTTGATAGTATTAATATTATATAGCCGCTCACCAGCTTTGTTTAAACATATCTCTGAGCCTTTATGTGATAAAAGGCGCTAATTATGTGCATTCATTTATTCATATATGGGGCACATTTCACTAATTCGGAATTTTTTGGTGCAGGTTATGCATAAAAATTTAAGTTTTCTATTTATTTAGATTCAATCTCCTGAAAATTTTAATAGACAACATAAAATTCTACGCCTTCTTTACACAACTTACTAATTTTTAAGGATTAACATCTGATTAATTTTTAAGAAATAAAACACTATCTGTGTATTTTCGGGATATATACATTAAATACTAGCATTTAAAGATCTCGTTAAGGGCGAGATTCAAGTGAAACGCGCTCGATGGAGTTCGAATCGAACGTTTTTCAGTCCCCAGTTCTCAGTTCAGTCGCCAGAAAGCTTCCAATGAACAAACCTGGGCCGTGGTAGCCCAGTGGTTAAGGCGTTGGACTCGTAACCGGAAGGTTGTGGGTTCGATACCGGCGTACCACTAAAGACCACCGTGTACATGCGGTGTACGTGCACGTTAAATCCGTGGTTCCGAAAGTCCTCTCGGCGGTCGCTAGCAGTTTCCGAGGGGTGCCAATATTTAGAAGTCCCCCACCTTCTGATGAGGTTCCAAATTATCGCGAGGAATTCCGGGAAGGACGTATATGTAGCTCTCAGCGACACATTCAGTGACGCGAGCTGTCCTCTCCTGGCAAATAAATAAATGAACAAACCTATCGCGCCGTCACATTCTCAAAACACGATTGGTTTGTTTCAGTTGAATAAGAAGCATTGATATATTTCGAAGTTTCCCCTGTTCGACGCTGAAAACGTTCGAATTGTGTTTCACTTGAATCTCGCCCTAAATCTCGAAAATTGTTGATAGATAGAAATTTCCTCCTTCTTTGTTAATTTTTTTTCTATCTCTGAAAAAGGGACATTTTTTGTATCTCCATTAAAGTTAAATGTATGAAGCAGCATGAAAATCATTGATTAAACATGCTAATTAATTTATTTTACTATATTTTTCTAAAAAGAGTTCTTAACTTATATAAACTATCTACATAACAAAGACACTATTTATAAAGTCTTGATAAGTAAACTACGCAAAGGTATTTTGCTAGCCAAGGCAATTCTGCTTCTACAACAATGCTAGAAAAATTCATTTTGGAGTCGTTGACGTGCGGCGTTGAAGTACCATTCTCTGTTAAAAAATAAACAATAGTCACATTCAAATGTCTACGTCGTGTGTAAGCTGATCTATTTTACTGAAATCTTAAAATAAAATATACCAAATTCACACTAAAAAAGATATCTATAAAGGTACTATAGTACCTAAAGTATATTTACATTACAAAAGCCATTTGCAGTAAACTTATGAAAAGTTCAATAAACAGACATTTAAAAGCAAAAATATTACCAGGAGCAAATTTCAGAATAATTACAATGCTTTGTAATCGCTCATAAAAAATTATAATTTAGAACTTTTATGAAACTTACTGTTGAGAGAGAGAGATTAAAAAAGCTAATTTTTCATTAAAACTGCTGGACTTTAATTAACAGGTCTTAAATTCAAATAAATAAATAAAATAATAAAACAACATAACATAAAATAATACTGATAATCAGAATAGGAATCCTAGTGAAAAAATTGCACGACTGTAGTCATAAATCAAACTACTTATCGCAATCGATTTCGGATACTTGTTACTTTGCAATGAATTCAAAGCTTTAGCAAAATTCTGAAGTTCTGTATGGAAAAATCAACATTTTTATTTATTGTGATTTTTTTTTCTCAGGTCAGGTTTCACGAGTAAATGCACTTCCAATTTCGATAGTTTTAGGCCGTGATAAGCTGTACTAGTGATCTGGCTTCGAGTTCAGAATGGCTTACGACTACCAGAAACTATACGCAAAAAACATATAGTCTAAGAGCCAGCGACCGCCAGACCTTCGTCATAGTATAAAAGCTGAAACTTTCTCTGCGCATACCCCCCAACAGAGGTAGGAACAGTCGGCCACTATAAAGTTTGGATGATCGTGGCTTTGGCAGGTAACATGTGGGAAAGGTGTATAAAATTGCAGAAAATTTTCGTCATTTCATAAAGCTTAATTTTTTAATATGTTCTTCTTCGCAGTACTAGAAATCACTTTATCCCTTGACAGACACTTTTCCATCGTGGCAAATCCCCGCCAGACAACCTCAAAGTCGTGGAAAACTATTGTGTTCGTAAACTCCCGCGACGAAGTACATCAAGCTGTCACAAAGTGCCAAGCACATTTTATACTGCTACTTCTGAACTTTCTTACGCGCGAACTTTCTTGCAGCGTGCTCGTAATAGAATTACGTTTTTCAAGACTTTGAGGTTGTCTGGCGGGGGTTTGCCACGATGGAAAAGTGTCTGGCAAGGGATAAAGTGATTTCTAGTACTACGAAGAAGAACATATAAAAAAATGAAGCTTTATGAAATGACGAAATTTTCGGCAATTTTATACACCTTTGCCACCTGTTACCTGACAAAGCCCCGATCCTCCAAACTTCATAGAGGCCGATTGTTCCTACCTCTGTTGGGGGGTATGCGCAGAGAAAGTTTCAGCTTTTAAACTATGACGAAGGTCTGGCGGTCGCTGGCTCTTGCTCTAATATACATCAATCTTACAGAAACCTATATCCTGTCCGTAAATAAACTGTCAGGTGGGAGGAGTACTACATGAAGGATAATAATTTAATTAACGGTGAAACTCAAGACAGAGGGGTACATAAATAATACCATTAAACAAAGTCTATCATTTTTTTTTTTTTTTTTACGCAAAATTAACATGTTTTTGTTAATACTTTCTGGCTGTCTGCTGAGCGGTGCCAGATCATCCATATGAGATGGCACTTGCCAGCTTGCTAATAATTTTTCGCAATGGATGTTTTTAGCACTTGAATGCTATTAAAATCAATCAGGATTTTTTTTGGCGTCGACTTAACTTATCAACACGATTTTTCACCGGTGAGACACTTTTCAAAGGTTTCAAAACGAGTCGTAGCGCGCAGGGAGAGCACAATGTTGAAAATCGCTAAGGTTTGTAATTTTTGATGATTTCTCGCCATATTTGACGCCAAAAAATATGGTACGGCACTTAATATAGCGTTTAATTCCAAATAAGTATTGCATAAAACAAGGAAAAAAAATACGGCACACTCATGTGTTTTGATGCACATTGCAAACAGTATTCATTATGGTGAAGTACAGTTAAAATACGCTTCGCGAAGATTGTAAAACAGTTTTAATAGGCGATTTTAAAATAGATTTCGATTCCAAAAAAGTATTTTATGGAACAAGGAAGTAAAATACGACATACTCGTGAACAATGATACACTTTCCAAGTTAGTGGAATAAGGAAGAAAAAAGGGACGACACATGGATTATGATACACTTTTAATATATAGAACTTTAGGGAGTATTTAAAATATGAAAGTGTTTCAGATTTTATTTATTTTTATTATTTTCAATTACTCTGAATAATCGATAATCTCTCTAAATAGTTAGTTCTTCCTAGTTTTTTTCTATTTAGTCTATCATTTCCCTATTTTAAATTTCTTTATAACTAGGGGCCAAGGCCCCCAGACTCGCTTCGCTCGCTTTTCGTATGAGGCATTCGGCCCCTAATAAGGCTTATTCGTAAAAAAGACATAATTTCAACAGACAAAACCCGAAGATTGGATCAGATAGAATGTTACTGAGCTACACATTTCATGGTTCTTGCGTGTTCATTGATACATAAAAATTTAAACTTCACACTACAGTAGACCCCCTCCCCCTCATAACACGGAAGATATTTTGTTATGTGAATCCGTGTTGTACGGGTCCTGAGCTATACTCCACCTGGAGTGCGGACTCCGCTTATAATCATTGGAAAAATTATTTGCACTCCTCAGAAACCCAATGATATTTAGTATTGCCATTCAAAAGTTATATTAATTAGGAGCTGAAGCATAATAAAATCAGAAAATCTGTTTCAGCTGTATTTTTAATAATGTAAAACCTATTGGACACCTTGCAAATTTGCCACCCATGGCGATTTTTCATTATTTGGCGACTTGCGTACATGTAAAGTTAATAAAAGCTACGGAACAGATAGGATAGCTTGCCATCCATGGCGAATTTTCATTATTTGGCGACTTACACATGCTCACAACCTGTAATTACTCTTCATTTAAGGTTACCGGAAAACCGTTATTCATATTTTCATTTATATAATCGTTTGCAGATTGGCGTACTTAGCACCACGAATTAAACCATCTCGTCGCACTAGCAAATATCCAAAGTAATAATGGCATAGTTAACGACGCCAAATATTTCTACTGGTAGCAAATAATCCAGCTGGACCGAACCGGCTTAAAAATAATCTGCATTTTAATTATTTTTCATTTTCAAGATATTAGTTATTCTGTTTTGGAAAAACAAATAATCGCTAATTCTAAACTCCTGTTGTCTAAGCGAACTTACTATTTGAAAATTGTCAACTTTGTGTAACACATTTTGAGTTACTTATTTCATATTATTGTAACGTATTTATAGAAAAAAACAGGTGATGCCTATTCTACAGCTTACGAAATATTGTAACAATAGATTAAAGCTGCTGTGAACTAATAGTATTTATATATATGTAAAAAATACATGTGAAGCATATTCTGTAGCTTACGAAATATTGTAACAATAGATTAAAGCTGTTGTGAACTAATGGTATTTAAATATATGTAAAATTATGTGGCATACTTTTATGTCGCATTTTTGGGACACGTTTTTCACACAATTTTCAATAAAGGGGGGGAGAGATAAAATGACATAGTCATTAATAGATGGAGAAAATCTGCACAGAAAAATGCACAATTCCAACGGAATGAAAATTTCAAAACCTTATTCTCAGGTGTATTCAGCAGACGATAAATTACGATAAATTGTGCCAAGCATTAGAATCATCTCCTCAAAATCGCACAAAACCGTTTAATTTTTAGCCAAATTAAAAACTTGCACATTTTAGTCTCAGAAAATTTCTAAATATGTTTCTTTTGAGTATAAAACATTTCACTCCTGCTCTGATTTCCCATGCACACGATATTTTAATTTAAAAACAGCCTTACAAATAATCTAGACAAAAAAAAATCGTCATTCTTTTATTTTTACTTCAAGAGTCTGAATCATTTAATAGACTTGCCGAATGTGGCAACCTAGATAAGCTTAAATGTCGCTCTTTTTTCCACTGTGGGTTACAATTACGAAATGGCGGAAAGCAAAAATTAGCCTTTTGCGATACGTTTTTTATCGATATCTCCTAAAATAATTCGAATTTTGAAAACATCGCTTCGAGGTGTGTCGGGAACTGTCATGGAAAATTTCCGTACAAAATTTGGTAGGTCTACGATCTCCGCGAGACACATTCAAACAAACTAACAGTTTACATATTGTTTTATTAATATAGAAGAAAGATATTTTTTTTTTTGGCGTAAAATGGGCGTAATTCTAACTCATGTTTGTAAATTTCACGCGATTCTAGATACTTGGAAACGCTTTGTTGCAAAGGAATGAATGATTTTATGCCAAATCTGGCAACCATTCTGTTTATTTTTTCAGTTTTTTATTAATATCTTCTAAAATAATTCGATTTTCGAAATTTAACTCAGCTTAGCAGGTTCCTCGGAATTTTTAGAATCTGTGGGTACCTTAGTCGAAATTCAAATCCCCACGGTTTAGGAGGAGATAAGCTGACAAGCTTTGACAGCGGCGGCGACAGCGGCCTTTACTTTTTTTTAGAATAGAGAAAAACACGTTTATGATTTTCTTCAATTAAGCTACAACAAAATATATGTATTAGGTTGTAACGAAAGTTTTCCGCCACTGCAAGTATTGCCTGCACAAGCAGTTCGCGTTGGTGTTTTTGCCAATATTTTGCGAAATGATTTTTGTTATTTGAAAGAAAAAGACTTGTTTCTGCAAAACAATATCGTTATGATTAAGTATAAGGTGTCTGAAATGGAACTATCACGCTACCAGATTGAACCATCATTTACTCTCAGTTCTGTTGCAAAAAGTCAGCTACAGAACGACACCGAATCATGTGTACAGCTTAAGGTACTACTGTTGTATCATATGGCACTGTGAAGATGTGGTACCGAAAGTTCAAAAACGAGGACTAGGACATTAAAGAAGCAGAGTGCTCTGGCAGGCCTAATGATGCTGATGAGGCTCTCCTACGACAATCTGTGGAAGAAGATAAAATATTCATCCACTCGAGAGCTAGCAAAAAGAGTTAAACTTTAGTGCCATGTCCATTAGTCGCGCTAAGCATCGCATAAACTTGAGATATAAGGTCAATAGTTGGGTACCGCGTGAGCTGACTCAAGAAATCTGGCTGAAAACTTTCGTTACAACCTGATAATATTAAAGTGTGTTCTACTGAAAATCACAACATTGAATATATCACAGGTTCATAGCATATTCAATAGTAATAGTGTGTCATAAGCATGATCTAAAATTTCAATGATAATAAATTATTTTAACTTTCATATGTCAGAAATTATATTTATAGTATACCGCTACTTTAATTTCGTTGTTCTTATGGAAACCGAGTTTGAAAAGACTGGGCAACTGCGGGGCACAAAATAAACATTGCAGTCTTATATGTATATTAACATGCATATATGCATATACAGGGTGGTCAAAGCCAACTTCATCGATATATGGGCACATAGCCGCTGTTCTGTTCAAGTAATCGAAATGAGATTCCAGATATAGTTATTGAGCTTTATGCGCTCTAGATTAGGATAATTTAAAACAATGTAATTTTCACGGTTACGGTTACAGTGAAAACATTTCGAAATTTTTCGATAGCAACACAGCTTTTTTCCTGCGAAAGTTGATCAGCGCATTGAAAAAACATGAACGGCGTTTAAACGATACGCGTATGACGAAAATTGGCGGCGTAAAACATTTGCAAAGATGAGCATTTTACAGAAAAACAGTCGACGCACAAAGAAAGTGTATTGATACAATTAACTGGAATCACCAGAAAAAATTTCAAACTTACAGTAGGGCAATTGAAAATTTTTAATTCCATTAAAAACAACTTCCTTTTTCACTTATGAGCTGTCATTAGTTCGTTAGGATACACGTACCATCTAAATTGGCGGCGAAAAACATTTTCAAAGAAGAGTATCGTGCTGAACTAATGAGACTAACGTAGAGGCTAAATCTTAAAACCTTTGCAGACAAATTTCTATGGCTACAGATGGTACGAATATATCCGCTCTCTCCATGGTGATGACACTTTTATTGCCCATCGTGTAACGTGATTTATAAGTTAGTCACGTGGCTAAAAAATGTTCATTTATTGTCATTAAAATGCCTCATAGTAACTGGAAGTTGCTGAGACCTATGGAGACTCTGAGGCTAGAGAACGAAGGGAAATATATTAATTGCCTTCATTAAATTTAGATCTTGCCTGACGGGTTGTGTAGTGTTTGGAGAACCATTCTACCACATCGGGTTCCGGGTTTCCAGGTCCGGCTTCAATTTGCAGAATAGGCTTGGATTTCATTTCGTCCGTCTCTTCATAGGAGGCAATGCTGGTCCATTTATTAAGCGCCTCCATAATTATGAGACCAATACTTCGGACAATTTTTTTGTTTGGAAAAGAAAGCTGTTACGCCCCATAAAATTTAGCAGAGAGCTTATAGAAAATTTGAACTTTGACAGGATATTTAGTCTATATATTTTAGAATATATACATGATTTCGAGTCGACAATTTAAAATTTGGCTTATAAACACCCAAAAAGTGCATAGTTTTGTAAGTGCTACATTTACTTAGTATTTACTTGCGTGTCAGGATGAGATATTTCAAAAAGGTTCTTTCTTCAAAGAAAAGGTGATGCACTATATGTGATTATTTTTTTAATACTGTGGCGCCGCTTAATAGAATATCGGTTAAAAGAATATACCACATAATGAAATGAATTTTCAATGTACCAACCTGATGTAAATAGCCAATGTGATACCGGAGAATGGAATGTCCCGCCTATTAGAATCATTTTTCTTGGCAAATTTGCTATTCCATTCAGTGGGCCTCACTGTACATTGGCTTTGAAATATTGTGAAGCTCATGAATTTTGTTTAAAATCTATTTAATTGTAAAAATTCTAGGGTTGTAAATAATTGTAAACTAAATTGTAAAAATTCTACCTGCAAATTCAAAACATAATAAAACTCATTTATGAATCATATTTTAAAAGTACTTTGACACTAAGTTTAAAAAATGACATTTCGCGTATTGTAAACACTACTTAAACTAATAAATACAGAGGAATAGCTCAGACATTGTGTTAAGTCATCATCACAGCTGAACGAGAGAAATTATTTTCGCCTTGGTATTATTACAGTATATAGGAACAGTGAGGCAGTTTAAAGTATGGAACCCCAAATATTGACCTTAAAAAATTCGTGGGACTCGTGGGTTCGTTATTATACCTTTAATTTCTCTAAATATATTCAGAAAAATTAGGCAAAATTAGTTAATTTTCTAAAACGTAGCAAAAACTAGTGGTTTTAATACTTTTGTAATATGACACTTGTGAAACATTTTGTCATATTTTTGTTACAATATTTTTGCAAGAAATTTCATACGTATTAATAAATTAATAAACCTTATTAAAATTCTGTGTAGTATTTTCATATTTATTAAAACACTTTATGTTTTATTTAAATAGTAAAACATTTTGTTATATCATACTTAAATAGTATTATTAATATTTATTTTACCGTGAAACATTATTCTTACATTCGCAGGATGCACAAAAATATCTTTTTTGTGTATATTCTGCAAGTCCTTCATAATATTTCATGCAGTTAAACATTAAACAAGGAAATGTTTTTTAAAAAGATGTGTTCTTAAATTTCACTTCCAATACTTTTATTTTATTGCAATTGTGATTTGATAAAAATAAATTTATTTTAGTTATTTACTTTAATATTAACATTAAGTTATTTCTTACCACTTTTTTTACCAGTAAAAATGTTAAAAATGTGGGTAAAAAACAGGCATCTGATTAAATAAGTTTATTATTTTAACTTTCCTCATAATGAAGCTTCATACTTTTTACGTCTTCTTTCGTTCTATCAAAAATAAAAATGCTGCAATTATGCGAAAAAATAATAATAAATTCACATTTTCTGAGTCCTTGTTTTTGACATTTTGCTTTCCCCATTAAAATAAAACATTCACATAAATATTTTTTATCCTTGTTAATGCAATTTGTTACTGGATGTAAGCCAGCAGCAAATGAATAGAATGTTTTATCTCACATTTAAAATAATGTTATGAATCTGTAATGATGTATCATAACGATATCTTGCAATGTATTTATTTTATCCACTGTTTCAAAAATCCATGTATGCATCGCTGTAATTTAGTAATTAATGAAATTAAAAATTCAAATGAAAATCTAAATTATCATTGTGATTATTTGTAACTTGATTCATTTGCATCAAATGCTGCTGGAAATTATTATTTAGATTTGCGATGAATATTTATGTTTAATCTAAAAATTACTAAATTGGTGTTGCCTTGTTTCAATGTTTTTTCAAAACTTGAACAGTTCACTCGTGTCAGAGCCCTGAGGTACGTTTTATCTACCAAATGCCAGTCATCTAGCCCCTGGAAGATTAGACCATAGTCTCTCCAGTATTTCTGCACTTGAGTAGAGAAGGAAGATAGAGCAGGGCACTCGTCCAAATTCAAAGCAGTCATGGCCTGGCCAGTTACACAAAATGATAACGTACAGGAGAGCATGAAGCATGGAGTTCGAGATCACACAGTCTTACGCTACACAAACTACACTAACATTCATTATCCGCTGGGCTAGGGCTCGTGGGGATTTTATCATATAAAACTCCCTGGGGAACAAATTTTTAAAAATCTTTATTCCTTTAGAAGAATAAATGAATAACAGGAGCTGTATCGCATGTCGTTGGAAAACATTTTATGTCATTTATACTCCAATCAATTGACAGTAGTGAAAAATATTTTGATGACTTTGGCTTCTACAATTTTGCCGAAGCCCTGTAAATTCAGATTTCTGTAATTTCTCATGATTGTTCAAATAATTATAAAATATTGTAGGTAGATCTTCTAAAGAAATTTTGATACTCAAATCATGCGAAATACGAATTATTACGGATGTGCACTCATACGGATATATTATATGATGCATTTTAAAATATATTTTATTGTTTACAAAAAAATTCTAAAGTATATTTTTTATCTTATTTTTAAAAAATATAAGAAAATAAAATATTTTATCTTTAATTATCAAAGACATAAAATACAATTTTTTTTAACCATTATGTTTTAAAATTTATTAAAGTGATATATATTCCATTCCAATAGCTGTTTTGCAATTTTCATTATTAAAACATTTAGCTTTCAAATACTATTTTTAAATGCTGTACATGCTCCAAAGGTTAAATTTCTTAAACATTAATTTAAAACAGTAATAGAGCAATATATTTATAATAGAAATTGAAAAATAATACTATATTATGCCAGTTTGTAGAAGCGAGAGACAAAACAGAAAGACACATGACATAGGAAGAGCGAGTACAGAATTTCCATGTTAAAAAATTAACATAGTTTTCTCCTTATAAAAAATAAGAAAAGCAATGTATTCTGGCGAATAAAGACGTTAGCATATAATTGTGCGTCAAAAAAGCTGTCTTCTTGATGAATTTCGTAGATGGTTCAAAGATTGGGACCTCAATATGGCACTTTGGTTGTGTCACTGAAAATGGTAGACTACCGAAGTGTGAAGGCCGCGGGTTCGCGTCCCATCGTTCGGCTGTCGATCTAACGGTATGGACTTTTGGTAGGTTTTCTCCAGATGTAACGTGAATACGCGTTAGAACCCCTTAGAAAGTCCTCCTACCAAGGCATCTCCCTCATGCTTGGCAGGTCACCCTAGTGTAGCATTTCCATAATCACGCAAACAGAAAAAGTTAGGTAACAAGAGCTCACTGACGGGTGCACACTGCACATATTCAGCAACAGAATGAAACTCTAGGTCTAGGTGCAACAGACAACAATTAAATGCCACTAGATTGCCACTAGATATTTAGTGTTTGGCTTCATCGCTTCCGATGGAGCGTATTGACTCATCCTCTCTACATCCCGGATCTCACACCTAAGGATTTTCATCTCTTTGGGCCGTTGAAGAAGCACCTGAGAGGACGTCATTTCCGAACTGGTGACACATTTCAGGACACCGTCACTGAGTGGCTTAGAGGCCAGGGCCCTGATATCTGCAACGCCAGTTTCTATAGATCGGTATACAGATGGATAAAATGCATTGATGTCCTTGGAAGCCATGTTGCAAAATACTCTTTAACCAAATGCCTTGATATGTCTGTGTATCTCTGAGATTTCTTGAATAAAATTTTTGGTTAAAGGACTTGTTACCTTACTTTTTGAACCAGACTCGTACAACTCGATTGTCAGCCATATGTAAGGATTATAAATATTTCTAATTTTCTTTCTAATGACTTTTTCCTGTCTTGATATTACGAAAAAATATTGCGCATAATGTACAGTCGAGTCCGCTTAATGGAGTATCGGTTAAAAGAAGATCCCGCTTAATGTAATAACTCTTCGATGTTCCAAACAGAAGTAAAGTGTCAGTTTAGTAACGGATAATGGGATATTCCGTTTATTAGAATACTTTTTGGGGCAAATTGGCTATTACTTTAAGCGAGCTCGACTGTAAAGATATGTTGGAAATCTCATATGAACGTTGTAACCTACCACTGCCAGTTAAACATGAGCTATTTCCAGTATTAAATCAACTCTTAAATTTCTAGCGAGAACTATGTAAAAGTAATAAAACATAATTCATAGTTCTTTTATTTAAGCTTTCTCCCTTTTTCATTTGTCAAGGAAAACAAAGAACATGCATTCGATATTCAAATTCGTGGCGGGAAAATAAATGACATCGGACCATTTCAATATAAACAAAGACCGTTCAAATGATTCACCCGAGTTTGAATAATGCATTATGTACTCGAAATTTTAGAAGGGAATTTTTCTCCTTTTTTGATAGAGAAAACTGAGGTTTAGGATAGAGTTTTAGATATATTGGTTCATACAGAATTCTTATTTAAGAACATTTCAAATATTGAATGAACATTTTATTAAAAGATAAACTGTAAAGTATTTAATGTATCTAGATTGAAAAACGTTCATTAGTAAAACTTTTGATATTTGACTAGTTTATTACAGCTTGTATTTAGATTTATGTCTTTTTATCATTGTAGTCGCTTTTTCTTTTTTTTTCCGTGTCACATGCAGCTTTTCCTCTTAACTAGAATCGGCACAACAGTTTAATAGGAATAAGCAGACATTCAATAGAGAATATCGATGATCATGACAACCATCTGAGTAACTATTACTATTGGTATTACTCCCATTGAAGTACATCATCAACGTATTTCAATAGGGGTGATACGTTTTTTTAAAGATCAATGAAACAATATCAAATTTAAGTATTTGGGGTAATTGTAGAAATTTCTACGTGAGTTAGCCTGCAGCTTCAACTTTGATTTTAAAGCTGCATATTATGTACTATCGGACTTGGATATAGGACGAACATCTATTCATTCTAAAAAAGCTATATGAAATTCACTTGTAAGATGTCGCTGTAAATCGTAATTATTAAGTTTACATTGTGCGCATCCGCGCTTTAGTAGAAGATTGCATTATGATTTGTTACAATGATATGTTGTTAGAGGGCGCTTATATAGCTGATCATTAAAAAGAGATCGAGTGTTTTTCTTTCACAGGCTGACGCTATTTCACCCGCCTGCCGCTAGTCGATGATCGTCTTACATGCAAGTCCGTGTACGTACCGAAAAGATTGAAAGTAATTTACATGTAAGTTCATACACCATTTTCCTGGATTTAAAGTACTAGAAGTAGAATGGCGCACTCTGCGCAGAAAAATGTGCCGTAAGCATTTCTTCAAGGGACAAACGTAAAACGTCCTTTTAAATTCTTCACAAAAGGTAGCATTCAAGCAATGCGCCATCTCAGATTTCACTTTTGAAGGTCAGATTTTTTTAAATAGAGATTTTTCTTTTATAAGTATTAGATTCATTCAATCAGCAAATTCAATAAATCCTAAATATATAATTTCACAGTATAAATGACAATACTAAGAAAATCTTAATTAAGCATTAAACATAAAAAAATTGTCAAATAAAGTAAATTAGAGTGCCTGAAGTAACACAATCAGTCGTGTTTCAAGCGTTGACTCTTATAGTTATTCAATTGAAATCAAATGCTTGTAAGTACACTGCCCTCCAAAAGTTATGTACAACCTGTTTTTTCGAAGCTGACCATAAAAAAAGGAAGCAACAAGAAAATTTGTAGTTTATTTGCAAATCAATGGAATAATGGTTTGGGCAGGGATCCCACTCGATGGTCACACCGACCTGCATGTGTTCTAGGGAGGAACTATGACTGGTGTGAGATATCGGGACGAGATCCTTGATGCCTATGTTTGGCCATATGCTGTTGCTATTGCCAATGGTTTCATTCTGATGGATGATAATGCCCGACCTCACCGAGCTGTGCTTGTTGAGGATTATATTGAGAGTCAAGGTTTGGAGTGAATGGAATGGCCAGCTCAATCTCCAGACCACAATCCGATAGAACGTGTTTGGGACTACCTTGGCAGACAAGTGGCTGCTTCAAGTCCTCCTCCAAGATCATTGCATGAGCTGGAACAAGGACTAATCCGTGCGTGGTCTTCGCTCGCTATTGAGGTGCCCGACAACTTAATTAGTAGCATGAAGAATCGACGCCACCAGTGCATTGCAGATAGGGGTGGACACAGTCCTTATTAGAACTCCTTTTTGTAATGTTTCCATCACATGTTTCCACAAAAAGCTTTGATAAACTGTTTTCTCCAAAAGTGGACTTTTCTATCAAAAGTGTTCTTTTGCTTTTACACCATGTTTGTGTTGAATTTATGTAAATTTCTATGTCGTACTCAATAAAGAACTATATAGTGCTCAGTTAGTCCAAAGTTTTTACATCTATGTACATTCGTTTTCATATTATCCACAAAAAACAGGTTGTACCTTAACTTTTGGATGGCAGCGTATTTGAAACCCTCAGAGAATTTAAAGTGCAAATTAAATTCTTTTTCGTGAAGTATGTATATGAAAATGGTGTTCTTAAAATTTATTGTTATATAGAGGTTCTCCTATAAATACTTTTAAAAACTTCAGCTACTTTCATAAAATGAGTTACTTAGACCAGTGACCTCCAATCCCGGTCAGCGGACCGGTACCTGTCCACTGTAATACCGTGAAGCAAGTATTACAGTGCCGCTCAAGGAACATCGAATTTTTTCCATTTTATTTACTGCAGATATTTTTGTTTAGTATTCATATTTTTAAGCTAGCGCAGTGATTTTCAAAAACTTTATGTAATGGTTTGAAGGCATTTATAAAAATAGAGTTTTTTGTATAAATTAAGATAAAAACTCAAACTATCATTATCGATGTAACCCTGATAAACACTTTGAGAAAAATACCAATTTCAGTAAAAAATATTTAATAAGACATTTAAATATTTAATAAAACAACTTACACGTTGTGTAAGTTTATTGATGAAAACTAGAGATAAAATCCCAAACGCATTACACGTGCATACATACGCGTATTGAATTAACATAAATTATTTTTAATAAATGTGGTACGAAAATTACAATTCGAAAAATATTTATTTCGAAAACTATAAATTTAAAATGCATACTCTCAATTTTGTAATAATGCAACAACTTATTTGCTCAAAAATTATAAGTTTTTTCGGGGCACAAAACACATCGTCCTTCACTATTAAATAAATTTATGAGATTTCTTGTAAAGATGATAATGTAATCCGTTCTTACGCAATAATGGTTTTTACTCTAAATTTTTGGAAGATATTCATCCCTATTGTGCTATTTTTCTTTTCTAATGATACTTTGTCGAAGGATTATAATGGTAGTTCTTTTACAATCTAATAAATTATGGATACTTCAAAAGGAGGTATTTAATGACCGCAGAAAGAAAAGAAAAATGTACAGTCGAGAATTTAAACCTTTCTGTTGAACAAAATATTTTTTTTTCTTTTTCCAAAATAAGTATTTTGATTTATAATAAGAAGATTATATTTTCAAGGTAGCTGGGAGGAATTATATTTATTTATGACGGATAATAATGCTGTTAAATTTGCCTGTGGGGTGAAAAAGTATGTTTGCACTAAGAAGATTGCAAGCGACGCCCGTAACAAAGTACGGGTACTTTGTTTCATGCAGTTACGGCTAAAAGGGGGGGGGTTGAGATTTTGCATCAATAAAGTAAAGAGAATTCTAGAAATACAAACAGCAGCGCTACACTTTATAACACTTCATTTTTTCTTCTTTCTAGAACTCGTTTCTGAAGTATGCTTGCTTGCGAAGAACTAAAATTTTCTTGTAGAGAGTACTTAGATGTTAAAAATAAACAGAATATTTTTTATATATATTTGGATCAACATAGAAAAGAAAAAAAGCTGGAGAAGCATAATTTTGAGGTTCATTGAAATTTCTGCGACGGCTAACTATTTTTTTTTTTGTTTGTTTGTATAAGTTCATAACATAATTCGTGTTTGTATGTTTAAATTCAAAACATGTAACTACATAAACGAAAATATCTCTGAAAAACACCAGAGGCGTTTTTAGAATACAATATACTACTATTACTACTACTACTACTAATAATAATAATTAATTAATTAATTAAAGAAGTATTTTAATTTTCGTTCTTCAAACATTTAGGATTTTTTCACCTTTTAAAATGTATAGTAAAAATATAGTTCTCGGAAAATTTATCAATACGGTTTAACAAGAAATTATTAAAAAAAATATTAATATAAAATATAATTAAACACGTTCCGTGTTTAGGGGAACCACATCTTTAGAAATTGTCTGTAATACATTTTTAAAACGTAGCATAATCCATACGTCCTGTGTACTGCTTGTGGTTCATCAATTTTGGTCCACTGATTAAAACATGAAAATCGATGTCCCAGTTTGATGTTATATGTGGATTCCCCTGCACTGAGCTCAAATTTAAAAGCTTATGCACTTATATTCGTTGTTAGGGATGGACGCGAGACCACGAGACGAGACGAGACTTCTCGCGGTCTCGCACTTTGCGAGACGAAACCACGAGACGAGACCACGGGCTGCGAGACGAGCACGGGTCAGGTATCGCGCGAGACCGCGAGACCAGTCTCGTGGTCTCGCGTTAAAATAGACAAAGATGGTTATGATCGGTACTTCAAAATCTTTCTAAAAGCGGCAAGACCGCATTTTGCAAAAAACTTCATGCCACAGCATCACCCCCATTAGCACAGATTAATAATTAGCTTACAGCATGAGGTGTACAGAAAATTACTTTTGTAGTATTTTCATAATTTGAAATGTTCGTGAAATTATGTGTTTACATGATTAGTCGAAACAAAATAGTACGGCTATGGGTGTGACCAGTGGCGTATAGCAAAGGTCTGAATGTCTGCGCCCTCCCCCGACCCGCAGAATATTTTTGGGGGCTCCCCTCCAATCTTTTGTGAAATGGCCAAGTTTTTAATTTTTATCCATTCCTCTCCCATCTAGAATACAAGATAATTCAATGATGATTCCCGTGAAGATTAAAAAATGAAAGTTTAAATTAATGTTACTTTTGAGCTAAAATGTACTTAAAATATACAAATGTGTATTTTTACACAAATCAAGCGTTTGTTTGATTGTTGAACGTGCTTTTATTTGGAATACTACTACTTTTCATGAACACTGATAGTTCTATTGATGGTTGCATTGTGAATGATTAATCAAAAGAAGGAATATTAGAGAAACGGAAGTTCTTTGGGATTATTTTATTAGAGCAATTATTTGAGATAACGGATTCCATGGGAAGAGGAAGAAAATGATCACCCAATATACTTTAAGAAGTTTTCAACCCATACACCCAGATAATATCTATAACAGGTCTATTCTTTCTACGGTGTTAAAATATAAAGTTTTTCAACTGTCATGTTTTACTAGTTCCATAAAAACTGATATCTGAAAGCATTTCATCCACTAAAAACACCCATTGTGTAGGTGTGTAGGGGGGTCTCTCTTCAACGACCACCCCCCTCCAGCATTGCGGAGGCTTAAAGTACGCAACTTCATTTTTTGTTGCCGAGGTTATACAAGTGCAGAAAGTTTCGAGTCTACAAAATTACTGTCCTCTCCTCTCGGAGGTCATTTCTTTTCTCGGAAGCACAGCCTTTTAAAAAGCCCATTAAAAACCGATACAACCGCTTTATTGTTCCTTTTATATTACCACCATAACGAAAATACAATTTTGTTTGAATCTAACAATGAACATAATTATAAATCTGTTTTTAAGCATATATAATGGCAAGACGATTAGACATACGCTAGACGATTCCTCTGACAAGTGCCACCAGGGTAAGGGGATATTTAATCATAAATCTCTCATTTGTGATTAAAATGAGAGTGTCTTGGGTCAAGGGGCCAGATCGAACGTCGGACGATTTTTTTTCGTTCGATGGATCGAAATCTTCAAAGGAGCCGTGTTAAAAATGTTTCTATTTTAACCAGATTTTACAATGTATCGACATAGTGGTAACTTTTTTTTTCGTGTCATATGCTTTTGTCATTAGTACAGTGGTTGATCAAATTAATTTTAAATCAAAGGCAAATCCACCGGAAGGGGTAGTGCCGCTCTCTTGCTCATTCCTAAGGAAATATATTTAAACTTGATAAAATGGGCTTTCTGAAATGATGACATATTTCATGCATATCAGTGCTTTTGGTAAAACAGGGGAGACTTATCTCAGTCCTTTCAAAAATTTTTGTAATTAATTATATAAAAGAGTTCAGAATGCTGTAAAGATATTTACTACACCGACGAATAAGTGTGCTTTGAACCACAACCTGACCTTCTGTGGATACCCATGATTAAATGCACCCGCACAAACACATGCATAAATTATTATTGCAGCATATATAAATTTAATACAGTAAATCGAGAGATTTGGAAGGCTTTTATTTTTCAGGGGCCCGGGTTATTGCCCTGCTGATAATCAGACTCTGAAAATATGTTAAAATGCTTGGTATGGTATAGTAATGGGGGCCCCTAAGTAACCCAGTGCTCGGGGCCCCATCTAATTATAATCAGCTCTTGACCTCTAAATCTTTCTTTTTTTTCTGGCAGAGGATTCTACAAATAATACACTGAGAAAAAAAGGATGTACAAGGTCAGGCAAAGCAAACTCCTTCAATTGTCTTCTTCCCTCTTCTGAGCGTAGTGCACCACGTGATCAATCGCCAGAAGCATTGGCGCACCCACGGGGGGGGGCTTTGGGGGCTAACCCCCCCCCCAAGAGCAAGTAATAAAATGAAAAAAAACCCTAAAAATTAGAAAATTGTTACTACATTTAAGCGCTAAAAGGTTTTATTAATTGTCTGTGAATTATTTTCAGAGAATGTCTCTTTCTATTATCTTTTTACAGATTCCGTTTTAAGTAAGCAGATGGGGTCTCGAGGAATTGGAGAAAAACATTGACCTTGTCCACTAGAATGAAAGAAAAGTTGCAACCCCGGAGGGTTATGTGGTTAGCAAGCGCAGGTGGCACCAGTATGTGGGGAGTATAACTAGGGTATTGGATACAAAGGGTGACCTTCACGTTTTCACTGGTCATTTAGTTGATAGGATAGCTGTCTTAATCAGAGCGACATTCAGTATCTCAGAGAGCACGAGCGGAAATTGACATTTGTATTCCTTCTTTTGCATTTCGTTATCGCAGCCAGGGCCGTACTCAAGAAATAATTTTGGAGGGGGTCTGACATTTCGGGGGGGTCTGACTTATTGAATATCATCATATTACATATAAATATACTATAACGCACATATAAATATATAGATATTGTGATAATTTCGGGGGGAGGGGGTGTCCGGACCCATAGGACTACGCCCCTGGGTACGGCCCTGATTGCAGCTATATTAGTTTTTCGTTATTATTATTAGTTTTATTTTTGAATCTTTATTAGTTATTTAGTTGTTATTAGTTAAAATGTTTTATTGCTGATTTTAAGATATTTTAAATATAAGTTTCTAGGGAAAGCGTAAATTATCAGCTTTTCCACTATGAGTGGAAAACGTAAATTAAACAAAATCAAAAGCTTCTTTGACGTAAAGAGCAAAAAAAGTCTGTAATGAAGAAAATGGAGCAGAAATTAGAACTGCGGATCCTTCAAATGAAATTGATATTCATTTTCTTAAATCGGATGATGCCAATGTTGCCACCGTTTCAGGAGTTCCGAATTTTACAAGAGAAGAATGGCACATCAAAGATATATCTAATATATAAAATTCTCCTGTCACAGTTTTAGTCACCTAACTCCTCCGAAACCACTCGACCAATTTTAATGAAATTTTCTATGTATATTCGTTAGGTCATAGAATAGGTTTTTAACTATGTCTCATACCCCTAAGTCATAAGGGCGGTCCACCCCAAAATGTTTAGCCCCCGAGTGCTATTCATTTCAATCAGATCATTTCAATCGCTAAAGTCTGTGTAGACATTAGCGTGTCGAGTCACTTTTCAAATGTGTTTGCCAGATAATGTGGAGAGGGGGGGGAAGTTAATAAAATGTTGAAAGTCGCACAAGGTTTGCAATTTTTGATAATGGATCGCTAAATGTGGTGCCAAAACGCGACAATTTATTATAAATATATTTCGCGTATAGTTAGAAAACGCCTGGCGTATATTGTAAAAGAGTTTTATTAGGCGATTTTAATATAGATTTCTATTCCGAAGAAGTGCTCTGTGGAACAAAAAAGGAAAACACGGTACACTCATGGATTATGATGTCCATTCCAAACAGTATTTAAAATGTCTTTGCGGTATTGTTGGAATATGCCTACAGGAAGAACATGCCTGGAGGAAATTCTAAACAGTTTCAGGTGGCGATTTTAAGATAGATTTCGATTCCAAAGATGTGTTTTATGGTACAAGAAAGAGTTGATTCCTATTTTAGCGCCCCCACTCTCGCCAACCTAAAAAATTCCCGTACTTTGGCGAGCTTTGCAGTCATGGGTCTCTGGGAGTTATGCACAAGTTTCAACGGTACATACGTATTTTCCAGGCGGTCCGCCAAGACAAGCAATTTTTTCACCAAGATAAATGCCGGCACATGAAATTGTTGATGGTTTGGAATACGATTGGCAATGTATTTAAAATCTATGAAAAAGTAGTTTGGCGGAAGTGACCGCCGAGTTAATACGTAAGTACCGTTTCAACGCGCCCAAAAGAACTAGATGACAACTAAAGTAAACAAACTAGCGATAAACGCACCAGTTAAGGAAGTTGAAGACCCTTAATTATTAAAACTTCATTAATTGGCAATCCAAAATAAATAAAATTGTAACGGCATGCTGTACTTACATGTTGTTCCAAATCGCCATTTTAATTCTAAATTACGATTGCCACATAAAAGCAAAAAATCGTCAGGGTAACTGCATATGTTTAATGATGGCAAACCTTGGCGAGAGTCGAGGCGTTAAAGTGGGAATCAACCCAAGAAAGACAAACCGGTACACTCATGGATTATGATGCACATTCGAAACAAGATATAAAACGATGAAGTATAGTTGTAATATACTTGGCGTAGATTGTAAAATAGTCTTAGTAGGCAATTTTAAGATAGATTTCGATTCCAAAGATGGGTTTTACGAAACAAGAAAGAAAAATACAGCACAGTCATGAATAACGATACACTTTTGCAACTTAATGGAATAAGTAAGAAAAATAGGGACAACGTATAAATTATGATACGATTTTAATATGTAGCACTATAGTGCGTATTTAAAACCTGAAAGTGTTTGAGATTTTCACCCTTTTTACTTTCCGAACATGTAACATGTAAGGAAAGTATTGTAATCATGAAAAAATTCAACTTCGAGATTTTGGTGTATTTACACGTTTTGAGGTCTTCTGAATTCATTTATGCTATTTGTACGAGATGTGTGTGTGTGTGTGTGAACACGATAGCTCCTAAACCGCGCTACCTCCGCAAGAGAGAGACTATGAAATTAAAGTGTAGCGGTTGCTGTCTCATAAAATATTATTAATGTTAAAATAACTTTCAACTTGCGGTATTTTAAAAGTATTTATTTCCTTACTAAAGCAGATTAAACTTCCTAAACATTGTTGTTCTAAAAATCATATTATTGTTTTATTCATCGTTGTTGCCACTCGCAATCTGCGTAAATTAGTTGCAACAAAGATTTTTTTTCTAGAGTCTACAAAAGTATACCAGGCGGATAGATGGCGCGCTCGGCGAATTGGTGGAGATTATCGGAGAATAAAAGGAAGAGAAAAATGGGGTTACTTCTTACAGTATTAGTTCTTATTTCCTTATACTCTCTAGCTCCATGGTTACACGTATAAATTATTTTTATTATGAGTGTGTGCAAAATTTTGTAAGAATCATTTCAAAAGAAAAACATTGTAAAAGGTACGTAAAATAATAATAGAAAATATACACGATGTACACTTAATATAATATATACGTATAAATACAATCAAAAAATAAATATTAATACATTATTACTGTTTTTCATCATAAAATAATTCAATTTGTTCTATTTATATGTGTTTTAAACTGTGAACAATGCCAAAAAGACGCAAAGAGGCTTCTTTGGGCATTAAAACACGTAGAACTGCAGGCAAGCGAAATATAAGAGCCCAAAGGACAGAAGAACAGCAGCAGCAAGATAATACTAATGTGCGTGTGCGCATGGCTCAATTGCGTCAAGCAGAATCAGAAGATGCACGATCTGAACGAAATGAACAAAGAAGATTAGAACAAAGACAAGCACGCTATTTTATAGTTAACAGACTCAGAGCAAATGAACAACACCGCAAACAGGTACATCGATCATTTACATCTGCTTCATTCCTGCGTCTAGCGTTCCAGTATGAACCCGATGTTCAATATTATGCTCATTCAAAAGTAGTAATTGGTGCTATGGATAAGGAATGTCCGCATTGTAATGCTCTTAAATTAAAAAATGAGCCAGCCGGAATGTGTTGCGCGTCCGGAAAGGTGCAGCTGCCTATAATTCAAATACCACCTGAGCCATTGAACGGTTTACTTATCGGCACTGATCTAGATTCCAACCTGTTCCTAAAGTCAATTCGAACATTCAATTCATGTTTCCAAATGACTTCGTTCGGAGCAACAGAAATAGTTAAAAATAGCGCTTTAAATGGTCAACAATTCAATTCAACATTTAAAATCAAAGGCCAAATTTATCACAAAGTGGGTTCATTGCTGCCAATGCCAAACGAACCACATAAATTTTTACAAATTTACTTTATGGGTGGTGAGCATGCACGCGTGGATGCACGTTGCGGCTACAATAACCTTAATTCAGTTTTTGCAAGACGTATCGTCAGCGAGCTGGATGCTCTATTAAATGAACACAATGAATTGTTGAAATTATTCAAATCACACATGCACAAATTACAAAGTGATAATCATGCTATTGTCATCAATCCTGATAAAACACCTGCTGGAGAGCATATTCGTAGATTTAACGCACCTATTGTTGACGACGTTGCTGGAATAATGGTTGGCGATTGTACAGCTACACGAGAAATAGTGATTCGTAGAAGAAGTAATAATCTCCAGTTCATTGCTGATACACACCGTTCATATGACGCTCTCCAATATCCACTAATATTCTGGAAGGGACAAGACGGGTATTGCATAAATATTAAACAACGAGATTCCACAACAGGTACTATATTCATTATGAACTTGATCATTACTCATTTACCAAAAACTTAATTTATTAATCGTAATTCATTAAACTTAACTATTGTTAATTATTAATTAGTATTTGTTTTTATTCATATATATCATTACAGGAGCCGAAACAAGCAAGAACGTTAGTTCGAAGGATTTTTATGCTTATCGGTTGATGATTAGACCCGGTCAGGATAACGTCATTCTACGATGTCGTGAGCTTTGTCAACAATTCATGGTCGACATGTACGTGAAGATAGAGAGCGAACGATTACGGTACTTGCGATATAATCAGCAAAAGCTGCGTGCGGAAGAATACATTCACTTGCGAGATGCTATTGCCAACAATGCCGCCGAAATTGGTAGCACTGTCATTCTACCATCATCGTATATAGGCAGTCCACGTCATATGCAAGAATACATACAGGATGCTCTGACTTTCGTGCGCGAATATGGACGACCATGTTATTACGTTCGCGTGTAATCCAAAATGGCCGGAGATCACATCTTTGTTTTTGCCTGGACAAAATGCAATACATCGTCATGACATTACAGCACGTGTGTTCAGACAAAAATTAAAGTCTTTAATAAGTTTCCTTACAAAATTACATGTATTCGGTCCCACACGTTGCTGGATGTATTCGGTTGAGTGGCAAAAGAGGGGATTACCTCATGCACACATTTTGGTTTGGTTAATCGACAAAATCCGTCCTGAAGAAATCGATAGTATAATTTCTGCGGAAATTCCAGATCCGTCTACTGATCAATTGCTGTTTGATATTGTTACAGCAAACATGATTCATGGCCCATGCGGTGACCTGAATCGTTCATCGCCTTGCATGGCAGATGGAAATTGCACCAAAAGTTTCCCTAAAAAGTTCACTAACGATACGATCACGAATGTGACGGATATCCAATATATCGTCGAAGGAGTCCCGATAATGGCGGACAATCATTTACTAAAAATATCAACAACATAGATATTGACATTGACAATCGTTGGGTGGTGCCATATTCGCCTCTATTGAGCAAAACATACGACGCTCATATTAACGTTGAGATCTGCAGTTCCGTGAAGAGCATCAAATACATTTGTAAGTATGCACATAAAGGCAGTGATATGGCTGTATTTCGAGTTGAAAATACCAATAACAATGCTCCTCCAGTGAATAAAAATGATGAAATAACTCTCTATCAAACGGGTCGATACATCAGCTCCAATGAAGCTGTTTGGAGTATCTTTGGTTTCCCAATTCATGAACGGGATCCAGCAGTTATTTAGCCGTCCATCTTGAGAACGGCCAGCGCGTACATTTTATGAACGAGACAGCGATTGATCATGCTATAAATCCACCAAAAACTACACTCACCGAATTTTTTGAATTGTGTAATCGTGCGGATGCTTTTGGTGCCTTTGCACGGACATTACTCTATTCAGAAGTACCAAGTTTTTTCACATGGGCTCAAACAAAAAAAATGGATGCCTCGCAAGCAAGGTACACCGATTAATGCATGTCCCGGTTTATATAAATCAAACACCTTGGGACGAGTATTTGCAGTAAATCCACAGCAGACTGAGTGCTTTTATCTTCGACTGTTGTTGGTTAATGTTACCGGCCCATTGTCATTTCAAGATATACATAAAGTGAATGGACAACAATATCCAACCTATAAAGAAGCATGCCTTGCACTAGGCTTGCTGGAAGATTACAACCAGCGGGAATGTATGCTTGCTGAAGCAGCATTGAACTGTACGGCAAAACAAATTCGTCTACTGTTCGCTATAGTGTTGACTGCATGTTTCCCGCCCCGAGCAGAGACATTGTGGGATAGTCATAAAGATTCAATGAGTGATGATATTTTGCATGAACATCGTACACGGTGCAAAGATTTAACAATACCATTCAGCGACGCTATGTACAATGAAGCATTGATTGCTATTGAGGATCTGTGCATTATCATTGCCAACTTACCACTCAGTCATTTCGGCATGCGTTCGCCAAATCGTAGTGTATCTGATTTAATAAATAATGAAATGAATCGAGAACTACAATACAATACTGCAGAAATGGCAGCGATTGTTACTCGCAATATCCCACTAATGAATGAGGAACAAAGAAGCATTTACGATCGCATTATGCTCGCAGTTTCGGCAGGCAAGGTGGATTCTTTTTTTTGGATGCACCAGGTGGAACTGGCAAAACATTCCTTATTTCGCTAATCCTAGCCGAAACACGATCGAATAATGGCATCGCATTGGCCGTTGCATCGTCTGGTATTGCGGCAACTTTATTGGATGAAGGCAGAACAGCTCATTCAGTATTTAAGCTACCACTAAATATTCAAAATAACCCAGATGCAGCGTGCAACATAAAAAAAAATCGCCCATGGCCACAGTCCTGAAACAGTGTAAAATTATCATCTGGGATGAATGCACTATGGCACACAAACATTCGATTGAGGAGTTGAACAGGACAATGAAAGATCTTAAAAACAAGGGCAAACTATTTGGCGGCACTTTGGTACTCCTTTCAGGAGATTTTAGACAAACACTTCCCGTCATCCCACGTTCAACGTATGCTGATGAAATCAACGCCTGCTTAAAATCATCGCCACTGTGGCGTAATGTTGAAAAATTACAACTGAAAGTAAATATGCGCTTTCAAATACTTTGAGATCTATCCGCTGAGGCATTCTCAAAACAGCTGTTAAATATCGACGATGAAAAAGTTACTGTAGATGAAACTGGATGCATAAAATTACCGGCCGATTTCTGCACAATTACTGATTCGCAAGATGCTCTCATTGACCAGATATTTCCCGATGTACATACACAATATTTTAATCATGAGTGGCTGGCAGAAAGAGCAATTTTAGCAGCAAAAAATGGAGACGTCAACGAACTGAATCTTAAAATACAACATTTATTGCCAGGGGAGTTAGTGTCATACAAATCTATTGATACAGTTTGCGATGCCACAGAAGGTGTGAATTATCCAGCAGAGTTTTTAAACTCATTAGATTTACCAGGCATGCCGCCGCATATTTTACAACTGAAGGTTGGATCTCCGGTTATTTTGCTTCGTAATTTGAACCCATCACGGCTGTGTAACGGCACACGATTAGTTATTAAAAAACTAATGAAAATGTTGTCGAAGCCGTCATTTTAAATGGCAAATTTCGAGATGAAAATATATTACTACCACGGATCCCTATTATACCCACGGATGTGCCAATTCAATTTAAACGTCTTCAATTTCCAATAAGATTGGCATTTGCAATGACTATCAATAAGTCTCAAGGCCAAACTATGTCTGTTTGTGGCTTAGATTTGAGCACACCATGTTTTTCACACGGACAATTATACGTGGCACGCTCTCGAGTGGGCAAACCATCCAGTTTGTTTGTGTTAGCTAAAGGTGGGGTAACAAAAAATATTGTACACTCTATTCCGTTAAGAGATTGATTTTATTTTTTTTTTGTAAAATTATTGTAATGTAAATTAATGTATTCCGTACCTCTTCCACTCATATACCACATCCTCACAAACTTACAATAAGTTAGTCATTTCTTTTTACTAAAATAATCCTAGGAATAATTTATATGGCAAAACAACGTTTGCCGGGTCAGCTAGTCATCTTATAAAAGAAGCTCAGGAGAAGCATTAAAAGATTGTGAAAAACATGACGTTTTGACTAACATTTGTGTTCCAGATGAAAAGTTTGATTTTCCTTCTCGAAAAATTGGTGTTCAAAATAGTAGGTTTTATTATTCGTCGCTAAAAATATAAATGACGTAGAGATGGGGGAGAGCACAGGGGGTTATGTATCCCCCTGTGACCCCCCATCCTCCCCAAAAAAGCTTTGCCTATACGTTTTACGTTTGTGTAGAATCACATACACCCTTTTAGACGCTTACTAGTTTCTCACATTTTTTTTTTATTTAACCCCCCTCCCTTCAACTCAAAACACAAACCCATTCCTACATTCCTTTCAGTGACGGCTGCTTTAGAAAATTTTTGTGGGTAGATCGGAGGGAATGTTTGGACATATGTTTGCTTTTTCAACAAAATTTCAGTTGATTATATTTTTTCTAATAGCTTTACTTTTTTATACACACAAATGAAAGCAAAAACTTTATGGAAAAGATGAAGTAATATTTCTGTAATTTAAAAAATCAGCCTGCATTACAACTTATACCTGTAGTGATTCAACCCAAGGCCGCAACTAAGGAAAGGGCTGCAAGGGGGGTACGTGCCCCGGGGTGCGTGCTAAAGAGGGCGCCAAAATCAGTTATGATTCCATGACAAGGGGTGCCTTAATTGAGGTTTGCCCCGGGTGTCGTGAACTCTAATTGCAGCCGTATGCCACTTGTGCTAATCAGTGACGCAAGAGCGGATTCGAGAGAATTCTGATTTGGTATATAGTTTGCGTGTGAATGGCGTTCATAAAAAAATTCTATGGGTTCTTAGCTTTCAGAAACTCACAAGAATAAAAACAACACAGAATTAATATCATGTATTTAATAAAAGAGATAAATTATTTGTTCATTATGCACGATTCCTTCTTCTCCCCTTGAATTCTCAATAAATTTGTTTCTACAAAAGTGCCCTCCAATTTGCAGTTATTGCAAAATGATGCCGTATTACTTACACAGTGAAAGATAACCAACAATACAAACATTTCAAGTGCATCTGTGCATTTTGTACTGCAGTGTGACATACGATGCGTACATATAAACAAATAGTGAAGGTGGACCCCTCAAAACTTCTTCAAGGGAGACGGGTTTTTGTGGTGCGCCATGGAGCTTGCGATATTAAATTTATTCAGGGAAACACTAAACCATTAAAAAAATATTATAAATAATGATTATATATCTCGCAACTATCCCTCCTAGCAGGCATGTATCCAGAAAACAATATGGAGGGGAGGAAAGCTGCAAAAGGCAGAATTTCCCACGAAAAAGCCTGATATTCAGCATTCAGTTAATAAAAATTCAAATCCCCCCCCCCTCCGAATTGCCTACGTCCTTAAAATTTTTTGAATAGCTATAAAAACAAACCAGTTATGTTAGATACTCGAAAAATATAATATGACTTCTTCATAAACTGTAGTATGAACTCATATTAACAGTAAACTTATTTGTCTTAATGTAATCAGAAAAAAATCTTTAGCAGATAAATCGCCTCCCAAAATGAGCCGATTCGCTCCCGTGTAGAGAAATATTGCAAAATATCTTATGTTTAAGATTTTTTTTTTTTGAGAACGTTTCAAAACTTTTATTGGGTGAACGTTTATATGAATTCAATACCGCCTGTGAAGAGTCTTTCTCAAAATTTTCTGAATCTCTAGCATGAGCAATTCTTTAAAAAGCTGTTCAAAAGTTGAATGATTTCCTAAAAGAATCACCTTAAAGTAATTTGCTAGGAGATTCTATCGCATGCAATTACTTTTTGATGCTTCATACCCGGAAGTAAATATGAAGACAATAGATAGTATTCGACTATGCCAGACCCCGATAAATGTGAAACGACTGTACATTTTTTACTTGAACAAAGAAGTAAAAAGACATTTTGGCTGAGACAATATGCGAGACCGGTCTCGCAGTCTCACACGAGACGAGACCACGAGACGAGACCAAGGGGTGCGAGACGAGACCACGAGACGAGACTTCGATATGAAAGGACGAGACGAGACGAGACTTGAGCCATTTCGCGTCTCGAGTGGTCTCGCGTCCATCCCTATTCGTTGTTGAGATGACTTTCCACTATAATCTTTTTTTTTTTATCACTTACGACTCGTTACTTAAATTTGGCCTCAGTATTTTTAGTTGGCGATTTTCTATGGTCGCAGAAATCTACACAGTTAATTTTGGACGTCAATAAAACATTTTTTCTCTATTTATACAAACATCTATGAGAACATTATTAATACTACTATTGCAGGATTTCTAGTTATTTAGTAGGGTATTGCGGTGTAGTGAAGGATTCAATTTTCTCATACTGCAGCACGCATTATTGTTCTCTATGACTTGCCATTTTTAAAATTATTATTGCTCTACCTCTGGTGAATCAATCCCAAGGAGGCCGGCAATAGCGAGAAAAGAAATACACCATGCTTTTTTAAAATCAGTTATTAGTACAAATTTGTAATCATCACAGTTGAGTTATAAAGCTTCAAATCTTCATAAGTCATTTTTAAGTAATTATGCGTTGTTTGATAATTCATTACTAACGAATAGAGGATGTGCAGTTCTTCAGCCTATCTTTTCTTAGTCAGGTGCAAGAAATCTCAAAAACATTCATTACATGTTGTACCGTAAAATACCACAAATGTGCCCGCCCCCAATCTTGAAGGAAAATTGCGATCTATAGTGGCGGATAAACCGTAAAAATCGGAAAAATATACCATTCAAGTGCCCCTTCTAGCTTCATGTGAAGCTGGATTTATATTGTCCGTTCCGTAACGCTAAGACGCCGGGATGACGTCTCTCAGCGAAGTACAGAGCATTGTTCTCACGTGACACTTTGTTGGCATATGGCGTGATTTCATTGGTGCATTTACTGATTTTGGACATAAAACGTTCTTTGCTATATTTATCTGAACGTTTATGAGAATGATAATATTATTTTTATTACTGCCGCGTGTTTTCTGGTTGTAGAGTAAGACACTGCACGTTAATAAAGGATGCGTGATTTAATTAGCGTGATTTAACGTAATAATTAACTAATACTGCTTGTATTCTTGGACTTAAGATTCCGTCATATTTACTTAATGGAAATCTGTATAGTGTGAGATATCATTAAATGTTTAGTTTAATCATAATAATAATCTCTGAATTTCAGTTTTACATGTCACAACATAACTGAAATGGACTGCGTTTTAAAATTTAGTTTAGCTGTGTTTCTTAGTTAACTAATTACTTTAGTTTTTGATCGTAAGTGGGGATTCAAGACATTTAAATAAAATATTTAAAAAATATCAGATAATAAAAAATTATGAAAAATGCAGTTGTTACATACAGACAACACAATAAAATATTCTGAAGTATACATTATCAGAAAATAAAATGCTATAAAGTATAAAATTTGTACATGCAAACAATACAAAATATTGTAAAAGATACAGTTATCAGAGTAATTATATAAATAAATAAATTATTTGTAAATCTAAAAAGTGAACAATTTGAAGAATGCTATTCCGAATGCTTAGTTTTCAAAACAAAACATTAAGAAATAAATATTATCGGCTTTAATGCATTCTACTCCTTATCAAAGAGTATCAGACATAATATGAATTTTATTCTAAAAAAAGTTTGAGACATTAGAACAGGCTTTTAAAAACATTTAAGTGTCATCTATTTTTGTTCGTAAAACTTTTATTCCGTTTGATATGATTCTAGGACTGCAAGAATTAAAATAAGAAAGAAATCAAAATCAAGCTTTGAGATAAACTATTCTGAAAGAATTTTATTTCAATCTCACTGAACACAGTCACAGACAAACAAAAAATGTTTTTAAATATATTTCCTGCTATATTTAATGCGCTGTTACTTTTATCGGAAAAATGTAAAAAAAAAAAAAATATGTCGCATGGATTTCACATTGTAAACTTTTTTAAATGGGACTATTTTTTTTTAGTTGGAAAGAGCTCGGAATCCCTTGAATTTCGATACCTTTTAAACCATTCTTCTTGTTATCAGCTCTGAAAGAACATTTTTGTTATTTTCTAGTGAAAACAGGTGAATCCTTCTTCAGCCAAACAGTTTTATTAAACAAATTACAGTTTCATTAAATAGATGGTATAAACTGTTATCAATATGGAAACTAAGGGATAATAATTAAACTTCACTTTATATATAATAATTAATGAACCCTTATCAGTAATTATCTTGACAATCGCAAACCACGGATATTTAAAGCATAGAAAAACACATTGCGTTAATAATAATTTTAATCTAGCATGCACCAAGATTAAATCTGTTCGTCCATGCTAGATTAAAATTATGGAACTTTCAAGAATCGAGATCAATTTTTGTTAAACAATGAAATCTTTCAGTTTTAATATAGACTTCATTATATACTAAAGCTCACGTAAGACAATACGTCTTAACATACTAAATATAAGATGTCAGAGCTTGTGAATAAATGGTTTGATATTTAAGAAACTAACAAACCGTTGCAGAGTATAACTGCAATCATTTACTTTTCGTTAAGTAATGAGAATGATTAAGAATAGTTTCAAAGAATTCGCATTAAATTACGCAAAATTGTATATGGCAATGTGAAATCAAAAATATCAGAATTTTCCTGATTGAACTTCGTTCTGTGGATATTTAAAATGGCAACGATAGCGTAATTTTTAGCGAACACATTTCTAATTAAAAATTCTTTTTTACTGAGCTTTTCCATCAAAATCAATAAAAAATCGTTCTTGCAAGATAATGAAAGTTAATTTATAATTTATGTGAATATAAACAACCTAATTAGTTTAGAAAATTAAACCCATACTCTTTAACGTTTGAAATTTTAGAATGAGTATAATGGAATTTTGAGTTGAAATAAAAAATTTAGTTTCATTTACGTTTCCTGTTTTTTTTTTTTTACTGTCAATATTTTTTCATCAAAAATCAAATAACCATTATAATTTTTCACTGAAGTTATTTTATACACATATATATATTTTAAATCGTTGCTATACGTCAGCAGGACTTAGCAAAAATTTCTTGATTGTCACATTTAATTTCAGATTAATAGGAACAATAGAATATTCTATAAAATTTAATGGTCTCATAGCACTAGAATTAAGTAACAGCTAGGTGATTCAAATGTAAATTCGCAGTCAACTAAATAGTGAGTTGTGACGATTGTAACTTTGTACTTATATTTGTTACAATTACGTCAGAATTATTGCTCTAAATATTTTGTGACAAAGTAAATTGACAGTTGCTGTAATACGTGCTCATGAGGCTTGAAGATCACTATTGTTAACCAAACGCAGGGACTCGTAGCATTTTGTCACAAGTACACTGAAAATACTGCGTTACTTTTACCTACATACTATGTGCAATAGTTACTCACGCTACATTCTACCCGAAACTGTACTGTAAGTAGTAGTGACTTCAAAACAATATGCTGATAAAATAATCTCACTTTTTTACAGTATATCTGTCAAAGAAAACAGAAATATAGATTTACGTACAAAAAGTAGATTACTTTGTGGACCATATTTAACTTTTGTGCACTTCAACAGAAATTTATATTTTACACATATAAATACACTTACTTTTTTTATAGAATATAATAATACAGTACAGATTTCAGGTGATAAATGTATCAAAGCTACAGCGCATACTATAGCCGAATAGCTCCACACTCTAATTTTTCCGTAATAAAAAGAATATTTCGTAGTTTTTGTCTAATATATGTATTTAAAATAAATGTAAGACCATCATGGAAATAATTTTTAAATTTTTAAAATGCATCGCAGCATTATTTTTTAAGCAAACAAGTATAAATTTACAGCGTGTGTATCCAGTTTGCTGAATACATTTTTGCCTGAATTTTTGATTGCTTGTAATTTTATTGTTAAATTAATATGTTTTCTAATTTGAACTTTTTCGCAATTTGCCTGGAAATTACATGGTGAAATTTTTTAAAAGTAATTTTAGATTCGAGACAGTAAATGAAGCGTAAGCCTAAATGAAGTTACAATTTTATCTTCATTTTAAAAAATATGCATTTTAGGATTAAATTTCACAGAATACTGATATCCATAAAAATAAGTTAAAACGCTGGGAAGAATATTTATTTGGATTTAATGATATATCATGGACCTCCGTTCTAACATAACAAATTTCCACTTGGATAACCCTGTACACAAATACTCAAATAAATGTAATGAAAATATCTTATTTGTTGCTACTGACAACTCCTGTAGTTACTACAAAAAGATTGAATTCTTGTATTTTTATGAAAGATTTCTTATCTACGTGATAAAACCTTCTAGTTATCCATTACGTGATAAGAAAGTTGCAAACAATGACGATATCAATACATAAATATTTAAATTTACTGCATATCTTCAGATAATGTTTAAAAAATGGCTTAATGATCCAAGGAGCATAACAATGATAATACTACATAAAACAAATTTACTTATCAGAAAAGCAATCGAGATACAAGTAGCAGTAGCATAAATCTATCGAATGTGGGTAATTTCAAATGCTTGGAATGGGAAATTTCTTAATGCATTCCAAATGTAAAATCTTCAATAATAGTTCCTCCCCCCCCCTTTACTTCATATTTATATATTTGTTATGGGTATTCAATAAGTGATAAAGCATCCATTGTTCAAATGTTTGCAGAACAGGAAATATATATAAATTTATATATATATATTGTACAGTACATGTTCTGCATTTACTAAACTATAAATTCTTATATGTACGTATAAAAAATCAACATTTCATATAATTTGAAAGAAATTTAAATAAGATAAATATAATGCACTTCATTTACTTTTCATACTGTATTAATAAATATTCTATAATTGTAAAATTATTAATATATATATATATATATAAATTTATATATATATTGTACAGTACATGTTCTGCATTTTCTAAACTATAAATTCTTATATGTACGTATAAAAAGTCAACATTTCATATAATTTGAAAGAAATTTAAATAAGATAAATATAATGCACTTCATTTACTTTTCATACTGTATTAATAAATATTCTATAATTGTAAAATTATTAATGAATAAATTCTTGAGTTTTTATTTTTGTAATTCTAGAAACAGAATTTTTCACTGATTTTTTATGGTATCTTTTGTTCTATTTGTAATTAAGAAGAAATACAACAAAAATGTAAACACAATTTTCAGATCTTCAATTTTAAAACGTAAAGTCGAAAGAAAAAATTGTTTTCACAAAGTGTTTATAAAATTAATGAAAGTTTTCTCCAAACTCGCTTAGTTGAATAAAGTTCATATCTTAAAATGTGTCTTTTAAAGCTGCTGGTTCATTGCCTTTTTATTAAAAAAATTTAAAAAATAAATATTTAATTGATTTTCTTGTAATCAAGCAAAGTTATGTTATTTAAAAATTAAAAATGATTCTTTATTTTTTAAATGAATCTTCTTGTATGCCACAAATGGTGTGCATTGTCCATTTCCCCCCACCCCTTCCCTCGCACACACACAGAATAAGATATGGACACTAAAAGAGTACATCTCTTATTCTTGCAATAAATAGAAAGTCTAATCTTCTTAAAGGGAGTTAAAATAATTCTAGAAAATGCTTAGCCTCTACCTAGTTACTATAATTATATTTACACATAATTGTTAATGGTTTTTAATGTTATAGTACAAGAAAACCTTCATTTCACGATAGAAATGTTTTTCTGGTACTTCCTTAACTGGCAGAGGTTTGCAGTTCGATGCAGTATCTTGAACAGCTTGTGACACTCTGAAGATTTCAAGTGTCTGACGTAGTTAGTTGTATTTATGTACTGAAATCACATGACTTTTTAAAACTACTTGGTTTGGTAGAAACTATTACATATTTTATAGAAACTATTGCATATTTTAATACACAATAAATTACGTTGAAATTTTTAAAAATGCGATTTCAACCACTAAAAAACTTTCTTTAGTCCACGCATTACACATATATTGAAAATGATCACTGTGGAAGAATACACCGTGTACTGTGCATGAAATTATTACTTCAATATAATGTATTATTCAAAATAATTTCCAAAATAGATCCGTATCCGCGGACATGAGAAACAAATGATCCGCCTCATATCCGTATCCGCAAATATAAAAAACAATTATCTGTTTTCATATCCGTATCAGCGGATCTGGATTTTTAAAGATCAAGCGCACTTCTAGTAAAAATACAGTTAAATTGCTCTGAAATCTTCCTAAAGAAAAAAATAATTCCAAATACTTACTGAGAGAATTTTAGTATTAATGTATCGCAATGCTAAATAATCACTCTTTGTTACAGAAAAAAAAAGAAAAGCTAATCTCTTCTCGATGTCACCTTCTTAGATATCCTTTTTTTTATAATGGGAAATCAATAGGTAATAAAATATATCTTGTAATCGTTTTCGATAAAACAAAGTGTCCTTACTGCTTTAGTGTTGTAAATACATTTAGAGTCAATATAAATAGTGGAATGTTATTTCTTTTTATCAAAGAAACTGTTATTTCCGATAAAGAAGAATAAAGATCCGTGAAAAAATTGTAAAGGATTGAGATAGATTTTTCTATAGATTTCAGTGAGCTCTTGAAGCAGTTTAAAGGGCGTTTGTCAGTAGGTGTCATGCAACATTAGCGAAATCCAGACTTGAGAAAATAGCATTCGTGATATTCCATATTATGTGCACTATCTGTATTCAAAGCAAGGAATTGTGATAATGTTCTGTGATACTAAAACAGGATTGAAGTAAGAGTATTATATCTTGCTGGGTAAATCTCCACAGTGTATGCTGAGATGTGCTAGGCCAAATATTTATTACTTTACTATTAGAGTGAAATTTCTTTTTATGACTCAAATTATACTTTCTATCAACTCTAAAGTAGTACGATTTATACTATCCATATAAACTGTATATACATTTATTTCCTTTGTCTACAATAGAGTAAATCTAAATTGATGTTTTTAAAATAAAAAACCAGATACTTTGAAAAACAAATAAATGTTTTTAAAAAAGAAAATAAAACACTTTGAAAATTCATAACATTTGCATTTCAGAAGAAATGGCGCAACATGGTCAAGACAGTTTAAAAAATGACTACAAATCAAAAACTTGTATTTGATAACTTAAGTATTAACACAAAGCAAGGAAAATATACAACATAATACATAATGTGAAAAAATTCCCCGTCTTTTCTTCGAAAAATAGCTACAAATGTTTAGAAATGCAATGAAGAAACATTAATTTAGAAATGAATCAGTTTTCATACAACTAAAGAAATTATTGATCTCTATTGAAACAAAAAGGGCCTTACACGTACGTTAGTTATTTGCTGCCAAATTAACTTTATTTTAGAAATTCTTTCCATTCTTAAATTTTCTGAGCTGAAAAAAATATTTAAGTAACCCAAACGATTTATTTTTCGCAAAAAATGAAGGAAAAATTATGAAATTATAATAAATGCCGTGCAGCATACACAAATTCTCGGAACGTCTACAACCGTTCAGACAATGCTCTCTGAATGTCTATCAAGATTAACAGGACCTGTGTGTTTTGCCTGGGGTTATAGAATTCTGAAGGTTTTCAAAGAATTTAGAAGAAAGATTCAGAGAAAATTTAGAAACAAATCCAACTGTGTAGGAAGTTTTGTTCTCCAGGAAATGGCGATAGAAAATTTAAATTATTGCAAATAGAGAAATGATTATTTCTTTAAGTGCACAATATAGTGTGGCAAAATACAACATGAAATTGAAGACATTTCGATGAAGGTTTCACTATTGTGTGTCTTAATATTTAAAAAAAAACTTGAAATTTGTCACTGATACAATTTTTTTTTTAAATATTTGAGATAGCCATTTTATCTGGACAAATATTTTAGCAATGTGCAAGATTTTAAGAAATGAATAAACTTGAATTAAAATGTTACTTCCTGATACTGATACAACAATTTAAGGAAATTAAAATGTTTGCACAGTGTATGAACACTTTCATCATTAAACACAGAATTTCTGGTTGCTGGGAAATATGACGTGAAAGGAGAATGAAAAGTGTATGTGGTTAATAATGAAAAAACCGATCACCTATTGCTATTGGAGTCAGTTCTTTTTTTCTTTGAGTATATTATAGATATATTTATTGCAATTAATTTATCACATTACACATTTTACCTTTTTTCTCAGATAAAAGTGCTGGTAGTTAACTCTTAACTGCCAACTATTCACCCAAGTTTTGCTTATGCCACAATTTTTGCAGCAAAAATTTCCGAACTGGTACTCTTGGATAAGACCTTTTTTTTCTTATTAGGTTATATACAGTAATTATCTGTTCTTTAAGAAAAACTTGAAAAATTTCACTTGGATATATCAAATTTCAATGAATTTAATGTTTCCACTTGAATGGAATTTCTGAAAATGTGATAATATTTTCTCGTCGATATGAACAGTAAGCTTTATTCGCTTAAAAAAAATTCAGCTGTCATATAATTTCTAAACAGTTAAAAAAATAACTTTCCTACTTTTAAAACGTCAAAAGCAATGTTCGCCAATAAATCTAACTTTAGAAGCATTATTTCTAAGTGCATGCATTTTCCAAAGGCTCTTCTCAAACGCTTCAAATGATAAATCCTATTTGTCTAAATAACTGAAAAGATCACAGGCAATTTGTCGATACTCAACATCACTGGCACGGAGGAGCAGTATTTTGTTTTCAATGTATAAAAAATAAAAAACTATCTATAAAAAACCCTCTTTGTTATTTAAAATGAATTTCTGATAGAATAAAATATGACGTTGAAATATTTCGATTTGCATATGGAAGAAGTTATTTATCGATATTACAAAGACTAAAGAAATAAAGAGTATATTTGTTTAGTTCAACGTAAACAGTCATAAGGAATGCCCGTTTGCTGAGAAAATATCTTTGTATTTTTGTACACATTTGCCATTTTGTGGCAAGTTCGCCGTAAGTGGCATGGCCTTTCGAACAGCGTTCAGTCTGAGATTACAGTATCTTCTTTCTATCGTAAGATATTGAACAGAGTTCACCGAGGCAAACATGTACGTTTTCATCATTTTACAGAACTCGACCCTACGTACACAGAGAAAGTGCACGGATACACAATGTTTACATCCCTCCGAGCGTGAAACTGTCCTAAGTACTACTCGTCAACGGGTTTTCATCAGTTCAGCACTGGCCAATATGCGGGCCAATATTTCGTCTTCAATTCATTGTACTGAAGCCAAAATTAGACATTTAGTCCTATCAAACAGGTGAGATTAAATCCCAAGCATCACTCTATGGGTGTTACCCCAAGCAGTGTCTGCAGTACTCATCCCAATCATAGTTTTTAGATAGAATTTTGGCTTCTAGGCCAAGGACTGAATTTCGTTGAGCGATGAAAAGCCCTGCTATCCAATCATTGTCCTATGAAACACCGATCATCTCTTACTAGTAGGATAAGTTTTTTTTTCTTCGAGCTTATTATACATATATTTACTGAAAATTATTTTATCAACTTGCATATTTTACTTTCTTCTCAGATAAAGAAAGTAAAATAGTAGTTGTTGCTGTGCATTTCTTATTTTGAGAATTTGTTTTGGTAAATTCATAAAAGGCGCAGATTTTTTGTTTAGCACAGTGTGTAGCACAGTTATTTAAAATAAAATAGCTTGAGTTTTTAGTGTTCCTGCCGTTGGTATACTTTGGTTTGTGCTTTAGTACCCTAAAGGTCGTTTTTGCAAAACTACAAAATTAAGTTGAATCATGAACGAATAAAAATATCGATTTTATTTTTTATATCCCGATTCAAATATTTAAAAAAACATAAGATGAACAACAGGTAACAATTATATAAATTTTGTTTTTTGTTATAAACACAAATTTCATTTATTTATAATTCATTTAATTCTAATAATAGTTGTTCCTTTTTCTGAATTGCAAATACATAATACATATATGATAAAACAGAACATCTTATGGAATTCACATATTGAATGGCATAAACAATTCAGAATTCCAAAAAGAGACGTTTTAAGTATTTTGAAAGCATAAATAACAAAATTAAATTGAATTTTGACTAATTATATAAACATTTGCTTAATGGTGTAAATGAATTTGTAAAACTCTCATAAGCCTTTTTGTTGTTTCGCTATATAAGTAAAAAGGATATTCATTAGTAAGCATATAACCAAATCGGCTTATTGCTAAATCTGAAGAATAAATATATGTAATTTAACACTTTGTTTTCTTTACATTCAAAAACTTATTCTGACTAGTTTTAATACAAAATAGTAATTTTATTTTTCATGTTTGTGCAATAAAATGTAGTACAGCAAATGTTCTAATATTAACTGCAGTAAAATGTAGTTTTTTCTATAGAGGGGGAAAAAAAGCAGTTTATGCTCACTTATTTTCAAGAGATATATATTGATAGCGTTAAGTTTTTTCTTTTTGTACGAATGGTTAAAAGTCTCTAGTTCCTCTGATCTCTTAAGTCATAGTAAAAAATACTAAGCTTTATAAAATTAGATAAATGTATGAAAAGTATGGTTAAATATTTTTCAATTTAAAAATATTTAGGTGTATTTGCAAGTATTTGTAAAATTTAAAAATAAATTTACACGAAGGACTTAATAACATTTGAAAAAAGTCATTTTAATTTTAAAGCTCAATGATCTGTCTTCATAAATTTTAGTTTTAAATATTATATTACAGAAAATTTTTCCACCTAATATAACCTATTTTATCTTTTGTTTAAAGAGATTTCTAAATCACTTGTCTTCTTGAACACTGAATAACTTGAACCTTCTTCTTGAACCTTGAATCACTGTTAAATCACTTGCCAAATCTTTGTATAAACAATCTATGTGATTTCTAAAATGCTTTCTTCCTATGTATTTTTTAAGTTTTTCCAAAATGGTTCAGACACTGATTATAGGATAATGTTTTCACTGTCTTCAAGTCAGCAAATATCTAAAACACAGTGATTACCACAACAATTCTTTGAAATTAATAGTCTTTTACTCGATATGGTAACTGTGATATATACAGGGTGTCTCTGAACTAAGGGTACAAAATATAAGGTCTAGACAGGGCACATAATAAGGAATAAGAATCACATAGCAGTGTGAGGTCGGGAATGTCGTTTTCATGTAGCTGTCGATAATGACTTCAGAACAAGTCATATATGACTTCAATCAATATGACAACATATCAATAATGACTTCAGAACAAGTACTGAAATAAAAGGGATTTTTCTGATCATTGTTCGTCAAAAACTAATATATCTTTCACAGAAAACACGTGGCTAAAATTGCTAGTTTAAAAACCCTATTTCATTTAATGTATGAGAATTTTGGAAACAAGCCTATTGCTTATGAGACTTGGTTAAAAATTACACGAACACTTCAACACTTTTCGAAAAATATTTCTTAACACATAACTGAAAACGGTGATTTTGACACCACAGTGCTTTGTGATTCTAATTTCTTATTATGTGCCCTATTTCCACCTTAAACTTTGTACCATTAGTATAATAATGACAGTGAATCCTTTCATAAAAAATTATATGAATTTAAGAATCAATTGGAATTTCAATTGTTTTCCACGCATATTTCCATTTACATTAAATGACAAACATCCTATTTTAAAAAAGAGCAAATACTCAAAGTTATAGATTCGGGGGACTCAAGTTTGCCTAGTAGGAATGCTAAAACTTTCCACCAAAACCTTAAAACCGTTAAAATGTCAGTCTGAGTTCAAGCTATTACAAATTAATGTACCGCCCTTGGCACTCTAGCGGTAAACCGTGGAGACTGTGCTATATAACCAGGAACTCTCGGCAAAATACGTGTTTTAGGACATGCTGAAACTTTAAAAGCTTAACAGCTCCATGGGTCTCAGGTGTTTCTTTGCATACAGGGTATCTAAAAAGTTAGTAAAACACTTAAATTCTTTATTTATTAGAGGTAAGTGGGCAATGTAAATTGGAAAAAAAATTTCCAGTTAATTTCCAAAAATTTACACTTTTTAAAGTTTTAAGAATTCATATAAAAGAATTCATAGCTATTAAAATGATGTCCATACACTAATTAGGTGATGTTCAAATATTGAACATTATACCCAAAAAAACTGACAGAGATATGAAGATAGATATGTGCTGACTTTAACTACTTTTGAATCACTCTTGGAGGAAACAAAATCACGTCGGATGATTACATTTCAGGGGTCATGCAGAAACTATGAAAGAATATGTTTTCCCCACTCTAGCAACAAACGTTTGCATTCGAATTCATGTGTAGCAAACTATTATCTTTGTTTATAGATACGTTCATGCGTTTTATAAAGAAAGGCTGAAATTTTGTCCATCACCTCATTGGTGTATCGAGTGCATTTTACTAATTGGGAATTTTTTTGCACGGTGACGTAAAGAAATTTCAAATTGTAACTTTTTTTTTAATTAACGAGAGGCTTTTTACTTAACGTTCTCTCTTTTCTTACCTTATTTTTAACATTTGTCAAAATTCACATTGCCCTTTTATCTTTAATAGATGAGGAATTGAAGCGTGTTTCCAATATTTTGGGAGAACTTGTATAATTCTAAGTCACTTCTAGACTTTCTAGACACTTTGAACGTATTGCACAAAAACGTTTAAATTCACGTTTATGAAAAACTAGAATAGTGTTTTAAATATAACTATCACATTTTCCGCAAAGCCTTTGTTTCATTTTAAACTCGAAAATTTTAACCAGTCGTAAATTGCACGGCAGTAAATATTTAAAACTAAAATTCAAATCATAATACCATACACATAATAAAATGGGATGGGAAAAAAAATTATACGAAAAAATTCAGAAGTAAAATATTTTGTAAACAAATTTCGTTAAGACCCGTGTACCGATAAAACTCTGTTTATGTGTGTGGGAACTTCTTCCCCATTAAATCACGTTTATTGTCCTATTTACTCTTCCGCTGTCGGAATGGGTAGAATGTTTATAGAAAATATCCCTGATAAGTTCGCTAAGAGGATTATACTCTAAGCTGACAAATCTCGACTTTGCATACATGTGGGTCTCATGCAATATGAAAGAGCATACGGGTAAACAGCCAGTGTTTTTCCGAAAGTAAATATTTGCATACATAGGCTGAATTTTATATTTTCTCGAGTGTTCTTGTAAAAGACTTATATATATGCAAGATATACGTAAGATGCTTTTTTAATGTAAATTAATATACAATATATAAATATATAAGATGCATATATATAAATACATATATATAAATATATAAGATAGTGAGTACTTTCAAAAGAAATTTAATAAATTTTAAAATCAATTATAATTATATTTGCGTTAGTGGAATATCTCTATTTACTTTAAATAAAAAGACATTCAATTGTAATTTTCTGAGCGTCTTTGAGGGTTAAGTGTGAAGGTGCCGGGTTCGGGCCCCAAGACTACCGATCTAACTGTCTGGAATTTTGGTAGGTTTTCTGCAGGTGAAACGTGAATATGCGTTAGAACCCCGTAGAAAGTCCTCCTACCAAGGCGCCCCCCCGATCTTAGGCAGATCGCTCATGTGTAGCCTTCCCATAACACAACTGATCAATTGAACAACTTGGAAAAAGTCAAATAATGTAAAGTTTTTTTTTTTTTTTTCGGGAAAATTTTCATGCACCTTCAAAATTATATATATATATATATATATATATATATATATATATATATATATATATAAAATAAATTTTAATCGGAAGATTTCGAATTATTAAAAATAAGTTCCTAGAAACTTACAAGGTTTATACCAAAATATGTATTATGATACTTGGGTGTTATAAATAATTTCAATTGTGGAATGAAATGCACGGGATTATACGTTACACCGGCTTTGAGGGTTAAAAGGAGCAAATTCGCATAAGTTATATGTGTTCGCGTATAAATCTATGTCATGATTAAATATATCCAACATAAAATGTACTAATGTTAGATAAATGAGAATGTTTATGAGCATTATAAACATTATAAAACATCAACATTATCAAATAAGCTTAATTAAAAATGAAGACTTGAAAAATACAACTAAAATCCTGACTTTTTCACATCATTAATAATCATAATCAGCAAATTCCTATATATGGGTGGCCCATTCTCGCTGTTTAGCCACTAAAAAATTTCAGTGGGTCCTACAACTTACCACGTAATCACTTAAAATCTAGCAGCCACCCTAGTTTCCACTTCTTTTTACAGAAATCGTTAATCTGCTGCGATATTTTTTCTATGGAGGGTTAAAATTGGAAAAATAAAACGATTTTGACTATTTGTAACTTATAAATTCATAACTGAAGAAAATTGGGCATTTATTACATTGAAAAAAACAAAAATTTAGGGGCCCTTCAAAATCGGGGGGGGTCCTGGAGCATATGCTCCTCTTGCCACTGCGATAATCAGGGCCTGCAAAGACAACCTCTACTGGGAACAACGGCCTTATGAATTAATCCTATTAATCGTCTACAAATGAATTAGTAGCATCTTACAAGGTATGAAATTTTATTTGAGTTAAGAAAAATCTCTCGGTCTCCATTCAGACCTTCTCTTCTTCATGCAATGTGCATATAATTATTAATGTAAGAGTTCAGTTTTTGAAAGCAGTCCTTTTGTTTAAGAAATTGAGCATTGAATCGAAGACTGCAATTCCCTATTTGTGACGCTGCACAACGCAACCGTCCATAAACCCAACGTATCGTTCGCAACCGTCCTTAAACTGGCATTCAGGACTGTCTCTATAGGGGTTTATAGATGAGCTACGGATAGCTCGAAAAAAAAAATCAAAGAATTAATTCTTATGAATAGTCTATCTATGTCTATCTGGAATAGTCTATCTATACTTAAACAGGCATAAAAAACGTGATCGAAAATGTATTTAAAAATGTGTTACTAGATTCCTATATTAGGGCAAAATATTTTTACTCTATTTGTTAGAACCGTAACATTTTTCACGCAAAATAAGATAAATGTTTCAATTTAAATTAAAGATATATTCAATATACTTAAAACCAGAAATCAAATAATGATTTCCTATCATACAAAAAAAAAGTGTTTTTAAAACTTTAGTTTCAACTTATAAAAAATTGTTTCATTTAAATTTTGTGTTGCTTGAATAATATTGAAAATACAGTATTTTTAAAATTTTTCTTATGCAAATTCTATCTCTTCCTTCGCCGTATCATGCAAACTCAAACTAGACATGTCTGCACTTTCACCTGCATTTGTAACACTTGAAATGTACGCATTTTTGATGGCTATGCATTTTCCAGATGCTACTACTTTTTAAAAAAAAATAGCTTTCTATTTTCTCTAGGATCTGAATACACTGAAAGTTTGCAATCAAACCCTTTTGTCAAATCTTCTATAGAGACCTCGCTGCATTTCTTATATAGTACATGGAAAGCAATAAAACATATTGTACATTTTTTAAAAAAGTTTTATTTATTTCAAAAAAGCAATACATTTTTACTGTTCTTTATTATTAAAAGATACGCGCAATATTTTTTTTTATAGAGTGATGTTTTATTTTTGAGGTCTTGAATAAAGTGCAAACTTTATGTTTAAATATTATTTAAAAGAACAGTGATAACGCTTAATTTTCTATCACGTCATCATCTTCATCATCATAGTAAGTTGAAGTCACTCTATACCAAGTAACACACACAGGTTCTCTGAACGTCTATAAACTTTCAGAAAACGTTCTCTAAACGTTAATAAACGGTTCAGAGAACCTATGCGTACTGTTTGGGATTACACAGTGGAGTACTGACTTACACGATGGATGCGTTTCATGATTCCTTGGGTAATTCAAAAATTTCCGAATACGACTTTTCAAAACGCAGACAAAAATATATTAGATACTTTATTAACACCCCTCTAACCGTCCGTTTTAAACTAATTCTTAATTATACGTTGTCATTCCCTACATAAACTAATGAACCAATGAATGTTGGTGCTTTTTACCTTTGACGAAAAACATCGCGTTGTATCCGCACAGCACACACAGGTTCTCTGAACGTCAATAATCATTCAGAAAACGATCTCTGAACGTTAATAGACGTTCAGAGAACCTATGCGTGTTGCGTGGGTAGACTATGGAAGTAGTATCTATTCGCGTAAGTTAGATCGCGTTTTAGCTCGAGTCCACTGCACATGCGTTAAAGATTAAGGCAGTTGAACTATCTGAGTAAATGTGATGTAAAAAATCGTGAAATGCTTTTTAGTTTTTAATAGAATATACCCACATTTTTGACAACGAATATGCGCTTAATTTTGCCGTTTTATCCGTCTTCACAAGCCCTTAAAATCGCATTATTTTCAAGAAAACTGTGGTAAAAATGCCTATTTTTTTATTCTAGGAAACTGTATAAAAATAAGTGCATGTATAATATACCTATTCATTTCAAAGTTTTGGCCATGTTTTTAGCATGAAAGATATAAAAAGTTAAATATCTAGGAAAATGCAACATTTAAGGTTATTATGACTGAATTTGTGTCTATTGGTATAAGCAGGGAATCATTGTAAAATATATATTTTAAACAATAAAGAGGGGAATTTTAGTAAACTTACTTTAGAAAACAGATAAATCTTTCTACAATTTTCTTTGAACAATAGTAAAAAAGTGAGCTAAGATTGCAAAGTACATAGGGTAATTCCGGGACTTATGCCGCACATTTATTTTGATTTTCTGTAAAAAATCCCAGGCTGCACATACAGTAAAATAAATGATACTTTGATATTTATAGAGGAATATAGAACATTTGTACTGCGAAAAAAAATCTAAAAAAAAAAATAATTAATACTTTTTAGGATTTTTTTCGAAAACATTGCATTTCTGGGAAGACGCCGCTCTTGTGCGGAGTTACATTGCGCCTGTCATAAGAACAGAATAAAATAATAAATAAAAAAGTACTCAAAAATATTTATATAAGGACAATAATTACCCGTTTACTAATAAAAAGATACTAACTTAGTATAAACAGACGCACTAGTAGGTTTAAATCAATATTAGTCTGCCTACTTAGTTTACTAGTAAAATTAAATTCTTATATTTTTGAATAAATTTTAATTGTCGTTTCATCACCAACGTAGCATCAGTGTATTTGGTAGGGGAAAAAAGTAAAATAGTGTTTAGATTTTTATTTATTTATTTATTTTTTAATGTGGGCGTTTCTAAGAAAATCTGTAAACAAATTAACAATTTATCCGGTTTTTGAAAACAATGTTTCATGTAAGCCAGAATGTTAAAATACAAAATCATTACAATTACAATTAACGACTAATAACATGCTCAATTTGGTGTGCTAAATAAAAAATTGGCAGATAGAAAAAAATATGTTAATCTTACGTAAGCAGAATCTATAAATAAAGCATTTCGTCTGGCAATTTTAGTTTATTTTTTAGTCTACTGTATAATATTAATGTATTGTTATTATTACTACATATAACGGCTTCATTCTATTTTCGTTTGCCATTTGACAAATCTAGGTAGCTTACTTTTGGTATGCCGACTACTGGTACATCAAAATTTTGCTATGGCCACTTCTGGTGCATAGAAGTGACCGATTTTTTTTTTTCATTATCCCACAAAATTATTTTTATATTTTTGATGATAATTTCTTTATATATGTGTTTTAACAACTATAATAAAACACAGATCAACAAAACTTCTCTAAAGTCAAAATAATTGTGGAGGAAGTACTCTTAAGTGGCCCACTACTGGAGCATTTACCTTAGTTACTTAAATTTTAATTTTGAACGAAAATGTGTTCGATAGTATCTTTCTTTCGATGCTCTTTCAGGCAGTTGCTTTAATAGTATTAATTTAATAGAAGAAAAAAGAAGGAAACAAAAATTATAAGAAACGAGTTTCGAAAACTGAAAGATTTCGGATTAATAGAAACATTACAAAATTGTGAATGAAAAAGTCTGTTAACAGAGGGTTTCGCTTCTAGGTTCTACTGTATGCAGGGAAAATGTATAGCTTAGATAAGCACATTCTTTCTTTCTAAATAAAGCAAGTAATTGATCAGTAACACTCGTAAATAACAATCGTGTTACGGAACAAAAACTACAGATTATGGACTGGAAAATGTTTTTGCCTACAGGAGATATTTTCTTGAACCAAGGGAATTTAACAAGCATAATCGACTCCAAAATCTCTTGGTCAATACCCCAATGAATGAAAATGTCAAAAATTGAATCCTTAAATATGATTAAAACAAAATAGGGAAAGAACGCAATAAACACCGAAGAATTACTTTGGAAGTGAGCATTTAACGACAAATTATGATTATTTTAAGTAATTTGATGTTCATAAAACTTTATGATAACATGAAATAATATCAATGTATTAATAGTGACCACATTCAATACATATTTATTGCTTTTCTTATTATGATTAAGGTTTAATAACTTGTCACCTAGGTGGTGTAGTGGCTAGTGAACCATTCTATCACAGATTGGCTCCGGATCCGATTCCCAGCTTAAGATTCCCTAGTAGCACAAAACTCTTGTTGTGCTACTAGGGAAGATGTTCACGCAGAAGGCGTTCAGAAAAAGTCTTTTGAAAGGTCTGGGGACATTCTTTGAACGTTTTTTGAATTAGTTGTGCTACTAGGGTTGGGTTTTAACTCACCCGCCCTATCATAGAAGGTAACGTTAATTGCCTACTGGGTGTCATGTAGGTGCGAATACCCAATGACAAGTATCAGCCCTTAGAAAAAAAAACAACTTTTGATAACTTAACGTATAATTATACGTATATATATACATATGTGTGTGTGTACGTGTGTGGTTATTTTATACCATATATTAATATATTTTAAACCACCGAGAGTCTTGGAAATGGGCAAATAATGTAAAGTTGTTTTCACTGTAAAATTTTCATGTAGCTTTAAAATTATTTAAAAAAAATAAAATTTTGATGTTTAGATTTGTATTTATTAAAAAGTTAACTACTGAACTTCCTATAAGCTTTAATATTGAAATATATTTTATGATACCTTGGTGTTATAAATTATAGATGCATTGCAGTGAAAACTGGAATGAAGTGGACGGTATTTTACATCTCAGCCGCTCGAAGGGTTAAGTGGCATCAGAATGGCTAGTACACAATTTTATGATTCAGCAGGATAGCTGTTAGTTTCAATGCGCTCATTCGTCTTATAGCATGCGTTTAATTTTTAGAATAAACTTTTTTGACTACAAACTCCCGTTTTTATTTCACAGTCAATTTATGTTCTGAAATTGTTTTGTATTTTATCTATCTAATATTTGATTTCCTCTTTTCTATCACTTAAATCAAACATTTTTTTTTTCAATTTAACAACTTCATGCTCGAACAATACATAAAAATGAACTTTACGTCATGTCTGCTACCAGATATTTTTTTCTTTTCTTGGGATTCTTGTTTTCTTGAGTAGAAGTTCAAAAAATAGAAATAGCTGCATATCCAGTGCTTTTAAAACGTTTCAGAAAAACACGAATTCCTCACAAAGAGACTTTTTTCCAGATGCTTCCAAGAATGTATTTTTTTTCTTTGTATTTTCTTTTATTTATTTCTTTACAGAATACGAATGCATTTGGAGGTTCCATCCAAAATCTTTATCAGATACCTTATACAGCTTTCTCGAAATCTTTTCTATCTAAAAAGCAACAAGACAAGCAACACACGTTTTTAAACAGCTAAAAAAAATTGGTAATTCTGTTGCATCTTCTTTGCAAGGAAAAAAAAAAGAACTATATTCAATAAAGTATTTCAAAGATAAAATTTTCTCTAGAGAGTAACGTTCTCCGTACAAGGTTGTCGATCTAAGTGGAATTTTTTTTTCTTTTATTTGGAAAACTATAATATGCTTTTAAAAAATGCAAACATTCTGTACCTTAGAAATTTTACCATTAATTTTTTTAGATAAATAATATTAGAAAGATACTTCTTAACCATTTATAATTCCAAAGAATCAAAAAGAAATTTTAAAAAAATGATGCCATTATTTACTATAAATGTCTGACATTTAAAGAAGTATACTAGACATATATAACCAGCAAACACACACGGGTTCTCTGAACATCTATTAACGTTCAGAAAACGTCTTCTGAATGTTAACAGACGTTCAGAGAACCTGTGTGTGTTTGCTAGATATATATTTATTAAACAAGTTTATTTTTAAGCTTTAAATAATAATTAACTACCATGTGAACTTCAACTGATGACCGTTACTACTAATTTTATTTTATAAAAAGAAATCAGTTCTTTTACGATCATTCTTTCCGTGATTTGAAAATATAAGAAAAATAAGAGAAGAAACTGTATGCATTACTAATTCTTTATCTGTTCATAATTGTGCTCTTTCTGTTTTGTATTCATACCCTATTTATAAAAGTCTTTAATCTACCATATTTCTTTGCTTTTATGTTTCACGTCCATGCATTAGTTTAATTTGTTTATCTTTCTTAATAAAGCTAAAATTCTGCTCCTATATTTTTAACAATTATTTGATTTTCTGTTATTCATTCGTGACCCTCTGGAACTATTAAACTTCTTTCGAATTATCTGTGCATACTACACGTATAGAAATTTAACAATCGTTCTATTTCTGAAATGCGAAGCTATTATTTTTCTTTTCTTTTTATTGTACAATTAAAACACAAATAACTTTTAACTTTGTTTCATGTCCAACAGTGGTCTAGTCACTAAACTTCGTTTCCGTAACATCAAAATGACGTAGATCTGTCTCGATTACGGAAACTCGGGAGTTTTGTTAAATCTTAGTTTTATTTATTTATTTCAACGAGAAATGCTATTCATCATTACTGTTTCCAAGACAATTAAACCGCAAGATATGATAGAGAAATTTTTAAGAAGCTGCTATTGAATTAAGAATCCTTCTTTACTGAAAATTTTTCTTTAAAAGTCTCCTAATTTATATTTTCCTCCCCTTTTCTTTTAAAAGAGAGCGAAATGCATGCCCCGTCATTTGACAAAATATCAAAAAGTTATGACGGATAGAATTCAAGATGGAACAGTTTAAAAATTATTTTACGAAAATTAACGTCAAAAGTAATTTTTTTTAATCCCCCAAAATCTGCCAATAATGTTACACAGTCAAAACAAACTGTTTTTAAAATAAATTTTGCTCCTCTATCTAATGGTACAAATGTCGTTTATTGCGAGTGTAATCACCGGTGTTATTACGTACTATGCGAGAAAAAATGCCAACGATCGCATAAAACATTTTTGATTCGAATTTCGAAAAAATCGTTCCGAGGTGTGCTAGAAAATGTCGTAGTGAAGCCGTATGCAAAATTTGGTAGGCCTGTGACCATCCGTCTCAGCGCTATGCGATCGAAAGGCGCAGGCATAAGAAGATCGGAGGTCACAAATCTACACACATGCATAGCAAGCCAGCCAGCTACAAACATCGTTTACCCTCGGATTTTATTATATAAGATTATTTCGTATATGTGTGTGTAATAGAAAGAACTGGGCGTTGTCATTTGAGAACTTCAACTAATTTTCGTTATATCCTTAACATAGGAAACTCCATAGGAAATACCAGTTGCAATCAGGAACGGATATCTTCAAATAAATGCAGATCTCAAGTTTACTTCAAACTGATTGAAAAAAAATTCTCTGCCAGTTGTTGAAATATCAAGAAGTTTATTTATTTATTTATTTATTACGTATACTGTGTATAGTGTGAAATGCATTTTTCCTGAGACAAATGAGCACATCATTTTTAACACTTTGAAATGTAGAGTTACTTGAACATTCGGCTTTAAAATTTGCTATAAAAATTTTATTAAATAATGCTTTATTAAAAATTAAACCTTCTTCGCGGTATTTGTGCAGCATTTAGGTAAGTTTTTATGTATTACATCTGAATTTATTTATTTATTTATTTGTTTATTGTTAAAATTGATCTCTTAACTTTTTTTATATTTAAAACATAACATTTTCCAATAATTTCCCATTAAATATTAATTATTATAGTTTTAATTCGTTAAACAGTTTTTGCATTATCAGTAAGAATTGTTTGTAGTTTATAATTAAAAAAATTATTCAAATACATATATATTCCAACTATTTTTACAAAAAACACGAAAACTATCAAAAAGCCCTAGTCACGGGGAATTATACCGTTTTAATAGCCCATACCCGAAAGAATTTAAGAAAATATTATAAAACTTTCAATAAATAGCGCTTTATTTTAACCAGCCAGGATGAGACATTTTTTGACCTCCTCGGCTGAATCCTCTGACAACAATTAATTGATTAACAATGAATGTATTGTACTTGCACATGTTCTTCTCAATCGTGTTAGTCACAAACTATCCAAGATTGTTTTCCTTCCCGTGTTAGGATTTAATTGCGTTTGGAAGATTTATAACAAGCTTTATAGCAAAACAATTTTTAAAAAGAAAAAAAAATCCCTTTTTTTTTAGTGAAAAAATTTGCTTTAGTATTGATACACTCTTCCAATCCAGAACAGTTCTGTCTTTATGCAAGTATAATTAAATGTATAATCATCATTTTCTGTAATGAGGAAGTTAGGGTGAGACACAATAACTAACAATCTTTGATTGAAAGAAATACTTTACCAGGTTTCAATATATTTTCAATAGTCTTTCTCTGTTAAAAAGAGCTCTTTGTTCTCAGTAAACAATACGTAAAAAATTCGTTGCTTTTAAAAGCAATCTTATAAAATTCACGGTGCTATTATGAAGTCAAAAGTGCCTTTTAATAAGAAGCTGAAAAGGCACAAAAGTGAGACAAGCTTTGACTGAGACTCAAATCCTAAACTGCAATTTGCATGCAAGGCAGGCTGTATTTGATCAAAATGTACATTTGTATATGTAAAAGTAATTTCAATTACGTTAATCAAATATTGTTGTAACATTAGTTCAATTAAGCTAATAAATAAAGCACAAGGCTTATATGTAGATACACAATATTTATTTTAGATTTAACGAGTTAATTAAATATGTTCAACTGTTATAAAATATTCTAATATTTCCATAAACACGGGGAAAAGAATTTTTGAAAACAAAAAGAAAAAATATCAGGTTATACGTTGAATCTCTTATAAAATTTACAAGTGATGCTGCGAATATAATATATTTCGATTGTTAAAGATATTACAGCATACTGCAATAAATCAACCAATAAAAAAAATCAATTTCTAGGCATACATTTTTAAATAAATTTTTTGTTACTTTTTTCAGTTAGTCGGTTTAATTCATAATAACATAACCCTTGTTCACCACTATGCTTTAGGATATGTTATACCCGCACAGGTCAAACAATAACCCAAAAACCATTACTCAGATTTTCTACTATTGTTCTTCGATGTCAATAGTGCGCTAGGGTAGGCTGGTATAATATTTTCTGGGATAAGTTGACGTCAAATCAACGATCTGTATCCTGATAATCTCGCGTCCTATTATATGCTACAGTACACAATGTACAAAAAAAGTATCTAGAAGACGGATTTGTAAGTAAACACTATTGGACTTAACTTGGTTTGGGTAAATGTTCATTTTTACTTTCTGGATTTGGGATATTTACTCGATTTAGTGGAGCAACTGATTTATGAAACTGATAAATGTTAATAAATATAATAATTGTATAAGGATAAAATTTCATTCTTTTAAATAATAAAAATGTTTTGGGATTAGAGTTTTCGGAAAAGCAGAAAACTGTATTTGTGATAAGTTGGGAAAAATGAGATTTTTCATTCACATTTTTTCTTTATAGGCGAAATCTGTTTCGTTTTATTTATTTATCATTACTGTGATTATTACTATTACTATTATTATTTTGTTATTTAATTCAAAAGTAGAACGCAAATCTACAGTTTCCTTTTCATTTTGATATACAAACTTTCATTATTTGATATCCGATATTTGAAATTCAAATATTGAATACTGAATATCAAACTATCATACTGAATATCAAAATAATTGAATTTGATGTTCAATATTTGAAATACAAACTTCTAATATTTTGTGCCCGTTTTCATTATTTTATCGGGCAGTGACCTTAATTCCAGAAATTTGTATTTCGGAAAAGACATTCGGTTCATTAAAAATTAAATTGATAGATCACTGAAAATTGTCCATCACTTTACAATATTGTTTTACATCTATCTCTGTGGCCAAAAAAAAAAAAAAAAAAAAAAGAATTTCGGGTCGTGGGAACTACCAGTTTTTTTTTTTTTTAGGCTGCAAAATAAAACTAATTAATTTGTTCTACAGAAGTATGAAAACAAATCAGACAGAACAACATACATCAAACAGATAGAACATCAGAGATAGACAGAACATCAGATAGTCAAGCTACTCAGACAGAACTTGTGAAATATGGAGAGTAGAGTAGAATTTTTTGTCGAAGGGTTTCCAAGCCGTTTTTCCAGCTCCTTGGAAATAAGTACTCATGTTGCAAAGTTGCTTTGCCGTACCATTTTACCAGCTGACTTGTTCAAACGTTATCTCAAACGCATCAGCTGCATTTGATCATGTTCATCAGTAATAACTTCATCAAGACTTACTTTCTAGTAAACCATACTAAAAGTGGGATTAGTTTGTTCTCTGTTAAAAAAAATCCTTACATATTAATTGTTGAAACTATTTCCAGCACGTTCTGTATGAATGTCTAGCTTCCTGTTACCGAAACTACATGCGCTTCAGTTGCATTTTCCTTCGCATTAAAACAGAAAAACAAAATTATTCACATATGTTACCATGTTCAATACGATGAAAAAAAGAACCATTTATGTCTGAGACTTCAACGAATTTACGGATATTATAAATCAACACAAGTGCCTACTTCTTGACACGAAGTAATTGTGATCTGATTCATTTGGTTTAGAGATTAGCTGTTGCAATCTGAAAATAAAAAAATAAAGTATTCAGTTTTATGACTAGTAGGTAAAGAAATGGTCAGGGTTACAAATACCTTTCGAAATATGTTAGTGAAAGAGTATCATTAAAATATCCATGGGTACTTACGTATTATCCCGGCGGTCATTCCCGCCAAACTATTTTTTTCGGAAAATGTGCTGGCAAACTATTGCCAATCGTATTCGAAACTATTAATAATTTCATCTGCCCGGCATTTATCTTGGCGAAAAATCGCTCGTCTTGGCGGACCGCCGGCATAATACGTAAGTACCTATCCATGTTTTAGTTGTGTATAAAGCCGTTATAATTTTCTAAAAGTAATCTTTTGAAAAAAAAAGCACGATCTTTTTTAATGAACGTCAAAAAGCCTTATACCTTTACTATATATTTTTAACTTAATAAAAGCACATTTTACCAAATTTATTTTATCACTATAATAAAACAAATTTTTGATAAAACATGTTACGGCCAAAGTACTAGACATTGAGAAAGTTTTTTTCAACGGGCGGGCACCTGCCGATTAGGCCTTGTCCACTACAACATAGTCACATAGGGGTCACATAGTGGGCGGTCACCGTTACCTCCTATGAAGGAATGGACAAACAGGGATGGACGCAAGACGGAAAATTGGCGTCTCGCGTCTCGCAAAACAGCGTAAAAAGCTTTGTCTCGTCTCGCAAAATCCCTATATGGTAATGTTAAAAATGCCTGTCTCGTCTCGCAAAAATGCTGTAAATCTCTGTCTCGTCTCGCAAAACATCGTGTCGCGTCCATCCCTATGGACGAACTAGCATTCATGCCCAAGCTGGGATTCGACCTGGACCCAATGGGTGATAGAAAGGTTAAGCCACTAGACCTGGCGATGAAGACCACATATCTAATTATAATAAGCATTTAATTTGGCTTAATCTATGCAAAATCATGTATTCTAAATCCCTTTTGTTCTCATTTTTCTATCATATCGGCTTTTAACCTGTATATTTGCTTTTCCCTGTATGCAATATTCTAGAATGTTTTTTTTTTTTGTCTCACCAGACCTCGTAAAGTCGTTGTGCTAAAAATAGATTATATTACGTCCGTTTGCAATCGCAATGAACATTTTTGCTTCCCCTCCTTGGCATCTTGCTGGCAAAGTTGTTGTTTTTTTTTTTGTTTTTTTTTTTTTTTTTGACCTGCCTCTTTAAAATTATTTGCTCGAGATTCCGTCATTTTAATTTTATTGGATTAAGTTTTAGGGTTGCTCTGGGATTGACGTTATTTATCTCAGCCAAGTGTTTGTTCTCAATGTGTAATTCTGTGCTGGCGTAATTTTTAATTCATCTCATCTTATTATGACTGTCCTTATAGGACGTACTTTTTATTTTGCTAGCCACCACCAGCCCTTGTAATAACTTAATGTTTCAATAGTTTCTTTTAAATAAAATAGTTTTAAGCATTCAATGTCTTTTTATTATATTGCAACTAAGTGTATCGAACCTGGGTTTCTAACCGTAACAACGCAATTTAATAATTACACAATAGCCAATCAACAATCTCCACCATACACTTCCGCGGCGGCGACATTCATTCAGGAAACAAAAATTTTTAAATCACCAAGAAGAGTTCTAATTTTTGCTACCTTTATTGGAATTATATTAGCATGCGTGCCGAATAATATTTCTTCGGTTAAATAGATTGAGAATCAGAAATTTGCACAAAAAACTCGCTGTGTCAAATTACATGTTACAAAAACAGTTCTCATTTGTTTTGCTTTGAAATTAACTGCTAATATCTCATTCATAATATATACGAAGTTGATGGTATATCATATATACGTGGCGTTCAAAATGCACAAGTACAGTTATATTTAGTGAGAAATTATTATACTTACATGAACAAATGTTGTTGTTGTAGTTGTAGTCACATATATGGGATGAAAATTATTCTTTAATTACTACAATCAAAACATCATATTGGATCGTGTAATTAAAATAAAAGGTCAAGAAAATAATTACAGAAATTTGAAATGCATGCATTCTGTTACATAAAAAAAACTGTGTAAGTACATACTATTAGTTTTTTTATTCTATTTTTACCCACAAAATAAAATAAAATAAAAGCCATTCATTTACTTGAAATACAACAACTTTGGTATTTATTTATAAAATATTTTTAAGAAACACAATTAAACGATCAACTCTTCGTTTAGTTACAAATAAACAGTGTATTAATCTAAAAATCTTTGGAGCAATAAATTCATGTTTACTCAGACCTGTTTAAACTTCCAGTACATTGCAGCGACATTATATGTGTGAGACTGACTTTACGCTTAGTATTACAGCTTTCCCGTATTCTGAAGAGAAAATATGACATTTGACTTCCAGTAATATATACTTTATCGGATAAAAGCTTCAAGAAGGATAAGATTTGTTTGACTTGTTTCAGGCCGGCTCCTCGATGCCACTTCTCCGTTTGCTATTTAAACAGACGTGTCAAATATTTTTCGATGGGATCAAAGTGCATTAGAATCGGGTGATTCCTATTTCAGTATTTTAGAGCAAGTTATCTTCTGCTGAATTTTTAAGAGCTGCCTTTGGGTTATACTTTGTATTTGAAAACTTTAAAAGAGGATGGGTGATACGGTGTTTAACCCTTTAACGCGCAGTGTTCCCGCTCTGGGAACACCAGACTGTTGACTGTTGCCTGTCACGAAGAATAGATTTGATTTCTATAAAAAAAGTTGCTGGTGACATAGCTCCACGAGAATCCTTTGCTTTTTAGCACGCCATTTCCCGTAAAAAATGATCACAATTATTTTTAACAGCACTGACATCTGCTGAAAAATGGAAGAACGCGAGAACAGCTGGATAGATTGCCCAATGCTGAAAAAAGGGCAGCCATTGCCATCGCTCGACTTAACTACCAGCAAGATGGCGGCCGCTCGAAACGTTCATCGCGTGCCACAGATCTAGAGACCCTTTTTTGACGACAGCTGGCTGTGCGGCACAGCTGTCGTCGAAGAGCCATTGAGCTGTGCCGCACAGCCAGCTGTCATCAAAAAAGGGTCTATAGATCTGATGCACGCGATGAACGTTTCGAGCGAGAGGAGTTTCCTTCGAGTTTCTTTGTTTGTAACAGCCACGAGTTCCACTGCACACTTGACAGGCTCTTGATGCATGATAGCTTTGATAAATCAGAGTGTTGGTCCTCACTTTTTCCCCGAGTGCTTTCGTGCAAAACAAAACCTATCAACACAAGATCACATTCCGGTCTTGGAATCCCGAATTTTTATGACGTGCCCTACGTTCCCTAAAAAATTGTCTTAATATTTTTGAAACACCCTGTATTCCATCATTTTTATGCATCTCCTCAATGTATGGAATGAAGCAAAAAGCCATATTATCAGTACAAGTTATTTTTGAATTGTCTTCCTGACTTATTTTATGCATTTCAATTATATGTTAATTCAAGAAAATACACATCAGGTTACAGTAAGCCTTTTGATGTTGCATAGCTATAAGTTTATTACGATAACTTAGTATTTACGCCGAGGACAAAAAATAGTATACGAACTTATATAAAGCCTATTTTTAAGCATATATATAGGATATTTTAGTGTTCTACGATTAAAATTGAGGTATTCTAGAGAAACCAAATAAACTTTATTACATAACTTATTATTATGTGCTCAGAACACTTAGTTAAAGTCTACTGAAAACAAACTTAATGCAATTCTTTTCTAAAGATATTCGAAGAATCTGTATTTCTGATAAAAAGAAATAACACGCATAGAATAAATGGAGATCTTGATACATTTCCAACATTCTTTGTCCATGAAATTAAAAAAAGAAAAACTGAAAAACCCGATTAGAATTTAAAAGGAATGCTATTTTAACATTTTCGAAGGGAGCTGAGAGGCAAAAACTCTTGGATATTTATTAAAAATTCTTTCAGGTAAGATTTTTCTTAATTAAAACTTTACCGCCATATGCAAATTCCTTTTCAGTTGTATTAGGTGAAAAGATATGAGACTCAGTTAGTCAAAAGAATTTCCATTTAAAATTTTAATAACTTTAATGGCAACATTTATTCCATAAAATGTATTCGTGCAAAAGATAATGATAAATATTCTGAGTCGATCTTTTATCTTACTATCTTGTATTTCCAGAAGTATGACGCTTAAAGTAACATATATTATTAAATTGTATGCGCACACAAATGTATACTAAGACAGCAGAAAAAAGATGCATGACACTTCTTGCAGAAAATAACAATAACTTGGCTTTTGAAGATCTTAAAAAATTAATTTTAGAAATTGAATTACCAAACTGAATATGTTTTGAAATAATCAAGGTTTAAAAAATTGTTAATTTTCCGAACATTTTTATGTTTACGTTTTCTAAACAATGTGATGAGACATCCTAAGTTTTTCAAGCTCGTGACATATAATTCAATTTTTTTAAAAACTGTTTGGAAGTCACACCGCATCTTAAAATTACAGACTTTATGCATTTACTTGGAAGTATAAACATGATGAAATTATTACTTAATAACGTAATATACAGAATAGCCTTAAACATAAATGAAAACTCACTTTTATTACATTATAGCTATTATTGGTATGTTGCTTTAAGAGTAACATGCCAGTAAGTAACTGCAACTTTTTTTTTCTCATAATACATATTGCATTATATATAATAAATACTGTATACTATTTTAATTGTGAAAAATTACTGTCTGAATCTCCACAGTCTTGACTGCCAACATTCGTTTCTTTCCAATTTATTGAATTTCTTGAATTTCAGTCATTTGTGAACTTGGTGAATATGTTTTTAGACTAGCCTAAATATTTTGCAAACATTTTCAACGCATATTTTTTTCCAATTCACTCAATATTGAAAATATACTGAAAATATTTCTAATTTATCTCTAATACTTTCAAAGACTTTTATGTCAAATGTTTCGCTTGGTCTTAACCAACATTAGCACAATATTCAACTTCGAAATTATTTCGTCATTAGAATTAAAATTTGTTGAATTGCATGTGGTGCAGAAAAATTTATGAGGCGTGGGATAGAGTGGCCCCTATACGGTCCAGACCTAATTCCGTCAGACTTCTTCCGATGTGCTTACATCAAGGACAAAATCTATGGTGAACCCCCATAATTCACTCGAGGGCGCGAAATTGGCCATCAGAATTGAGATTGATGCTCTTGATTCTGATATACTCCAGAGCGTTACGACAGAGTTTCGGAACTGGCCTAATAACACTATAGTCAGGGACGGTAGACAGTCCGAGAATCTTGTATACTGAATGTCATTCATATCTTTATTCAATTAAATAATTTAATGTTCTTTGTTGTCGTTTCTCCATAACGATCATTTGCTTTCTCATGTTTTTAGACCACCCTGTGTATCTCTCATACATTCTCTCTAAGTACACACATATATTCACTTTCTGTAAACTGCACATATAAATAAATCCACTTTCTATCTAAAAAGATTCACGTCAGTTAATTTCACATTAGTTAAAAAAGAGCGGAATGTTTTGTTTCTTGTGATAGTTGAATTCTGCTGAAAACAAACTTAATGTCATTACATTTGTAGAGAAGGTCCCAGTAATCTCAAAAGAAAAAAAGACCCTGTGTAGAAGAAAAAAGAAAATGCTAATATACATTGCTGGTTCGGAGAACAGCAAAAGAAAAATTTGATTAGAATATTTAAGGCATACACTTTTTTTTATCTAAACCATCCGTTAAAAAAACAAAGTACAATGCATGAAATAAATTTCCTTTAATGTCAAAAAGCTTGTTAATTATAAGTCAGGGACAGAAATTAAAATACTTAGTCACTGGTCCAAAAGACAGTTTCTACATGACTTCCCTGGACCATAACATTCATCATTGGTCAGTATAAGAGATTTTATATTTCAATAGCATTATTATATAAAAATTGCAAAACGAAAGACATTACCTGAGCAATATGTTGACTTTCGTTAAGAGTTGAATTAAAGAATGCAAATACCTATTATAAAAATTTTAAATAGATGAAATTATGATATGTATTTGTAAAGTTAGATGACGTGTACTGTGTGGCTAAATGAGGAAAACTTGCAGGAGAAAAATGTCAATAAAACGTTAGTGGCCCGACGGAATTTTGGATTCTACTGGTCCGTTATATATTTTTGCGATGTCGGATCAGCAGACCACTGTTAATTTGGAGCCCCAGTTATAAAAATGTTATTTATGTACACTCATGTCTATAAATTAAGGATCACAATCACACCGAAATCGAACTCCAAAGTAAATATTTCATCTTTAAATGATCACACACATCGCGTCGTCAAGAATAATATACAAATTACAGGAAGCCACCAGATTGCACTATAGTAAGTCACAATAACGAGTGTAAGAGAGGGGTATATAAGAAATTTGGCAAAGAAGTAAAACTGTTCACAAGCGTTTTGCAAGCAGCTCACTGTAATGATCGAATAATTATGCCACAGAGGCGGCATTTGAGTGATTTTTTTAACTAGGTAGAATTATAAGCCGCCTGGAATGTGTACGTATTCCAAAGGAAGTATCCGAGGAACTTGGAATAACCCAAACTGTCATTCCTAGTCTTTGGCAACGATTCCAGAATGATGGAAATGTCAGTAGATGTTACAGTACAGGTCCACGGACACATCTACACCTCTCCCCCTGACCCCAACACACACGCGGACACAACTTAACCCTTTAACACGCAGTGTTCCCTCTCTGGGAACACCAAACTCTGACGTTTTGACTGTTGCCAGTCACGAAGAATAGATTTGATTTCTATAAAAATAGTTGCGGGTGACATAGCTCCACGAGAAATCCTTTACTTTTTAACAAGTCATTTCCCGTAAAAAAATTGTCACGATTATTTTTACCAGCACTGACATCTGCTGAAAAATGGAAGAATGCGAGAACAGCTGGATAGATTGCCCGATGCTGAAAAAAGGTCAGCCGTTGCCATCGTTCGACTTAACTACCAGCAAGCTGGGGGACGATCGAAACGTGCGGCGGTCCAGCCAGGTGTCGTCAAAAAAGGGTCTCTAGATCTGTGGCACGCGATGAACGTTTCAATAGTCTGCCATCTTGCTGGTAGTTAAGTCGAGCGATTGCAGCGGCTGCCCTTTTTCAGCATTGGGAAAGGGTTTCGACTCAAAGGGTTAAAAGATTTTATATATATAACTGTAATCGCTATTGCAAAATAGTTATAACTTTGGAATTTTTTTCAAAGGGAGGGCACTGGCCAATTAGGCATTCTCCATTACAGCTGCCCGAGAACATTGTGGCTACTTTATTATGGGGACGCCCAGTGGTCGGCCAGCGTGACCTCCAAGTTGCAACGCCGAACGAGGGCCGGTATTCTGCAGTAACTGCCAAAAGGAGTTTGACAGAGCACAGCATCAGACTTTTTTCGTCAGCTCTCTTCAACCACGGGTACGAGAGTTTCAAGGCAGATCGTGCATATACTTTTGGAACATATTGTATGTGTTCGCCGGCCTATCAGATGTGCTCCTCTCACTGCAAATGACTGTTGCTAGCGATTAGCCTGGAGTAGAGAACATGCATTGGGGACACCGCAAGAGTGGGCTTTGTGGTGTTTTCTGGCAATTCCAGGTTTAGCTCGCAGTCTAATTCACGTCGTACTTTCGTATGGAGAACGTAAGGTACCCGTTGCCACAAATAAAACATCATTAAACAACACAGTTACGATGGTACAGAATTGATCGTTCGGGGATTATACTGGGATCTTGAATAGATCTGCAAGTTCAGATCGCAACCATGACTAGCCAAATTTTTATTGACATCATTCTGGAACGACAGGTGCGTTTATTTTAGGGATGCCGAGGGTGCAGAATTTGTGTTTATAGATGACGACACCGTCCTCACCGTACAAACAGCGTAAACGAATGCTTTCAATCAGAAGATATAACCCGTTTGGCATGAACAACATTCTCACCTGACTTGAATCCGATGGAGCATGTATGGACCATGCTTGGCCGAGTTGCAACCCGTCAAACACCTCTAACATGTGTACCGGAGCTTCAGAGAGCATTGTTTCCTGGAGCAGAGTAAGCTTCCACAAGACGAGATTAATAATTTGATTCAGCATGTCTAGCCGTTCTACGGGCAGTGTTTCATCGTCTCATACAATGTATTAACCATCTTACCAATCATGTAATGTTAGGTTTTTGTAAAGGGGGTTATTTTGTGATTGCTTCAGGGACAAATAGTCGTAGTTATTGTGGTATCATGCATGCACCATTTTATCGTTATTTCTATTTTGTTCAATAAATGAGCTTTATAAATAAGTCACATTTGTTTGTTTCGAACTTTACTTGCCGGAGCTGTCATAATTCTTAATTTATGGACATGAGTGTAGTTGAAATGAAACACATAAATGTATTGTACTTAGAATATACGTGTAATTTTACGGCATCTCATTCATGGCAGTATATCTTCCTCTCATAATTGGCACCAAATCGTACATTTTTACTAAATCCCATTATAGATTTTCAATAAAAATTTAAATGCTCTTGGAAATAAAATGACATTTTACTTCAGCTTTAAGTTATTTTAAAAATTTATCTCTCAATGAAAGTTTGATTGATTTTTTAAAAGCTGTATATATGTAAGCTAACAGGTTAATTAAAGTTATATTCATATATGTGTGCGGTTTTTTTTTTTGTGTGTGCATACTGAATGTCCCTGAATTCATGAGCTAAATTTTAAGAGTAGGTAAATTACATATAAAGAAGCACTTTTTGTGTATCATTGTAGGATAAAAAATGGAATGTCACGCGGTTTCAGCATGATTAGGCTTCAGGTTCTTTCCACAATAATGGGTTGAATTACTCCAATGTTGCTTTTGGCCCTCGGTAGATTGGACAAGGTGGACAAGTCATTTAGCCAGCATGTTGACCAGCTTTTTTAAGTGTCAATTTTTCATTGTGGGGACACTTGAAGGCACTCGTTAACGAGACTCCAATTGACTCTGATGAAGACCTCATTGCAAAATCTTCATCCACTGCTACAACTGTTCTTGAAACACCTGACATCTTCGAAGGGGTAGACCAGTCAGTTGCTAGTCGATAAAAGGCTTGGATATTCGTGCTGGCCCATTTGAGCATTTACATATTATATTCGATCCCCCATTTCTGTGCAAAAAATGCTTCTTTAAATGTATTTTACGTACCCTTGGTCCATGAATTCATGGAATATCTATCTATTTACCTACCTATATATATATATATATATATATATATATATATATATATATATATATATATATATATATATATATATATATATATATATATAGGTAGGTAGGTAAATAATATATATATATAGGTAAATGTATACCCATACATTTTCATAGACAATAAATACACCTTTTTAGAATGTGATTAGCTAATAAATCATGGGATCCTCAGTAACAAAACTAAACATCGTTGACAGAGCGGAGTTTTCGTGGACTCTCTTTCCACATAAATCTGCGTGAAAAGCTGTTAAAATGAAAACGTGTTCTAAACTAGTAGCATTTATTTAATATGTCGACAGCCGCAACCACTAGGATCGGGGCTACTTCAGCGCCCCTCGGAATATCGTCAATTTCCAGCCATACTACAACATTCCAGCCACATTGAGATACGATCGAGCGGCGCTCGGTCATATCTCAACGTACCAGGCCCACCACGATTTAACGAAATGACCCAGCTCATGGCTCAAAGCGCAGTCCCGACCTGCTTTCCCTTTTCAAATACATATATATACATTACTATTAAAATTAATATAACATATTCCTTAGAAATTTAATAATGTGAGATGTTAACATTTTCATGATATCTTCGTTATGTAATTCATTGAGGCAATGAAAATATAATAATACTGGCTCAGGAAATTCATCTGAAGAAGTGCAACATAATGCAGTTTTAAGGTGCATAAAATTGTTCAGCTTTTTATAGAACCCACAAAAATTTACATATACTTTTGATAGCTTATGATACTTATCATTTCATGCCTTATATTACTTATTATTACATATTCATACCTTATAATACTTAGATTTAGGTTATGTCACGTCATGAAACTGTATATTTCTGAATTTTTCTTATCTCTTTTGATAACTTACTTACATAAGTTAGTTAAAAAGAAGAGAATGTTGTTTTGTTTTCTGTGAAAATAGAATTCTTGTAAAAACAAACTTAATGCAATTACACATGTAAAGACAGTCCCAAGAATCTTCAAATAAAAAGTAGCATTCACAAAGAAATTCAAGTATATTTATACACTCTGTCAGATGCTGACTGAAAAAGAAAAATTCGTTCAGATTTTCTTAAATAATCTTTTTTTTCTTTTTTTTAGAATCACTCTAAGAATGTGAAAAGCACTCACATACGTATTAAAATTCATTAATCCAGGCAGCAATATGCCAGTTTAAGAAATATTCTTTGTGTATTTAAAACATATTGTAATTCTTCTAAAGATAAAAGGTGTTATAGGTAGCAGAAGTACATGATTTCATTGTAGCTTTACCTAGTAAAATATCTAACGAAAATAATCGTTGTTTTATTTCTCAAATGGCGCTTTAGCGTTCATCGTCATAGTTTTTTTTAATAAAACCTATTTCAATTTTGCTGTTTACTTTTTAATACTCTCAACAATTAATTTTCATTCATTTATTTAAAAAAATTCTCTAGTATGTTAATTACAATTTAAGTAAATACATATGTTAATTACATTTATCTCTTTCAGATAATTTTTATGTGTTTACTTAGCAATTTAAATTGCTCTAATATATAAATGCGAAAGTTTGTTTTTCATATCCTAAATACAAATACACTGATCGATTGTACAATTATGTTAAACGATATAAAAGAAACCGTGTGCGATTTTAAAATTTAGAAAATCCACGATTTTTCTTCAAAACAGCAGTTTGAAAGCAGTTTTCTGTTGTGGAATCCGTCCACGATCCCGTAAAGAAAGCGTTTCAGAATTCAGATCGAGCACGTTAATATTCATAAGAACAAGGTGAAGTGTTTATTTTTGCTTTCAATAATACAAGTTAGATATCGTAAGTGAGATCGATTAATTTGAAATCAGGAGTTTAAAAATGCACTAAAAAACCATCTGGGTTAATAGACGTTTCCGTAAATGTTGCTCCAATGGCAAAATATTAAACATTCACAGTATCCAATGGAACAAGGTCTTTGAACAATGTGGAATTTTTCTTCATTTCGATAATTCAAATAGTTATCGCAAGAATGAATGACGTCATTGTGATGTCATGAGCTTAAAAATGCACTTGAAAGTCGTTGTTTAACAGGCTTCGACGTAAAAATGGCGACCTGGCAAAGTAATAAACTTACAATATTTGCTGTAAAGAAGGTTTTTGGTTGGGCTGATTTAAATTTAAAGACTGCGTTGTGATACATGATAATCCAGGTTCAATTACACTTATAGTTGCAATAAAATAAAAAGACGTTAAATACTGAAAAACTATTTTATTAAACATATACTATTGAAACATTATTATAACGGCGGTGGTGGCTCAGCGAAAATAAAAATACGTCCTATATGGACAGTGAAATAAAGGTGGAATCATTTTAAAAATTACGCCAGCACAGAATTACACATTGGCGAGAACAATAACTTGGCTGAGATTAATAGCGCCAATTCCAGAGCAACCCTAACAGTTAATCCAATAAAATTACAATGACGTAATCGCGAGCAAATAATTTTAAAGTCGTCGCAGGGGAACAACCAAATAACTTACGCCAGCAGGATGCCAAGAAGAAACTCAAAAAGGCCGTTGATTTTGCAAACGGACGCAATATAATCTATTTTTAGCACACCGGTCTGAAGAGACGAAACAATTAAGAACAAAAAGAATAGTGCATACGGGAAAAGCGAAAATACAGATTTAAAAACCGAAATGGCTGTAAAATGAAAAACAGAAGTGATTTAGAATTCTTGAATTTTGGATAGATTACATTAAAGAAAGCCAAAGTAAATGATTATTAAATTAGATATGTGATCTTCATCACATATATACTCCCCTCAACCAGGAAAAAAAATTTTGAAGAAATTTTTTTTTATTAGTTACAATTAATGTATTTAAAAATTTTAATTAAATCCTCTGTTTGGCTGGCATAAACAATTAAGAAAATCTTAAACATATTCGGACAAAATTATACAATTGCAAAATTACTGCTGACCACCACCTAATAAATGTTTAGAGAAGAAAAAAAAATGTCATGACACAATAAAAATAATAACTGCTAGCAATACAAAAGTAAATGTCGACAAAATAAAAAGGGAGCATTTAGCTCACAATACAAAGGGGCATTACTTAAAAAATGTTTTGTTGAATCAACAAAATTATCCGGTTGAAGTAGCGCGAACGAAATTTTTGTTGAATTAACAAAATAAATTGGTTAAAATAATCTGGTTATCTCAACCAAATATCTTGTCAATTTAACCAAGCAATTTCATATAAATAACCAAATTTTTTTGTCAATTTAACTAAACTATTTTTTAAAATGGATTATTTGGTTAAATTCTTTAGCAAAATTATTTTGTTAATTTTACCTTTACTTTTTTAACCCACAAACAGTTGGTTGAAAGCTTCAGAGTTAAGGTTAATTCATTTACATCAGTGGTTCCCAACAAAAGTTAACCCGTGGACCACTTTTCCACTTCCATTTTACCCATGGACCACCTAAAAGAATTCTTTCCGGAGGAGAGGGAGGGGGAATAAGATCTACAGGAAATACAAAATGTAATTCTAAAATAAAGAATTCAATAAAGATTCTTTTATAAAATGGACAGGCATACATTATTTATTTATTTATTATTATTATTATTTTTTTTTTTTTTGTAAAATGAATTAGGAAAGGAAGTATAAATGCTAGCCGTTCTACTTCTGCCTTTCCGGCGTTAATGTGATTCATTAACATGCTCTTCTTAGACTAGCTGTGGAACTCTTGGATTCGTCCCTATTTTGAAAGGATTCCGAAACATACTTTTTACTCTCTAAAAACGACCGTAAACAATTATGCTTTTTGCCTTTTTATCTCATGAAGTTGTGAAGACAATTAAAGCACTTCTCCCTCTTCGCGGACCACTTAGATCTTCTTCAGGGACCACCAGTTGGGAAAGATTAATTTACATATTTATCAAAATTAACATTTTTATTTTAGTGTTTTTATGAATCTAAAAATCCAATGTCATGTTTTTTTTTTCTTTTCCATACGAAAAACTTGATAAAGCAATCCAAATGCGCTTTTCCATTCGTGATAATATAAAATAAGTTTCCATACTATTTCTTCAAACTTTCCATAATAATCTATTTATCTATTTTATTTAACTTAACAATGATCCAGATTGCAGTGCAGTGGTGAAATGAAGCGTGTCAGCTATTTTGAAGTGTATTGCAACTTTTCCACTTTTCTTTCAATTTTTTTTTTTTCGAAAGACCAAGCGATTTAAATGAGAACTGTATACAATCACTAGCAGAACTTAAGCGCTTTGATGAAAGTAATACAAAACTAATAAGAATTTTTATCCACAGAATGTTTAATTTGAAAAATCAATGTATTTTCCCTTCGATCGAATATAAAAAGATCAAAGTGCTTTAACTCCGAGCCACGCCCCCAAGGCTACGCCTAGGGTTACTTCATTTTTCTTCCCATAGAAGAGCATAGAGGACGGAGGAAAAACCGGTTACAGTCGTGCCTTCACTTTTTTCCTCTTATGCCTTCTCCATATTACTCTCTCCTCCGAGGTACTAGCGCTGTCAGATCATTTAGAACCGTACTGAGTCACTCTTTGCAGGGACAGGCAGCCAGGGCCTTATTATCGCATGGGCAAAACGGGACATTGCCCAGAGCCCCCAACTGCTGGTCAATTTCAACTGTTGTTCTAAAATATTCTTTTCTGTATCAAAATTTTATGAAAAATAAAACAAATTTCGTAGATGGGGGCCCCTAAATTCATCAATGTTGAGGGCCCCTGTTCGTCATAATCAGGCTCTGCAGGCAGCACCTCTACTATCAGAAAAATGGGAACTATTGGGTGAGCTTTACTGTCATCGATGATGCCTATCCTTTAATATTAATCTACGATTGAGAATATTTCACTTTTAAAATTCAAATGAGAGATTTCTTTTCATGCGAAAAAAGTTTAAAAAGTTGGTATTCTGTCAGAAGTTCAATAATTAATTACAAACCGTCGAAAAAATTCTTTTCGTTGATTATTGGAGCTAAATCTCTCAGTTTGTTGTAAAATATATAGGCGAATGGTCGAGCATTTGCAGTACTTCCAACACTACACCATTCGACAAAAAATGTTAAAGTGATTGCTCCATTGTTAACCCATTCGTGCCTGGATATTTTAGCGACTTTCTTCGATTTTTGCTAACACCAGAAGTAATTGATAAGTTTCTGATGTCAACTTTTTGAACAAGGGATGATTTCATTTAAAATCGTTATGTATAAAAATTGAAATGTCAACATCCTAGTTGCCATATTAAAATATTTTGTGGAATTGAGGTTCAATACTCGCGAATAAAGGCTAGGAAAAATAAATAACGTTTTCGAATGATAGCGATAATGCCGTCCCAAAAAAGGGACGCTAGGCATAAATGGCTTAAAGTATGTGAAAACCAAGTTCCACAGTGTAGATTCTTTTTAATTTAGGTAAGCTACTTTGATGGAAATGACAGGTGACGAGGAAAACAATTTGGCAGTTCTACTCCGATTGGATAAACGTTAATTATATGTGTCTTTAAAAATGTCTGTTTTCTTCGTACGAATGATGGGTTCAAAGCTAGTATTTTAAACGAATTGCATAGTATACGTAGTTTCATAGTTTTATTAGTATTCACACCTTTACTTTACCAGGATATCATAGTTTTCATAATAACAAGAGAAAGTGTGCAAGATGTTGTCTCTTTGTAAAACTAAATTTAATATAAAACATATTTTTAGTACATTTCAGTGACACTACATAAAAGGCTGAACATACTGCGTAATATTAAAAGATATCTTTAAAAAACTCATGTTAAAAAATTAACAGTAAATGACTTTTTTTAAACACCCATAAGCACAAATAAAAACTTTACGTAACTATTGGATGATACAAAATGTCTAATGTTCTTATATTTTCGCTTTTCTGTACCTACCTAGGCTGGCGATTTTACCAATGAAGAAGAGTGGAACTTTCCTATCACCCAAAAAGTGAGTTCTTATTTCTACATGAATGTTCAAAGAATATTTTTAAGACTGTGAGTTTACTAGAGTGTTTGCATACCAAGACAGGCTTAACATGTCTTGAGGAACATTGTCTTTTTAGAAATCTGCAGAAATCTGAGGAATATTGAACGGCTTTGAAAACAAATCAGTAATCTTCAAAAAATGTCGAAAAGATTAATAATGCCTCTTCAGAAACTGTACAATTCACTTTTATCAGCAATAAACCTAATCTATGTATGGCGTTCAACTATCAGAAAAAAATTCTTATGTACAGAAAACCTCCCAAATTAGCCATAGAGCAACGAGTTATGGTAAAGATTGCAAAGTAGTGCATTTTTATTTTTTATTTTTTGCTTGTTTAATAACACGCACAACATGATTGTTACTAACAGTTTAGTTCATGGTGCAGCTACTGTAAGGATATTCGAAAATTTTACAAGAGTCTAATGTTATTCTTTTAAGACTAGTTCATGATTTCTTAAAACAATATCCTTAAACTTAATTCTTCCCATTTGTGATTCAACACAACAAAAACATTTATTACTACACAACCACCAATTACTTCGTTTTGGTACTTAAATAATTATTCTTGTTGTTGGCGTCAGAACTACTTTATCTTTCACATGCCTGTAAAGTTCAATAGAAATATATGACTTATTTAAAAACTTCCTCGATCACGGCATTTTTGTACTCGCTTGGCAGAGTTTATTAAAAAAAAGAAAGATATATATATATATACGTGTGTGTGTGTGTGTGTGTGTGCGTGTGTGTATTCTAATTTAAAAAAAAATACTTCAACGGAAATGAGTTTTCTTTTTGAACAGTTAAAAGTCCACAGGCACAATAGTTCTTTCTTACCAATTTAAATATTTGTTTTGCTTGTTTTTTATTTAAACGAAAGAAGTTACGAAATAATTGCAAGTTTGACTATGCGTGTGTTCACTTTCATTTTTGTTTCACATCAAAGCTTCGAAGTACGGAAGTTTGCTTATTTTATAACTGTCTGGAAAGACTTTTAAAGCCTCTTCTTTTAATATGTATTTTCTAGGTAGAGAAATAAATAAAAGTAAAAATAGTCACTATTTTTTTTCCCGTGTTCTTAGGAATTTTACACTTGATTCAGCTGCGCATACAATGCTAGACATTATTATTTCAAAGCATACCAGAAATTTGAAAAGAATAAATTATTACTCGTTTAATTGTTAATATTGTAATTTTACTTATTACGGAATCTTAAAAATAACTTTAAAAAACAGTTTTGTTTAAATAGTTGAGCAAAAATGTTTTATTTATAAATTAAGTGCAATTAAAGTAACATTTGACAAAGAATTAAATGCTGAAATTAATACAAAATATTATTCTAAATTATTTACAACCAAATCAGAACTCTAATCTAATACTAGCTTTATCGTACGAAGTTCAAATTATTGCAATCCAGGATACTAGATTGAAAGATCATGCCTCTCTAAGAATTCGAGCCTGTGATATTTTTAGGACAGATAGGTAGCAGCACAGTGGCGGAGGAATGACTTTCCTTATAAGAGATTTGAAATATCAGAAAATTAGTATCCAAATTTTTCCAGATTAGCCTTTAGAGGACATCCTATTCAGTTAAATGGAAAGACTCAGGTCTATTCAGTTAATTGGAAAGGCAGAACTGGGAATATTTATAATGTATACCATTCTCCTAATAATGAAATCTTGCCTTATATTTCTGATCACGATACCTTTCTTATTGGTGCCCTTAATGCTAAATATTCATCTAGGGGTTGGTAATAACAATAGAGAGTATGAACTTCTCGACCTATTAGATGATAAAGATTTTATGCTCCTCAATGATGGTACAGCTACGCACTCTTCCTATAATTATAATACAAGTGACACTTTGGATGTGCAGAGAAGGCGTGTGGCGGCAGCTGGGTTTGAAGCCAGGGACTCTAGCTGATAAAATGAGACGCAATCTAGCTCGGCCAAAAGGTACCCCTTCGACCGGCCTTCAATTGCCGGGTGTTGTGTGCGCGGAGGTGATATCTTGCCACCACACTACTCCCCCCCCCGCCTAGAGAGTCAGTCGGAACGATCTTCCAAGTGTTATGGAACGCTGCCAGTCGTTGTGGACTTTGTGAGGTCGCTGCCACTCGTTGTGGACTTCTCTGAGGTCGCTGCCGCACGTTGCGGACTTTGAAAGAACCGAGCGAGAGATGGAAGAGGTCGCCATCTGTCGCTATTGGCGAGGAGAGGAATACTGGTCATTCTTTCAGAAAGCTGTGTTAAAAAGAGCACGCCAGCCTATTCTAAGAAGCTGTAATAAAGGGACTACTCCTTTTTTTAGTCCTCATTCATTTGAGCTGAAGTCCCTTTTTGCTAAAAAAATCAAATGCAGGATGAGCTAAAGATTACTAATAATAGTGGTATCAGAACTAATCTCGACAAATTAAATGCAGAGATTAAAAGCCACTATGTATTTAACAAAGAAGCAAATGAATGGATTTTTGGTAGAAGCTAGATGCCAGAACGTCAAGTTGTGGAAACTTTGCGAAAGTATTGATAAAATACAACCTCATATAGAGGAAGGTAACGCCCTTGTTGATTTAACTAGTCCTGTTCCCCTGTATGGAAAAGCATCAAATCTATTGGGATTTCTTTATCAGAGGACTAGTTGCTTAGATTTTAATGGGAAAAATAAGACAAATGAAAACCGTGCCAGAAAAATAATCCAAGGTTGTCGTAGCTCAAATAGAAGTATTACTTTCACAGCTAATTTTGGCTCAGCAAAACGGATTTCACGTGTTACTACAGCATTAGAAATTCATATAACTAGAATATATATGAAAGTATAAGCATACAAGAGCTGAATTTGGCAATGAAGGATTTCGAACTTTCAAAATTGTAGTAGACCGGGTCAATCTCACTGTACAGCAATTTGCACATATTATTTTTTAGGCTATATTTCAGTCGGTGTTAGGATCAATATTTTTCGATGCACTCCATGTAACATGTGAAGCAAGATGCACATGCACAACGAAAACACGCTTATACAAACATACAAATGTAAAAGACCCAAAGGAAAATCTTACAACTGAAGTATATTACTTATCAAATTTATGATTAATGAATAAATTTTGAGCTTGAATCTTCCCGGTGCGTTTCGTGGTATAAGACAGTTGATTTTACTTATATTAGATATCATTTGGAAATTCGCTTCACAATTTCTTTTGTCGAAAAATCTGAACAAACAAGGAAGCAAGGAAAACGACAGTTATCGACGGTGAAAAATATAAATGAAACGAAATTAGGCTTAGTAAATACCAAATTAATTTAGACATTCACCAGAATATCATCAATAAAATATTGATTTAATCCACTAAAAAAATAATGTCATACATTTTCCAATCTCACTACGATTGCTTTGCAGTTTCTTTCAGCCCAACGGATTTCAGGTGTTACTACTACAGCATTAGAAACCCGCTCTTAAAATTAAATGCGTATAACATTTCGTGAAATAAAAGATCTTTCTTTGCGCAGTACAAGAAATCCATTCCTTTATGGCCCGAGGAAAGTGTAATGCCACAATGCACGCGTACTACAATTTCACTGAATCACCCCAAATTATATTTGACTAGTTCCCCACCAGCAGAAAATGCAGCTCGATTTCCACGGTTTATCGTGCCGCGAAATTGAAATAAGCATAAAATGCATTTAAAACACGAGCTGTGGAAGAAACTTCGTAGGACGTTTCTAAGTAAAATAGATTGTGCTCGCTGTTTCCACTTCGATAGAAATTGGCGCGCAAATGCAATACAAAACTTTCTTTTGCAACTGGGTTAATGTTATTAAAAGAATATTTTTCGTTTCGATGTAGTTTTGTGATTGGAAGTTGACTGGTTTATTCAGCACTGTCACTGTAATATTTTTGTCGCATGTTATTTCCTCTAAAAGGGTATTTTAAAGAATACAGACTGGTTATAGATATTCTCTTATAAACAGCATTCTGCAGCCGTGGGCTGATTAAAAAATTGTTTATTATTCAAAAGGAGAACCTTTATGTGCGGTCCAACATATTAATTTTGAAAAGTTTTGTTGATATTTCCATTTAGCAAATTGAAAAAAAAACATGTTTTAGTATATTGCCAAAATAAAAAAATATCCGTAAAGTTGGTAGTAATTGTAAGCCAAAAGCCGCCAAGGTCGCCCGCGCTTGTCACCAAAAAATAAGTTCTCAAAACTAAATCCAACTTGGTAATGAATTTAATATTTTGGCGAGAAATATCGAAATATTGCTAATTTAGTGTGGAAATGATATTATAATTGAAAAAATAAATAAATAAAAAATAAAACATGTTTCAGAATAAGTGCCAAAAGGGTTGGCAGCGGCAGTTGTTCGCAGTAAAGTGTGGAAATTGTCCAAGTTTGGCTAATTTTGGTGCTTTATTGTCAAGTTTGGCGAAAGCATCAGTTTCAAAAATAAGTCAACTTGAATACATTCTATTTTTCTCGAGCAATTGCTAGACCCTGCGATTTTAAAATCGGAATATTTTTTTTTTTTTTGCTACGTAATTTGATGTCGGTTTTCTTTTCTTTTTTAATACTATACTTATTTATTTTCTCATCAATGTATAATAGGTATTTATTTTATGGGTCACTAAAGCATATGCTGCTATTTTATTTGTGCAATAGTTTAATATAATATTTTCACAGTCCTCTGATATTTTCCTAATATTCATTTCTTTTCAGCTGATTAGATTTATTGTATTCCAGTCAATTAGAACCTTAATGAGTATGTTGTCATGAATAACGTGCAAATATTTTTAAAGTATAAATATTTCTAATGCACTCAATATTGAAAATATATTGAAAATATTTCTAATTTATCTCTAATACTTTTAAAGTATTTCATATCAAGTATTTAATCTGCCCATATTAACATAGCATTGTACTTCAATATTATTTCGTTATTCTATAAAACATATCGTTTTATTTAATTAAAATTTTAGGACACGTAAAACCTCCTGATAATTAGACACTAAAAATATTTTTGTGTTTCACACTTTCTCTAGGACACACATGCATGTGCGCCCATACACATATCTATTTTCTGAATATCGTACTTCCAAATGCATTCATCTTTTTATTTAAAGGGTTTCACGTCAGATATTTTTCACAATAAAGCAATGTTTAAAAGCATTGTTATTTCCATTAAGCTTGCATAGTTAGAAAGAAGAGTGGGATGTTTTGTTTCTTGTGACAGTTGAATTCCGCAGAAAACAAACTTAATGTAATTACATTTGTAGAGGCGGTCTCAGTAAACTCAAAAGAAAAAAAAGGGACCTCGTGTAGAAGAAAACAGAAATGCTGCTATGCATTGCTTGTTCCAGGAATAGTGAAAGAAAAATTTGCTTAGAATATTTCAAGCAAACATGTTTAAAAGTTTTTTTAAAACCTTTCGTTAAGAAAATAAGATAGCACGCGTTTATTAAAATTCTTTTTAGGGGAAAATCTTGCTAGTTATAAAGAATTTTCTTTAAGTACTTGAAATAAAATAGATCATTGTATTTTACTTAGAGCACATGCATAATTTTTACTACATATCTTCCATAGCTGTGTATCTTACATATATAATGTAGTTTTTTACTTGGGCTATTTTGATATTATATGTACAAACTAGCTCTGGGATTAAGGAATCCAGGTTCGGAACACTAAGTTACAAAATACAAATCACTAAGACCTCGGGTACTTAGAAAAAGCAGTATAAAATAAACAATTTAGTATTAAATCAGGTGGCGGTCTATCGTGTTAAAAGTACGTGTTTTCTTGACAAGTGGAAAGCGGTGGAGTGACTTAAAAATTATGCTACAACCAAACTTCACACTGGCGAGAACAAAAACTTGGCTGAGCTTAACAAAGCCAATTCCAGAGCAACCATAAACTTTAAACCGATAAAATTAAAATAATGAAACCGCGAACAAGTAGTTTTAAGGAGGTTGCATGGCATCAACAATAATTTAAGCCAAAAAGGTGCCAAGATAAGAGGAATCAAAAATTTTTTATGGTTGCAAACTTATGTAATATAATCTATTCTTAGCCCAGATGGAAACTGCGTTCTAATGAGAAAAATAAACAATTAAAATAATACTGCATACGTGAAGAAGGAAAATATCAATTTAAAATTCAAAATAAAGGAAAAATGAGAGCAGAAGTAAGTTAGAATGAATGATTACCAATAGATAAAATTTAAGATACAGAAAATAAAGGATAATAAATATTAGATATGTGATCTACATCACAGCATACACATTTCACACTTAAGAAAACTTTTTTTATTTCGAGTATAGACTTTCAATAAAGCTTTAAATGCTTCTGGAAAGAAATAATTATTTTATTCCTCGTCCGCTTTTTAAGTTTGAAAAAATTATTTTTCATTAAATGACGAATATAAGGTATACAAGATATCTTCGAATTTAGGTATACAAGATATCTTCGAATTTAGGTATACAAGATATCTTCGAATTCATACAACAAACTTTAATGGTAGAAATATATATATATATATCTATATATGAGGAAGAGATTATGTATAGCAATGTGGGATTAGAAATGGAAAGAACAAGAAGATTTCAGCACGATGAGGGTCCACCCATTTCCGTAATAATGTGCGTAACTACCCCCATCCCCCTATTCCCTGTTTACCGACAACATATTTCATTTACGAGCAGCCAATGAAATACTTAAGAATTTCTTTGTTGACTGAAATAATTAACTAAAGACGAGACTATGTTGTTTTGTTTTTTGTGACAATAGAATTTTAGTAAAAACGATCTTAATGTAATTACATTTGCTATAACAGTTTTATTAGTAAATGTATTTTTGTTTTAAAAGAATATTATCGTTTCCGATCATAAATTTTATAAGCACATTTCTCTTCTCATTTACAAAGCTGAAATTATTGTAAATCGTGTGTTTAATAAATTTCAGTGACACCTCATAATAGATATAATAGACTAAACATACTGTGAAATATTGAAAAGTACCTTTAAAAATTTCGTGGTAAAAACAAACTCTAAAAAGTCTGTTTAAACGCACATAAGTTGAAATAGTAATAGTAGGAATGTTGCTTTGGACGGTGCAAAAGAGCCACTCATCTCCACTAACTACTTTGTTTTGGTACCTACACAGTTATTCTTCTCTTCATCATCAAAACTACTTTCTCTTCGACATGCCTGCTAAGTTCAATAGAAATAAATGACTTATTTAAAAACTTCCTCGACCGCGACATTCTTGTACTCGCTTGGCAGAGTTTATTTAAAAAAGGAAAAAGAAAATATATATATATATGCATAAATGTATGTAGATACTCCCTTTCTAAAAAATACTCAACATAAATGAGTTTTCTTCTTGAACAGTTAAAAGTCCACAGGGCACAATAGTTCTTTCTTACCAATTTAAATATTTGTCTTGCTTGGTTTTTTTTTTTAACCAAAAGAAGTTACGAAATAATTGCAAGTTTGACTTTGCCTGTGCTCACTTTCATTTTTGTTTTCCATCAAAGCTTCTATGTACGGAGAGTTGTTTAATTTATAACTGCCTGGAAAGAGTTTTAAAGTCACATTTTAAAAATGTATTCCATTGGTAGAGAAATAAATAAAAATAGTAACTTTTTAAAACTTTTTGTAGTTTCAGACTCGAATCAGATGCTCATAGAAAGCAAGAAAGCATTTCTAAAGCTTTATTGAATATTAAATAGAATACATTAAAACTTGTTTAAATTTTACTTGTCATTTTACTTGATACGGAATGTTAAAAATACTTTTGAAAAATGCATTTGCTTAAATGGTTGTTCAAAACTTTTTCTCTACAAATTAAATGGTATAATGCAATATTTGACAAAAAATAGTGCTGACACCAATAAAAAATTATTATAAATTACTGACAACAAAATCATAACTCTTATTTAACATTAAATGTTAAAGAGCGTAACAATAATTTACATGCTTAAATATAGAATGAATGAGAGTTTTAATATATTTACAATATATTTTTGTTTCCAAATTTTACTGTAAAATATTATTGAAAAAAAAGTTTTTTTCACTTAATTTTAAAACTATATTAAAACGGATTCTGTAGAAAGACCGAGTCAATCTCAACGTATGAATAAATTTGTAAATATTATTTCATTGGATACATTCCAGTCGGAGTTAGGTCCTTCATTGTACAAAGCACCCTACCCAGCTTAAAAACAAGATTCCCATGCATAACAATAAAAATTTGTTTATACATACATGCATGTGTAAAATACCTATTGGAAAATCTTATATCTGAATTATATTATGGATCAAATTTATAATTATTGAATAAATTTCGACTCTGGATTTTCCAGTTGCGTTTCGTGTAGAATGAGATAATTTATCATACTTATTTTAGATATCATTTAGTAATTTGCTTCACAATTTATTTGTCAAAAATCTGAACAGACAATCGAACAAAGTAAAAACGATAGTTAACGACTGATATTATATAGAATGTGAGCAAAAAATAGAAATAAAACTAAAGAAAGCTAAGGCAGTTACAAACTAATCTAAAGATTCACCAGAATATAATACGTAAAAATGAGCTGTCAACTACTTCTTTTTACAACTAACTCATGCATTTCCCTCTCCCACAACGAGTGCTATGCACATGCTTTCAGCAAAACCTATTTCAGGTGTTACTACAGCATTAAAGATCCTCTCAAAATAAAATGCGCACGACATTTTGTGAAATAAAAGATCTTTTTTTGCGCAGTTCAAGAAATCCTATCCTTTATGGCCTGGGGAAAGTTTCATGCTACAATGCGCGGATACTATAATTTCACTAAAGCCCCTCAAATTTCATTTGACTACTTCCATATGAGCAGAAATTGCAGCTCGATTCCCACAGTTTACCGAAATTGAAATAAATATAAAATGCAGTTAAAACATGAGCTGTATATGTAGATCCTTGAAGAAACTTAGAAGTACATTTCTAAGTAAAACAAATTACGCTCGGTGTTTCACTTTAATAGAAATCGACGCGCAAATGCAGTACAAAATTTTCTTTTGCGACTAGGTTAATGCTGTTAAAAAGGACTATTTCCGTTTAGATGCAGTTTTGTGATTGGAATTTTGCTATTTTTCCAGCAATGTCAATTTAATACTTTTCCTCCTATATTATTTCGCTAAGGGTACTTCAGTTTTAAAAACAGTATTTGTTTCCTGCATCTAATACAACTGTAAGGAGGGCCTAAAATATTCAGTAATTTTTAAAAATGTTTTATTTATGTATTTAAAAACTACCAATATTTTAATTTTGATGCATGGTAAAAGCATGGAAATTATGTTCAGAACAGCATATGTGAAAAAATTCCGTTACGAGTCTGTTTTTTACTCTTTTTGGTGAAAGATAGCGTTCGCTAAGAGATAAATTGGTATGAAATTTATTAGTTCGTTTGGAGATTGGGAAGTTAGCAAAAAGCAATGTTTGATCCTGACTTCCATTGGAAATTAGTTAAAAAAATAAAACTTTTAATTATTGATTCATGTATGGTTAAATAAGATACAGAAATATGCAAAAATTTTTGGTCAATTAATGATTGGAAATTAGGCATGAAATCGTAATAAAAATAATTTATTTATCCGTTTCAATCCCGCGGTATTATTGTCCTAATCCCGTGGTACCAGTCTCTCAAACATTTGTGCGGGATCGGGATTGCAATCTCTACTTAAATTGAAAGTCTTTGATTTGGAATCATTTGGTGTGGTGTTTCATAAAATAAAAGCGATTTGATGAGTGTTCCATTACCTTAAAAGTTTAGAAACCTCTGTTCTAGCATTTACTCTTTTTGGTGAAATGTTCAGTATCGTTGTTGTGTAATTGCGAACTAGTTTTACTAAAGGTGCGTCCTATGTATTCTGGACCTCTGGATTTTGTCTGCGGGCTATTGGCATACACTTTTCCTTTCAGTGAACCCCGAAGAAGTCTAATGGAATTAGATTACGAACTTGATGACCAATTAACTTCGTCGCGGCACGAAATGCAGATCCAGATAGGACAATTAACATTACGAATTTACACAAATTAATGGATTGCTCAGTCGTATAACTCTCCATGACAAAATGTCAATACTTCCTGACGTCGGTTGTCAAGAATGATACAGAATGACGCGTACCATAAAATAGTTGTTTTACAGTTTGAAATTTTTATATTTATAGGTGCTCATTTCATGTCTATTTTTATAAATATATGGCTCATACGTATTTTCATTTGCATAATTGTAGTATACGCACTAATTTAATACTGTATATTGAGGCTTGTCATATCGATCTTTGTTTGTTACAATTTGCTTTGAGATACAACGTACACTCTCTACGTAAGATATTTTTGTTTACACATGGACTTATTTTAAGAATGCATTCAAAAATATGTTGTATACTGAAATGTATGGAAACGATGGGAAACGATGTTTATAAAATTTAAAAATACATTATAACATCTATTTTACTCGTTATAAAAAATAGCTTGAAAAGAATTACAGAAAAAGGGATCAAATGACTTGCATTTAACCTAAAAAGTAATTCAATTGTTCACTCTTAAAACAATAGTAAATTCCTGAAATGAACCCTAATTTTGAAAGCGAACGAATAAATATTTCACCACTTTCGCAAATAGGATGCAACAAATAACCGTTCTTCGATTTATTTTTATTAATTTCTCAAAATTGACTATCATTTTAGGATTCACTGTGTTTAAAAAAGCAATAAGATAGAAATGGAATTCGGTACTGACTTATTTCATTCCATGTATAATATCAATTGAGTCCAATAATTTTACGACTACTTCAAGTAAATTCTAACGTACATTTTCATTTCTGATTTCTTGAAATTTAAAGAATGCCTAATAAACCTTTTACGAAATCTTCTCTTTCATAGTTTTATATTAAATGATGCATCTATCATTTTTAGTAATGAAAAAAGACTAAGTCAATAATTAGGAACTTTTTCCGAATGGTAAATAACAAATTTGCAATTCAACCAAGAGGAAGTTCATTAAAAATGCATACTTCTCCAAAGTGCGTTGTTAGGTTCGGAATTCCGTGAAAAGAAAGAATCAAATTTGTTTTGTGAAAGTTTCAAGTCTTAGTGAAAGTAATTTTCATTAATTAATGTATCTTCAAATATTTCTAGAAAGAAAAATTCTTTTCTATCCAGTTTAAATACATTGAGATGTCATATATAGATATGGAAATACTTTTGTAATATGAAATTATTTCCAATATGCATTTTTGAGTGTAAAAGATTTGGAAAAAGGATTACTCATTAATTTTCGTTTTTCGAAAATAAATGCCAAATGCGAAAACTTATTTTTAGCAATGCAGTATTATAGTTATGAACATAATGTTTTTTTCGGATTAGCACTGAGCGACTACTCATAAGAAAAACAAATTAGTTACTGAATATTAGTTTTCAGTTTTAAATTTTAAACATGAATTAAATTTTCTTTACCATACATTTAAAAATAAAACGTATTTTTTAAACATATCTCTTATTAGATCTTATATTGTCATCGAATTATAGTAAATTTACTGTGGCAGAAGTTGATTTCAAGCTCATCTCAACATGTTATGCATCAGTAACGGATTTCTAATTAGAAAACTGTAATCAATACTAATTACAAGAAATACGTTCATTAAAATCTGTAATTAAAAAAGCAAGATACAAATTAATCCTATAGTTTTTACTTATTTATATGAAGAAAAGGAAGAATCGCGATGGCGAAAATTTTTGATAGTCAGATTCTGAAAAACAATTGATTTTAATTATTTTTAAATTTATTTTTAAGTATTTTTTCGAAGCACATTTCAGCGTGTGAATGTATGTATGTTCGTACAAATGCATGGATAATTTATCTTGACCAACGGCTTTTCGCCTAGTCTTTCACTGACGATTGTACGTACGTATGTATGCACACGTATTCGCAGATCTCAAAAACTATTGGCCGTAGAATGTTGAAATTTTATGTTTAGGATTGTTGCAACACCTAGTTGGCACCTCTATTTTTTTACAATTTTAATGGATAGTCTATTTGCAGGGAAAACCCAAAAGAATTTCAATATATTAATGTCTCTGCACATCTTCAATATATCATGACTACAGTCAGTCATTGTTTGGGCCATTCCTGATATCTCGCCAACTGTCATCGACCTTGGCGACTTTTTCCGAAATATCACCAAATTTGGAGAAAAAAATAATTACTTATTTGGCATAATTCTAAAACTTTTAACCGTAGAATGCTGATATTTTATAGAGCTATTGTAGAATGCAATTGTGCATATCTGTTTTTTTTTATTGCAATCGACTGGCTGAGTATAATGTCATCCAAAAGTTTTACAATACATGGAGATGTGAGGATACGTTCAATTCATTATAAATATGTAGTCAATCCCTATTTCGGTTATACCCAAATCTGGCAAACTATTACAATCTTAATGTCTTTTGGCAAAATACTGCCGATTAAGTGCCAAAAGCAATTTTTTGATACTGAACTGAGTTTGTCACTGTCTCAAATATTTGGATATAAATTGTTAACCTAGTATTGTTGTAGTATTGTATTTCTTTCAAATGAAATAAGTTTAAATGAAGTACACCGAAAAAATTTATAATTTAATAAACGTACATGGAAGTCATGTGGTGTCGAAAGCAGATTTGTTTCTTTAAGTTTTCAGTATTTACTACAAATATTCACACACAGACAGTTTTACTTTTAATGCATTAGAATTTTAAAGTGAATACATAAAACTCAAGAGCTATTGCGATAAAAGAAAATAATTTAATGATTTCCAGTCAACAACATTTTACATTCTTTATTTATACATCAACAAAAATAAATGTGAGCCAAAGATAACTTTTTAGCTCGAATCGATGCACAGACAAAAGTGGAGTATTGTTTATGCTCTCTTTTACAGTATACGGTTAGGGTGTACTCTACATATAATAATAGAGCCCAGGTTTACATTGTTCAGTAGTATCTCTTTCCTTATATTTTTAATTGACATTTTATTTTACATTTCAAAAACTTAAAATGCATATTTTAAATTTTGCATTAATGCTGCATGAAATAGAAAATAAGGAAAAATGGCATCCCCTTTATGTTAAAGACCATACTACAGCTTACTTAAATTCATTTTAATAGCATTCATTCATAAAGTTGTTATGATATTTTGTGATTATGTAATCGAATTACATCTGATGTCATAGAGTGCAGTCTATAACATCGGTTATCAACCGGGGGTCAGGAATTTATTTCGGATTTCAGAAGGGGTTCGCCAGATGATAAAGGTTGGGAATTACTGGTGTATGACATTTAATGTAATCCAATGAATTATAATGGAATGAAATAAAAAGCAATGAAAAATGACACCCCTTTTTGTTAAAAGTGATTATAAAACTTCATTAAAGACTTAATAATAGTTATAAAGTCAGACCCCCACACTGACCGAGTGGGTAAGGCACTGAACATGGTAGATGGTTAAATTATGAAGGTCCAGAGTTCTGGCCTACCTCTTGGTTGTCGATGTCTGTTTTCGTCGTTTTTTTCCCATAAGTGACGGGAATTTGCGTTAGAACCCCTTATAAATTCATCCGCCCAAGGCAGACAATTCTTGTGTAGGTTTACCCTAACGCAGTACATATAATCAGTACAACAGCTTTCATTCATTAAGCCATTATATTGAAGTCATTACTATGACATTGAACGTAATTCAGATTACAAGTTTGTAAAAAAAAAATAATAAAAAATAATAATCTAATAGCACAAATATAAAGATTTCAACTTGTTTCAGATTCTTATTATGAATTACATTAATTCTTACTATGAATTACATTCATTCCTACTATGAATACATTCTTACTATGAATACATTCTTACTATGAATTATACATTCTAACTATGAATTATAAAATAATATTTCAAAAAAGCCATAAAGTATAAAACATTTTATTTTCATTAGAATCAGTATACTTCAAAACCGAAGAAAAATGAATTTGGTTATATTCTGAGAAGTATACTTTTGAAAATATCAAATACATCAAAATTACAAGAGCTGTGTGTCAGATTGAACCGATGGGCATGATCATATTTTCTACTAGCAGGACGACAGCTCCCAATGGCTAACTCACTCAATTTTAATCTTAAAGCTGTTGAATTTTGTACGTGATGAACAGTGGAGAAATTGATTAGCAAATAAAAAGCTATGATCTGTCTCAGAATTTTGAAGCTGGTCAAAACCTAAAAATGTTGATAGACCCAAAAAATCAGAAATTTATATAGAAAAATTAAAAAGGGGAAGGTGATAGAACTAAACAGTTCATTTCTACGAACATAGAGCTCAAATCGTCCCTTAAATTTAGATGAATATATTAAACAATTTTCTTTTCTTCTTGTATATTATTGAAACGTAATCATTCACAAGTCATTTGAATGAGATTTTTTTTAAAGAGCGAGCACTTGCTCAGACCCCGGAATACTGGACATTTTATTGCGGACAACCACCGTTACCAAGTGGGCCACCAAGTGGACAACCACCGTTACTTCTTATGAAGGACGGACAATTTAGCCTTTTGAGGCGCAACCCTTTCCCAATGCTGAAGGCACAGCCAGCTGTCGTCAGAAAAGGGTCTCTAGATCTGTGACACGCGATGAACGTTTCGATCGTCCGCCATCTTGCTGGTAGTTAAGCCGAGCGATGGCAACGGCTGCCCTTTTTTTCAGCATTGGGCAATCTATCCAGCAGTTCTCGCATTCTTCCATTTTTAAGCAGATGTCAGTGCTGTTAACAATTATCGTGACAATTTTTTACGGGAAATTTAAGCTAAAAAGTAAAGGATTCTCGTGGAGCAATGTCACCCGCAGGCATTTTTATAGAAATCAAATCTATTCTTCGTGACTGGCAACAGTCAAAACGTCAGAGTTTGGTGTTCTCAGAGCGGGAACACTGCGCGTTAAAGGGTTAGCACAGACGCCTAAGATAGAAATTTAACCCGACTTAAATTCCTGTCTATTCCATAATGGTCTTGAAAGATTCTGTCACGCCGGTCCCACGGTGTGATAGAATGGTTCTCTAGCCACTACACCACTTAGGAGGTCTGTGAAAATTGAAAGGCATTAAAAAATTATGAATTATTCAATCTAAATGCATTAAAAATGTTTAGCGCAGTAAAATGAAAATATATATTAAACAGCTTTTTATAAAACATTTTTAATAAATTAATGTTTTAATGCACTTTTATATATTTGTGAACAAAAATAGTATTTTTTTAATCCATTGCTCAAGATACACAGATAAACTTGGAGGTAATATTTTGATATGCAATCAGTAAATATATGTGTGTGCGTGTGTTTTTCGTATTTTCATAAAAGATAATTGGGAGATATTTAAGTTACCATTTCTTTAAAATTGATTATGAATTGCAAATATAACTTTCTAATAATTTGTGTGCCATTGTGTCATATTATATTGATTAATATTTATTCTCAAAATGACATCAAATAACAACTGCTTTGTAGATTAAAGTACATTTAATTTAAAATTACATAAACTTAATTTCCATTTGTATTCATCATCAAACATCATGTTTTCTAAGTACAAGAATTATATATAAATTTTTAAAAATTTCTTTAAAAATTGAGAATTAATTCCAAACTATCTGATTTCAGTAATATTTTATTTGTAAAATGCGAATTTAAAAAAGAAATAAAGGTATCATAAGCATATTCAAGAAGTTTTACATTCCAAAAATTCTGCAGATCGATAAAGGTGGTAGCAGGCTTTGCGCTGGTACATATTTCAACAAGAAAATAACAGAAAATAATTTACTACTCTGATACTGAATTAATTGATTTTCCTTAAATGCAAATTGTTCTTTTTACACCTCACCTGAATGGAAATTTTCAAGGTTTTTCATAAAAGAAATGGCATTAAAAAGGATAATATAAGGATATTACCTTGCGTAATATGTTATGCTTAGTCAATATGCTTAGCTGATTCTATAAAAAATACTTTCACAGAAATTGAATACGTAATATTGCAAAAATAAAATTATTGATAAACTTTAAATTTTTTTATAGAATAAATAAAAATAAGGATAAATATATAAATAAAATAGCAGAATATAATTTACTACTCTGATACTGTATTTTTTTCAAGTCCTCCCGCAAAGGAACGGCATTAAAAAGGATAATATGAGGATATTACCTACCGTAATATGTTATGCTTAACCTAGACGTGATTATGCAACTAAAATATTCACAGAAATTAAATACGTAATATTTCAAAAATAAAACTATAAGCATTTTAAAATTTTTGTAGCATAAATTTAAAATGTTATAATCATAATCACTTGTTTTCTTTAATACTGCGCTTTTGATCGTAAGGTACGATATTTTAAAATTAATTTAGATTTATATTGTGACTTTTTCTGCAACGTATATATCAGAAAGCTATTCGAAATATTCAATACGTTAATAATAAAAATTGAACGCAAAGCAAATATTAAAAAAAAAAAAAACTATCATGCAAAATATTTTCATTATTCATCATTTCTGATATGCATTTTTTTCTTAATTAAAAGTACCTTTTTTAATTCAATGAAAAACTTTGGCCGGATTAATTCACGTCAGTTATAATATAAATTCCAGAAAATTGCTATAATTATAAAATCATTTTTTTCTATAAACAAGCAATAATTACATTTTTCTGTACCGCAATCCTGCCATTAACATTTCAAATATCTTTAACGTACAATAATTTATAGCAGGTATTCTTTATATAAATTTCGAACATTAAAACAAAATATGGAACACTCAATGTAATTAACTTTCTTTTTTCTTTATTTTGTTACGTATAATCGATAGCGTTTATTTATAATTATTGCTCTCAAACTTCTAAGTACCCCCATTTGTTAAGAGCTTTTCATTCGCGCAATTCCAATCATAAATAAAGAAACCTTCATAGGAAGAATGCTCGTGCCTTATTTTCACTTTTCTTGATTTAACTATGATTAATGTAGATTAGGGTCAAAGATAAAGCCATTCTGAAAGTGTGCTTTTTTTATTTAATGAAGGTGATGTTACATCAGGAGGATAAGGGGGAGAAATAAAAATCGTAAAAATAACTAACTCGAAAACTGAAGCAGAAATTGGAAGATAAATATTTTAAAAGAAACATTAAATAAAATTCAAACTGCGAAATAACTAATATTTCTTTTATAAAATATTTTGATTATTATATCTGAAAAATGTTTTACAAGTTGTTTATGGAATTATTCTATTTTTTTCGTATGTTCTTGCATGAATGCTAACTAATTAACTTCATTATGAACGAATTGTGCAGGACTGATCTTACGCTTAAACTAAACATTTACATTTTCTGAATCCTTTATTTACAGATTCTTCTAACATTTTCTAAAAGTAAACATTCATGATTAAATTATATGAATAGTTCAAACCTTAACATTTTCGGTCATAAAATATATAAAAGTAGTACGGCTGCACTTTAAAAAATTAACTACAAATAAACAAAGGTATTAAATTACGGTTTTCAATGTTCCATAAAGAAATTGTCATAGGGTTTTTTTTTCTATGTTTTACTGCACGGTTTCAATGTGTGCACAATTAGTCTGGTGCAACACATCGAGTCTATATGAGATTTCGAGCCACGTTCTATGAAGTCTTAAGAAATCCAAAGTCCACGTCTTAAGAAATCCAAAGATAGGCACGACACTGGAGCTAGTTTATCCAGCTAGTTTACACATAATTAGAAAGAAACTTTCACTTTTACTTTCCGTGCATGTCTCATATAAGGAAAGTATTGTAGTCGAGAAAAAATTCTACTTAAAGACTTTGATGTTTTTGCACCTTTTGAGGTCATCTCAGTTGATTTATGATATTTTTACGGCCATGTATGCATGCGTGTATGTGTGTATGATAGCTCATAAGGACTGCATTTGATCGAGCTTAAATTTAGTATATATATTATAGACTACCCTTGCACGACCGGTATTAATTGTGGTGCGTATAGGATTTATAGTTTTTTTACAGGGCTAAAAAGCAATTATTTTTATTTTTAAGTTATGTCCTGTGGACGGAAATTCTTGAAATTGCGTTAGCGTCTAAACAGCACATTCGAATGGACTTATAGTCAGTATGTATATTATAGGTCACGGTCACATCATTTGTATGTACATCTGACAGTTTGTTCACATAGTTGCAAAAATAAATTTTTATACATTACGGCCTGTGGACGCAAATCATTTAAAGTGTGCTAGTGTCAAAACCTGTATTCGAATAAGTTCAAATTGGGTATGTGTATTATAGGTCACCGTCACACAGCCTGTGTAGCTTTTGGTGTGCGTTGGGCGTATAGTTTTTGGACAGGATTGAAAGTGAAGTATTCTTATACTTTGAACGTAGTGCAATTCAAATTATTTGAACTGTACTAGGGTAACACTGTCTCCGATTAAGTTGAATCAAATTTTTTTTAAACTCTTGTTAAAGTGTTCGGAAAGTTGAATGGAGTCACTCCGGAATTTTCTTTATGGAACATAAAAATCTGTAAGTGAAATTTTTGTTAGTCTAATCTGAGGATATCTAATGGAAACGTTCGAAGCTATTTAGAGGGGGGAAAAGAACAGTGAGCCTCCTTATTAACCAAGATAAAACTGAACATATGCCTGCTGATAAAAATACCTGCTTCTCTTTTCTATCTCAACTTATCTCTTAGTTGGGAATTAAAAATTCCAAATCTGCCTCGATGTTTAACGAAAATAGTGGCATCCTACCTGAAATGAGAAGATTATATTTGCGTCTAATAAAGCTTTTCATGGATTGAAATCAAGATTTCACCCTTTATCGCGAGACGAAAGATATTGCTTTAGAAGACCCTTATCCGCCATTTAGTAAGCTTCAAAAACCTCAACTAGACCTTGAATGAGGAAAGGATTTTCGTACGCAAGACCTTGAGAAATGTTTTCGGAATAATTCAGGAAAATGAAATCAGCCGTAGAATACGCAACAAAACATTATGCCGAATGTTCAGTTGTTGTTCATTACTTAAAAATAAGCCTCCTCATTTCAGTGAAGTATGTTATCTGTTTTAACGACATTAACATACTGAAAGAATTTTTTTCCAGCTAGTACCAGTAATGCTAGACCTAAACTTCGTTGGATTGATGTAGTAGAGAGGAACACTGCTTTGGTTAATCCTCAAGGCTACAAATCGGAGGAGTTTGACTACTAGGATACTCGTCAACTGGTGGATAGAAACATCTTGTTCATGAACTTGGCCAACTCAGTTCTGGCGCACCTTGATTGATTGATGATGATGATATCAGTCTCTATGGAAATAGGTAATTCGATTTTCAGCTTGACAAGAAGAGCTCTATTGCATTTCGTTCTCTAGTGATTTTCTTTCAGAATTTTAACTCCCGGGCCTGTTTTGTCTTTAAAAGTTAGTTTTCAGAAACCAGAACTTGATTAAAAACAGTGTTCAGTTCTAAACTTTCCCTTTTCTTCTTTCAAGTCGTCCACTTCGAAAATTTTCCTGGGGTGTGTACGACAATAATGCATGGGTTTTTAAAGCAATTTACAATCTCAACACGGATTTCTGGCAAAATACAAGTGTTTCTTGCAATTTTGGTGTTTAAATACAAATGAATGCTGTAATATTTATTTAGAAAAGAAAATTCTAAAATCACATTACCAATTGCTTTACTTTATTTTAAAAATTTAACCCTTTAACGCGCAGTGTTCCCGCTCTGGGAACACCCAAACTCTGACGTTTTGACTGTTGCCAGTCACGGAGAATAGATTTGATTTTTATAAAAATAGCTGCGGGTGACATAGCTCCACGAGAATCCTTTATTTTTTAGCACATCATTTCCCGTGAAAAAATTGTCACGATTATTTTTAACAGCGCTGACATCTGCTGAAAAATAGAAGAATGCGAGAAGAGCTGGATAGATTGCCCAATGATGAAAAAACGGCAGCCGTTGCCATCGCTCGACTTAACTACCAGCAAGATCGCGGACGATAGAAACGTTCATCAAGTGCCACAGATCTAGAGACCCTTTTTTCACGACAGCTGGCTGTGACGCACAGCCTATGTCGAGCGATGGCAACGGCTGCCCTTTTTTCAGCATTGGGAAAGGGTTGCGCCTCAAAGGGTTAATATGTGTTGGGAACCTCCCCTTCCCAGATGAATTGGTTATCTATACCTTAAAACACGTTATATTTAAATATCCTACACATATTGCTAGTTAAAAGTTGGAAAACACCAGTATCAATATGTATAAAAGTGTAAATTTGAAATGTGGAATATAGAATTCCGTAAGTAACCTCATAGTTTGAATTGTTTAATAGAGTTCGATGAGATCAACTTCATGTATTAAATCCCTATAGGATTCAATAGAAGACTATGAACAAACAACCACCGTGTTATGAACAATTGCATGAACTTCCCCATCAAGGTATGAACTAAAGCATATTTCTCCTAAATGATACATATTTTAAATACACTCGTAATTATTATTAATACTAGCTGAAGTACCCGTCGTTGACGGGTTAGTACTGAATACAAATTTCCAAAAAGCAAGAACTTTCGTCAGCATTGTAGGAGTACACAGAATGGATGTAGTATGTTGCCAAAGTAAAGAAAGCAAAGCTATAATTTTTATGTATTGTAAATATTACAGGTTAGAGAATAACTAAGTAATATCATTTCATTCGCTTTAGTCGTAATTATGTGATGCGCGAACGAATATTTACGCATATTGAAATAATTCTCGCAAAATCTCAAAATCTAACCAATATTTTTGAAAAATTAGAAGCCTAGAATTTAAGTTGAGTGACAACCTATCATGTCACCAAATTTAGTTTTATTCGCTGCAGTCTTTATTTCGTGATGCTGGGACAAAATTTCAGCATTTTAAAACGATTTTTACAAAATCTCAAAATGTAATCAAAATATTTTAAAAATTCAACCCTTATAAATTAAGATTAGCAACTACCTATTATATGAGCAAATTTCGTATCATTCGTATTGTCATTATTACGTGACGCTTGAAGAAATATAAACGTATTTTGAGAGAATTTTCACAAAATCTCAAAATGTAATAAAAATGTTTAAAAAATTGGACACCTATAGTTTATGTTGAGCAACCATCTATCATGCGACAAAATTTCATATCATTCGCTTTAGTCGTTATTACGTAATGCGTGAACAAAAATTCACTCAGTTTGAAACGATTTTCGCAAAATCCCAAAATCTGATCGATTGTTTTTTTTGGATGCTTATAGTTTAAGGTGAGTGACCATCTATCATTTCACCAAATACCATTTTTTTCAACTTTGCAGTTATTACGTGATGTGCGAACACAAATTTATGAAGTTTGAAACAATTTTCGCAAAATCTCAAAATTAATCAAGATTTTTTAAAAATTTGACGACAATGTTTGAAGTTGAGTGACCACCAATCATGACACCAAATTTCATTTCCATCGCTTCAGTCGTTTTTACGTGATGCTCGAAGACGAATTTACGCAGTTTGAAACGATTTTCGAAAAATCTTAAAATCTAATCAAGATTTTTTTTTTAATTCGACACCCATGTTTTAAGTTGAGTGACCACCTATCATGATACCCAAATTCATTTCAATCGCTTCAGTCGTTTTTACGTGATGCTCGAATACAAATTTACGCAGTTCGAAACGATTTTTACAAAATCTCAAATTCCAATTACGATTTTTTAAAAATTCGACGCCTATGTTTTAAGTTGAGTGACCACCTATCATGACACCCAATTTCATATCATTCGCATGAGTTGTTTTAACGTCGACAGAAAAACGTCGACAGAAAAAAACGTCGACAAAAACGTCAACAGAAAAAAAACGTCGACAGAATGACAGACAGACAAACTTTTTTTTGAGGGTCGCATAGGATTCACAGGTGCTTGAAACGGATAGAAATCGCAACATTTTTGAATTCCAAGAAATGTACAGACAAAAGTCTAATTTTATTTATATAGATTAATCATTCCTTTTTTTAAAGAATGATGGATATATTCAGTGACTCCGTATTTTTATACTATTTTTATTTTTTATTTAACCAAGTATCAATTCAACCAAGTATTCAATTCAACCAAGTATTTTCCCCAGTGTAATAGTCATGCAATTTTTAATTACAAAAATCCGGAATTTTCTTAATCATTGCATGGGCGCAAACGAAGGCATCATGACGTAGGGGGCACTTTTTGTCATCATCTCCCATTCACATACTGTACGATAGCTCTGTTAAAATAAACTTCACCACCAACAGCGGTTCCTTACGTGATGATTTTCATCAACCACATACGAAGAAATCTAATCGACTTCTTCAACATTTCCCAAAAATGATGCGAGTGGTTACCTGGCAAGAAAATTTGGAGCACAATGGTCTCATCGGACCGATTTCTTCGCCACCACAGTCACAGGATTTATCTTCAATCGACTTCTTTATACGGGGCTTTACAGCTGGGTTTTAAAAAACGCGTTCCGCACGCAGTGTGCCGGTAGATGGAAGTCCGTTCCCATTAGAACACCGATAATCAATGAACGTTGGGCTCGGTCTGTGCTTGGGAGGGGTCAAACTCTCTCAACTGGACTGACGTAGTGTTCCGAATGCTTGAGAATGCTAGTGCAGGCAACCCCACGATTTTAAATTATTTTCAGTATTTTCAAGTAATTACTATATTTTTTTAATATCTAGTGCTCCGGAAAATAAATGATAAAAAATCTTTCCAATGATTGAAAAAATTCCGGATTTAAGTAATTAAAAATTGCATCACTATTCCCCGGGGGGAAAAGTTTGGTTTAATTGAACGAAATTTCCTTTTTTCAACGAAAGTTTGACTGACGCTATTACCAAAATTTTGTTAATTTAACAAAATATTTCGACAAATTAAAAAAAAAATTCTCTATTCAGCAAAATTGTTTCTTTTAAATAGATCCAACTAGAATTTTGTTTAATAATGTTATTTTAGGTGGTTGTTATTTATTACTACTTATAGAGATCAGCGAAACCAAATCGATGCTCAAAATAAATAAATAAATAAAAATAATATAAAAATGCGGAATCACTAAAAATACCCATCATTGTTAAAATTAGAAGGATTAAATATTTATAAGATAATTTAAGAAGGAAAAAATACCCTTCCTGGTCAGGTCATATGTGCTCTACCACTCTGTTTCTAGTACGATGGAATACTAACGGAACGGGTCTCATTTCGGCCTACCGGTTTCGAGAGGGCCAAGCCCCAATGCCCCTAGATAGCCCCTAGATATTCCTTTGCATCGCGCTTTACAGTGACAACGTGTCATGGGTGAGGGCACGACACCCGACCAGAACCCCACCAGCATCCGCCGCACTTGCGGCACTTACAGTAGCTTTGACGACCTATATAAGCATTTCTTTGTTGTAGCTTTGTTGCAGCCTCGATATTTGTTAATTATTTTTGTTACGCACTGAGTATTGTTGGATATACCATTGCCGAGTTAATAACACAATAAACATTTGATATGGCATAAGATCTGGTGTTCTGGCCTATCGCAGGTTTGTTCTTCTAGCACTCCGGAGTTTGGGATGATTTTCTCAGGATGTAACAAACTTTCGTTTTGCAACGTGAATTCTGAACTATTTTTCTATAAATTATTTTACAAACTTTATCTCTTTATTTCGTGAACATTTTGAAAACAATTGAAAAAATAACTCAATTGTTTTTTTTTCTTAAATTATTTTATTAATAATTAATCCTTCCTTTTTTTAAACAATGATGGATATATTTACCCAGACAGCACAACAAACTTGCATCAAACTTGCAGCAAGCTTGATTTATCAAGTCAATAAGCTTGAATTAAGCTTGAAAATTCCAAGCGTGCAAGCTTGATCCAAGCTTGAATAAAGTGTTCTAGTTTACACTTGCCCTGCTTGCATTAAGCTTGGCATTTCAAGCTTAAAAAATTTTCCAAAAAAAATTTTTTTTTTAATACACGGGGCACCCGCTGGCTAACGCGCCCCACATAATTTATCTTTCCGCGCATTTTCCCCCTCTACGCTGAAATTCCAATTTAATCTGTTTCCATCGAGTGTTCGTCGCTGGAATAGAACCCGGGCCCTTAGGTTTTGCAGTCGAGCACGCTATAAATTCCACCACCTTGTGCAGCTTTGACTAAAGTTTGAAGTGACTTACCACGCTGTTTTCTCGCCAGATTGATAAGTGGGCGATGTGTTATTTGTTTCTTTTATTTTTCCATGTGATGCATCAAAATAAATGAAATCAAAATTAAAATGAAAAAAACACGTTTGAAAATTTGCAGTACCGCAACACTCATGAAGCAATACTGCTGGCCAAAATCGAGACAAACGACTGATTTTGAAATCAATTTCGTAGTATAATTGTATTTTATTTTGAAGAATTTCCATATTTGGAAATATAGAATGGGTTTACTTAACAGAAATTTTGTGTTAAGTAATCTGAAATGAAAGAAACAGATAGTTAAACGTTACTTCGAAATGGTATATCACAGTTGCTAACATGTATGGAATACAAACACTTTAGTCATTTTTGTAAATATTTCTTAAATTAACAAATAATTGAAAAATTTTGCTATTTTTTAACGCTAAAAATTCTCTTTACAAATGTGGTTATTTTCCTACATATTGGTATGCTATATCGATATAGAGCATTTCGAAGAATTAAAAATAAGTTTAAATTAATTTATACAAATGTAAATTTGAATTATTTTCATTGTTCATACTTTGTAATTAAAAAAATTATTTAACTCCTGAATTTTTTTTTATCCTTTGTAATTTTTTTAAAAATTACTAAAGTGTAAGATGTAAGATTTTTGGGCCCTAAAATCTCTAGGCCCTGAGAAGTTGCCCGTTTTCCCTGCCGGTAATATGGCACAGGAAATAAAAAACCCATCCCCGTTAAAACACATCTTTTACGAACTTACAGCAAATTTGAGGACGCTAGACAATTAATGTCCATTCTCTTTCACAGATGGCGCCATCAACGCACCTTTAAAAAGGAAAAATCACTCGAGTATCAATTTTCAAGCTTAAATCAAGCTGTATTTAAGCTTGACAATTCAACTTGACCCCTCAAATTCAAAGAAATGTCAAACTTGATTTAAGCTTATGTGCTGTCTGGGTAGTGACTCCGTATTTTTATAGTATTTTTATTTTTTTTATTTATTTATTTTGTGCATCGATTTGGTTTCTGTGATCTCTATATAGTGTTAAGAAAATCGCCAAGTAGGTGTATTTTGAGACAGTCCAATCGGCACAGTAAACAAAAATAACACTTTACTCACAGCTCGCAGCTCAATAGCTCAAAATAAAACAAGAAACTTTAAAATGCGCTAACAAAATTCATAAACAAGCAAAACAATAACACTATTCATTTCACAGAATCAACCGTGCGCTTCAAAGTCTATCACTCAACTGAACTCCCCGGAGAGAGATCCTAGCGCTTTTATAGAGATGATGACGTCACCAGAATTGCCGAGAAATTTCTGGAACAATCTTATCAAATTGAAATATGGTCTCCAGACATGAATTTTCTAGAAGCCACCATTTGTCGCCAAGGCCGCCAAATCCGTCGCCAAGTCGCCAAGTTTGTCGCCAAGGCTACAGGGTTACTTCCACAGGTTTATCATTTACCTGATGACTTCGCTATTAACTAGTTTCACGGCGGCGCATTCAATACCAGAGCAAATTAAGTTATTATTTCGCAACAATAGTAAGAGCTTAAATATTCTATTCGTTTTAAGTTTTCCCACGCTAATTTTCAAATTTTATTGGAACACTAGCTGAAGTACCCGTCCTCGACGGGTTAGTGAATGCAAATTTCCAAAAAGCAAGAACTTTCGTCAGCATTGTAGCAGTACACAGAATGGATGTAGTATGTTGCCAAAGTGAAGAAAGCGAAGTTATAATTTTTATGTATTGTTAAAATATTGCAGGTTAGAGAGTAACTAAGTAATATCATTTCATTCGCTTTAGTCGTAATTATGTGATGCGCGAACGAATATTTATGCATATTGAAATAATTTTCGCAAAATCTCAAAATTTAATCAACATATTTGAAAAATTTGAAGCCTAGAATTTAAGTTGAGTGACAACCTATCATGTCACCCAATTTCGTTTCATTCCCTGCAGTCTTTATTTCGTGATGCTGGAACAAAATTTCAGCATTTTAAAACGATTTTCGCAAAATCTCAAAATGTAATCAAAATATTTTAAAAATTCAACGCCTATAAATTTATAAATTAAGATTAGCAACTACCTATTATATCACTAAATTTCGTATCATTCGTATTAGTCGTTATTACATGATGTTTGAAGAAATATAAACGTATTTTGAGAGAATTTTCACAAAATCTCAAAATCTAATAAAAATGTTTAAAAAATTGGACACCTATAGTTTATGTTGAGCAACCATCTATCATGTGACCAAATTTCATATCATTCGCTTTAGTCGTTATTACGTAATGCGGGAACAAAGATTCACTCAGTTTTAAACGATTTTCGCAAAATCTCGAAATCTCATTGATTTTTTTTTAATTAGATGCTTATAGTTTAAGGTGAGTGACAACCTATCATTTCACCAAATATCATTTTTTCACCTTTGCAGTAATTACGTGATGTGCGAACACAAATTTACGCAGTTTGAAGTAATTTTCGCAAAATCTCAAAATCTAATCAAGATTTTTTTTTAATTCGACGCCTATGTTTTAAGTTGAGTGAGTACCTATCATGAAACCCAATTTCATATCATTCGCTTCAGTCGTTTTTACGTGATGCTTGAACACAAATTTACGCAGTTTGAAAGGATTTTCGCAAAATCTCAAAATCCAATCAAGATTTTTTTAAAATTGGACGCCTGTGTTTTAAGTTGAGTGACCACCTATCATGACACCCAATTTCATATCATTCGCTTCAGTCGTTTTTACGTGATGCTTGAACACAAATTTACGCAGTTTGAAAGGATTTTCGCAAAATCTCAAAATCCAATCCGAATTTTTTTTAAATTGGACGCTTATGTTTTAAGTTGAGTGACCACCTATCATGACACCCAATTTCATATCATTCGCTTCAGTCGTTTTTGCGTGATGCTTGAACACAAATTTACGCAGTTTGAAACGATTTTCGCAAAATCTCAAAATCCAATCAAGATTTTTTTAAAGTTCGACGCCTATGTTTTAAGTTGAGTGACCACCTATCATGACACCCAATTTCATATCATTCGCTTCAGTCGTTTTTACGTGATGCTTGAACACAAATTTACGCAGTTTGAAAGGATTTTCGCAAAATCTCAAAATCCAATCAGAATTTTTTTTAAATTGGACGCTTATGTTTTAAGTTGAGTGACCACCTATCATGACACCCAATTTCATATCATTCGCTTCAGTCGTTTTTGCGTGATGCTTGAACACAAATTTACGCAGTTTGAAACGATTTTCGCAAAATCTCAAAATCCAATCAAGATTTTTTAAAAATTGGACGCCTATGTTTTAAGTTTAGTGACCACCTATCATGACACCCAATTTCATATCATTTGCTTCAGTCGTTTTTGCGTGATGCTCGAACACAAATTTACGCAGTTTGAAAGGATTTTCGCAAAATCTCAAAATCCAATTTAGATTTTTTTGAAATTCGACGCCTATGTTTTAAGTTGAGTGACCACCTATCATGACACCCAATTTCATATCATTCGCTTCAGTCGTTTTTGCGTGATGCTTGAACACAAATTTACGCAGTTTGAAACGATTTTCGCAAAATCTCAAAATCCAATCAAGATTTTTTTAAAGTTCGACGCCTATGTTTTAAGTAGAGTGACCACCTATCATTTCACTGAATTTCATATCATTCGCTTCAGTCGTTTTTACGTGATGCTTGAACACAAATTTACGCAGTTTGAAGGGATTTTCGAAAAATCTCAAAATCCAATCAGAATTTTTTAAAAATTAGACGCCTATGTTTTAAGTTGAGTGACCACCTATCATGACACCCAATTTCATATCATTCGCTTCAGTCTTTTTTGCGTGATGCTCGAACACAAATTTACGCAGTTTGAAAGGATTTTCGCAAAATCTCAAAATCCAATTTAGATTTTTTTAAAATTCGACGCCTATGTTTTAAGTTGAGTGGCCACCTATCATGACACCCAATTTCATATCATTCGCTTCAGTCGTTTTTACGTGATGCTTGAACACAAATTTACGCAGTTTGAAAGGATTTTCGCAAAATCTCAAAATCCAATCAAGATTTTTTTTAAATTGGACGCCTATGTTTTAAGTTGAGTGACCACCTATCATGACACCCAATTTAATATCATTCCCTTCAGTCGTTTTTACGTGATGCTTAAACAAAAAAAGCGTCACGGACAGAATGACAGAATGACAGAATGACAGACAGACAAACTTTTTTTTGAGGGTCGCATCGGATTCCCGGGTGCTTGAAACGGATAGAAATCGCAAAATTTTTGAATTCCAAGAAATGTACAGACAAAAGTCTAATTTTATATATATAGATTTTAAGAGACATAATCGCGATATAATTCGATATGCATTTTTATCGCGAAACATAGGGATGGACGCGAGACCGCGAGACGAGACGAGACTTCTCGTGGTCTCGCAATTTCGAGAGACGCCGAGATGCCACCTCGGTGTGCAGGACGAGACCGCGAGACGATACCTCTAAGTAAGAGATTGAGACCACGAGACGTTACCTCTGGTCAGGTCTCACGCAAGACTGCGAGTCTAGTTTCACGGTCTCGTCCTAAAACAGGAAAAATATGGTTATAGTGAGTACCTCAAGTATATAATATTCTTATATTCATATTCTTATTTTTAACCAAACTACTATTAAAGTTCGTATAATATTTGATTGAAATCAAACTTGGTATGTACATTATAGGTCATCGTCGTAAGACCGGTATTGATTTTGGTGAGTACAGGATTTATAGGTTTTTTTTTTTTTTTTTTTCCTGAGCTGCGAATAAGATTTCTTTTACATTATGGCCAATGGGCGGAAATTCTTGAAAGTGCGCGCGCTAGCTTCTAAACATTGCATTCGAATGAGCACAAATTGGATATGTCTACAAAAGGTCACGGTCACATAGATTTTTGTGTGTGTAGACTTGATAGTGTTAGGAATTTTTGGGGTAACCCGCATTTTTGTTCAATAACTCTCAGTTCTCTCTAGTAATTCTTATTCTACGCATCAATTAATTAAAATTTGCATTTTGTTGCATCAAAATCGGTGAACTAGAACGGGATATATGGATATATGGAGTTTTTGATTTTTTCCTTGGTTAGCATAGGGTTTTTTTGAAATCTCGAGAAATATTCATGGTAGAGCTTAGCTGACATCACTTTCGAGGACTTATTTTTGGCTCCAAACTTGGCGATATTTCGGACAATTGGGGCGATTTTACCAATGGGGCCTGTAATGTTTCTCACCCTGCCTTAATTGCGTAATAGCCTAATGAATGAACTGTATTGATTTGAGGTTTTCAAAATTCGCGCTTTAAAGGGAATCTTCGAGAAATGTCTCCTAGCTTCTGCGACACCTATAAATATGATAACGCGTTGCTTCGTTAGAGTCAGTCTTGCTGTGGACTGCGAGCGAAACAGATGTCCGTTCTGTTCACTGCATTAGCCTGAGAATTGCGCTATTGTAAGCAATAGTTCATTCGAAAAGCTTGTTTTCGAATGCTGTGTGCGAATTCTTCATTGAGGAATTGCTTACGATTTTCCTCCAGTATTTCCACTGATTTTAGCTTGTGGAAAGTTTTATTTTTAGTGCGAATTACAGCATCATTGAAAGCTTTTGTATTAAGCGGACTGCATGATACTGCACGTTACTGGCCGTTGGTAAAGGTGCATGTGAATTTGGTACAGCTGATTGTTCGATGAAATTCTAGAAGCAATAGAGTTCCATCCTGAGAAATGAACTTTTAACTAGAACTTTCTACACATACTGGACTTTAGAACGACGAACCCAAGAATCAAAGAGAGTATTCTGCAACACTATTTTGTTCACAGGATTGCAAAAAATAATTTTATATACTGCCTATGGACGCAAATCATTTAAAATGAGCTAGTGTCTAAAGAGTACATTCTAAGAAGTTCAAATCGGGCATGTATATCGTAGGTCATCGTCACACAACATGTATAGATTTTGCTGTGTATAGGACTTATAGTCTTTTGACAGGACAACAAATGCGTGCTCTTTTACATTATGGCCCATGTACAGAAATTCCTGAAAGCGCGCTAGTGTCTATAGGCTGCATTCTATTGACCTCAAATTGGGTATATATATTATAGGTCACGGTCTCATGATCTGCATAGATGTTTGTAAGTGCAGAGCTGAT